>JAOPSE010000055.1:14360542-14558121 GCA_029449295.1 Zea luxurians | reverse complement strand
TCGAGCACAGGAAAGATGAAGTAAAATGAAGAGCACCCTTACCGGATCGACAGTGCCACCAGAGGCCGGGACACAATCTTCGCGCAGTGGAACAACGCAGTGGACTCCCGCCTGCTTCATAGGTTGCTGTCGTCGGACAACGAAAATGGATGGACTTCCGCCGTGGATATCGTCGCAGCCACCTCCACCACCCCGGCCATGGATCCCGTCGGGCCTCCCCCTCCTTCGCCATGGATCCTGCAGCAGCCACCTCACCCCCCGCCATAGATCCAGTCGGGGCCTCCTCGCCCTCCGACATGGACCTCGTCGGAGTCGCAGCTGCCTCGACCCGCGCCATGTACCTCGTCGGAGCCACCTCGCCCCCTGCCATAGATCCAGTCGGGGCCTCCTCGCCCTCCGACATGGACCTCGATGGAGCCTCCTCGCCCTCCACCATGGATCTCATCACAGCCGCCTCAACCACCACCATGGACCTCGTCGGAGCCACCTCGCCGCGACTACAACTCATCGCGCTCGCGGCAGCAGCACTGGGAGCGACGACAGCGCGCGCGCAGCAGCAGTGGAGAGCGACTGAGAGCGACCGAGCGAGACAAGGAAAAGGGGGTGAAGAGGATAGCTGCTTGCCTGCTTCTGTGACACATGCGACAGAATGGGAAAGTGAAGAGGCGCGAGAATCCCAAAATCAAACAGTAAAAAGGAACTCGATCGGACAGCGCACAAGGTGAGCGAAAACAGCAACAGAAACACGCACGCGTCCGTTAGCTTTTCCCTTCGCAAATTAACAAGAAACCTAGAAGATCGTGTAGTTCATTTGATGACTCTAGCTAGAGAACGAATGGACGATATATATGTACCACAAGACGTTGACTAGATATATAATAAAGACGTACTCACGATGATGGATTGCATGTTCGATATATATATAGTTGATGCAGTGCAGCATGGCGATATATAGATATATATAGACCCTTTGCATCGATCGGAACCAGAACACCTTAGGTTACCACGCATCCACTAACAACACCAAATAGCAGATCCGATCGAGACTAGTTTAGTTTGTGTTGGGACTTGCTTCTCTTGGCAAGTAGATCCAACGGGGAAGTGGAGAGAGTGTTTGCAAAGTTCAACCGGGAATGGCAATAGCTCTGTTAATCTGGCCTCTAAAGGGAACTCTAGGGGGTATTTATAGGCACCCGAGTGTCCACTGTCCTTTGGCAAGGACATTTATGCCCTCAGGTACTCGGACTATCCCCAGAATATTCTTACAAGAGGAGGTTACAGACCGTCATTACAGAAAGGCTATTACAGACGCGGCCCGTAACATGCTTATCCGTGCGGGGCCCGTTACAGTGGGCCGAATCCTACATGGGCCTCCTAACGCAGTGAGGACGTGGGACTAGTAGACTTCGACGGGGCCTTGCCTTCGTCTTGTAATGGAGAGGACGAAGGGCGACCGCGCCTGTCCTTATTCGACCGGCGCCCTCGGCTCGCTCGGGCGTGGTCTTCGTTGGTGTAGCGAGGCGACGAAGGCTTCGAGCGAAGGGTAGTGTCTTCGCCTTAGCCCCAACATTTTCCCTCCGAGGGACTAGTTCGACTAAGTCATCTGGTGTCGAAGACGTCGCTAGATGGTGGAGACGATGCACTCACTCGAAGTGGTCCCACGGGGGTTTTTGAGGTGACCGTTGATGGACGTGGCACTGTTGGACTGTGTGTTTCCCAAAGCGTTGCGTCCTGTCTAAAAAAAGGCGACGCGGCCTGGGCTGTTTCTTACCCTTGCGTGCGCCGGAAAACCCTAACTTTTTCAAACCGCTCACCCGCTCACCTGCCCTCCTTGTTCTTCTGCTTCAGAGATCTGGCCCGCGTTAAGCAGACCGCGTGCCGCCGCCGCTGGTACGTACAATGTCTTCCTCCTCATCTGCTGCGAGTGTGTCATCGGCCGATCCGTCGTTCGAGGATACCCTGAGTGATTTGGTGGCGACGGAGTTGCAGTGAGGCCACACGGTGGAGTTCGACACCTCGAGGATTTCCTCGGTTCGCGTGCAGGAGATGCAGCAGCTTGGGTACTTTGGTGACGGTTGTTGGTACACTAAATCAGGGGTACCCCTTCATGGAGCATGAAGGCATCGCACCCATGCGACGTCCCCTAGCCGCGCGGAGGACCGCGCCTGACCCTGCCAGATGGGCAGGCCAAAGGACGCCACGTGGCAGGGAAAGACACCACACCCCAGTAAGGTCGGACCCCCACGAAAGGACACCAGGCCCCTATATACGAGTCCGGAGCCTTCGGGTAAGTCTGAACTACAGCAGGGTCCCGGAGCGAGAAGGACCCTGGTGTGTGCAGGGGTCCGGCGCTGACACGTGTGCGGGCCTCGCCTCTGCTTCCCGCTCAGGCGGAGACCCGCTGCTTGTGGCCCATGACATAAGCTACTGGACCGACCCTGACGAAAAGCCGTGCAGCCCCTGCATTTATTGAGGAAAAGATGCCCCGCCTGCCACTGCGCTAACGGGCAACGTGCCCTCTCAGCATTAAATGCATCCCATCCCATCCGCTGGCAGGCGGCGTCAAGGTCATCCAGCAGACAGCTCGCCTGCTGGGTCTGCTGGTGAACAGTATGCCTGTGCTGAGCGGCGCGCTATACTCATCTTCTCTTCCGCCAGAAGCTTCCCCTGTACACCAAGGATACGCAGATCTTGGGCGTCAGGGCGCAAGAGGATTGTCTCGACAACATATATTAGAAGATCCAAGCACTGTATTCTTTATGTCCCTGGGCCCACATGTCGGGGCCCAGTCCCTTTGTGCATGCCCCCCTTCAGCTATAAAAGGGGAGGCATGCGACGTTAAACACGCCATCTCAGACATGCAATCTAAGACTCACTAGCTCATACAAGCCCACAAGCAATACATCTCACAATGGAGTAGGGTATTATGCTCCGGCGGCCTGAACCACTCTAAATCCCCGTGTGTTCTTGTGCACTGCTCCTTATCTCCATCAATCAAGCGAAACGCCTAAGCCCCTCCTCATCTCAGGACTTAGGGCGGGTGCACTCCGCCACCTGGCCAGAGATCTACTCTCCGACATTTGGCACGCCAGGTAGGGGCCTGGGCATTAGGTTTTCTCTTGATTTCTTGCCCAATCATGATGGTGCAGTTCGTAGAGCACTGCGCCGAGACTTCGGTAGATTTTGTGGTGGAGGGAGAAGCTGCTTCCTCCACACCGCAGGATCCCAGTCGCCCGACACCAGTCACTCCTGCCGTGCATGCCGCGCGGCAGCACACGGTGGTGCAAACATCCCGGACTCCATCAAGGGCGTCTCTGGGTGCGTTGTCAGCAGCCAGGGAGTTATTGCGACACCCTCCAAGCTCCACGGCATCACCAGGAGCCATGAAGTAGTGGCGGGATGACGTTGACCGACTGCTCAGTATGGCGCATTCTACCTCGACCCGGTCGAAGGCGCGGTCATCACGGCGCCAACACGAGGCATCAGCATCGGTGCGCTCACTCTCAGTGAGGGCACGCAGGCCAATGATCTCCGGGCAGAACTCAACCGCAGGCGTGCGGGAGAGGATGCCCGGGTATCTTTGGAAAGGGCACGCGAGCGTCGCTAAAACATCAATGGGCGCGACCTCGATCAAGATTTTGCCGCGGTTGCACCGCAGACGCTAATGGGCACCTGGTCCCAGACGGGTGTCCCATTGGCCGGAGTAGGCTGCACTGCTCTAGCAGATCACCTCCGCGCGGCATCCTAGCCACCCAAGTTCCGGCCACACCTGCCGGAAAAATACGACGGAACATCAAACCCGTCGGAGTTCCTGCAGGTTTACGTTACCGCCATCACAGCGGCAGGTGGAAACACCACTGTGATGGCAACATACTTTCATGTGGCCTTGTCTGGACCTGCCCGGACCTGGCTCATGAATCTCACCCCAAGATCAGTCTATTCCTGGGAAGAACTTTGTGTGTGGTTTGTAGCGAACTTTGCTAGTGCTTTCCAGCATCACGGTGTGGAAGCCCACCTCCATGCAGTGAGGCAGGAGCGCGGGGAAACCCTCCGGAAGTTCATCTCCCGCTTCGCCAAGGTGCGAGGTACGATACCTCGTATTTCTGATGCTTCTATCATCATGGCTTTCCGACAGGGAGTACGTGATGAGAAAATGTTGGAGAAGTTGGCCACAAATGACGTGGAAACTGTCCCTACGCTCTTTGCCCTGGCCGACAAATGCGCCAGAGCCACCGAGGGCCGTGCATGGCACTCGGCCCCGCAAACTGGGGCTGCCCAGTCAGGTGGCTTAGGGGCTGCCCTTCGGGACAAAAAGAAGAAAAAGAAGAAGGACCGCGACTACCAGAGGCCACGGTCCACTTCTCTGGTGGCCACAGCAGTGACCAGAGGCCAGGGCGACCGCAACAAGCGCCCACGACCGCAGAAGAGTGGCAGCGGTCCATGCCCTGTGCACCCGTATGGTCACCACAGTGCAGTGGAGTGTCACGAGATCATTGACCTCGCAAAACGCATCAGCGAGCAGCGCGAGCAGTCTTCCAAAGACGGCTCCCCGCCTCGTCGTCGGCCCGGCAAAGAGAAGGAGGACGATGGCGAGGTAGCTACGGCTGAGCGGGATCTCGGGTACCAGTCGCCTGAGGGGGACCTGAAAGATATCTTCACCGGAGGCTCCTACTCCGGTGAAGACAACTAGACGAACCCCAGAGGGACCCCATGTTCCCCGGCCTACGGAGCTAAAGCACGCCTTCCCTCCAGAGGCCCTTCCAACCCCCCCCCCCCCGCGGGTCCGGACTGCAGACAGGTATATGCAGAAGTGATTACAGCCAGAGACAAGGGCTCCCGTATCAAATACAGATGGGAACTCTAGGTCGGGGCCTGGCCCCCACGGCAAATACCAGACCAAGAGGGGCTCCGCAACTCTCCCAAGATGGGAAGGACCCTTCAAGGTAACAGGAGTGCACCAACCCAAGGGGAACCATCTAGCTACGACTGGAGGAGCACCTTACCCTGGTGCCAAATACCTCTATAAGTTCTATCCATAGAGCAAGACTAAGGGGTCGAGTCTGTTTCCTTCTTTTCTGTAACTAGATAACGCATACGTGTATGACAAACCGGTGGGGTCTGCCCCCATGAACCCGGACTATTGGTCTGCACACATGCACGACAAGTTATAATGAGAAACTACCCCCCTCAGCTGCGATCTTGTGATAGTTCCATCTTGCTGCTCCATGGTCCTACCTCGCAGTTTTTCAGATAATACTTTTTAGCTAAACCACCCGTATGGTTTCCATCTGTCTGACATGGCGGCGTACGAATTGAACAGCTAGGCTTGCAGTTTAGGACCCCTGATGCGAAAGTAGGGAGGTCCGACAGCCTGGGGGCCGGCTCTAGAGAACGGGACCCCGTTCCATAGGGTGGTCCGGAGCCCGTGTAGCCGCTCAGCCAGGTCCTGTATCGTGGGCCTGCATGCTCCGCCACCCCATGACAGGACTTAGTATCTAGAGTTATAAGTCCTGCGGGTCCGACAACCTCAAGACCAGAGCTAGAGAACGGACACTAGTCTCCTGGGGTGGTCCAGAGCCCGTGCAGCCGCTCAGCCTGGTCCCGTACCGTGGGCCTGCATGCTCCACCGCCCTGCGACAAGTGTCCTAGTATCTGGAACCGCGACCCAAGGGGGTCCGGATATGCAACTTAGCCACTCAGACTAAAACCTACAGGTCCCAAGCATGTATCAAAGGGCGACTATTGTCAGACGGAGAACCCTATGAGGTGTACTACTAATGCTTCCTAGCTAAAAGTTGTGTACAGATCCAAATCCCAGCGAGTCTGCCTCTCGAGGATTGTTGACGACCTTTTCAGGAACGCTGGCATCCAACCTCAACACATCAAGCCTGCATCCCAGGCGGGGGGCCAGGTACTAAGGAGGAGTCAACAACATCGCACACAACAGGAACAGGCGTTGCACAGATAAGTGTTAAATGCAGCTCAAAAGACGATATTTATTTATTTACAAAAATAGGGGAAGGCCTGGGGGCCAGTTCTAAAGAATGGACGCCCGTTCCATAGGGTGGTCCAGAGCATATGTGGCCGGTTATCCTGGTTTCGTACCCAAAATCCTACACACTCCACCACTCCGTAGTGAGTGTCCTAGTATTTAAAACTAAAGTCCTGTGCATCCAACAACCTAGAGGTCCGGCTTTGAAGAACAGGCACTTGCCTCCTGGGGGGTCCGGAAACCATGTAGCCGCTCAGCCAGGTCCTATACCGTGGGCCTACATACTCCACCGCCCTGCGGCGGATGTCTTAGTACTTGAAGCCACCATCTAGGGGGTTCGGGCACATAACTGGGCTTCCCAGGCTAAAATCCTGCGTACATACGTTATTACATTTTGCTTTCAAGTAGATATCATTACATTCCCTTACAAGCGGGACCCTAGCTTCATTTCTGCAGGAATGAACTACCTCCACACCAGCAAGGGCCGCGGGATAACAAGCCCCGAGCGGCTCACCAGCAGAGGCAACCGCATCAGCACTGACGGCGACGTCCGCCTCTGCACCGACGACTTGACAGCAGCGGCAATCATCCTAGCATGTGCGCCGCTGCAGGTAGGTCCTCGCCCCTGTCCTCCTACAGGGGGTGACAACAAGGCCACTAAAGCCAAGGAGTCGGGGACTCAGCGGCAGATGGCTCTGATGCCCTCACCAGCGGAGGCAACTGCCCCTGCAAGAGGTAGCCTTACCAGCGACGGCGACCCCCTCTGCACCGGTGGGCGGCGGCTGCTTCAGCACGCACGAAGGGGTCCTCGCCCATGTTTCGACCAACAGGAGTGAGGACAAGACCATCCAAGAACGCCGCTGCCGCTGCCGCGGCGTACGACGTGTTGTATGGTCCCCCAGTGCGCCCAGTCGGTAGAGGAAGCCATGAATGTGGCAAACCCGCGCAAGGCGCGACTGTCGCACGTGCGGTGGATTGGCAACCACACCCCGACCAGACAGCAGGAGGCAGCGTCAGAGGCGGCACCAGAGCTATCTAGCTCCAAAGGGCTAGACACGCTGCAGCTGACAGCCTGCAATCGGCCGGCCCCGTATAGCCAAGGACCGCCCCTCCCGCAGGATGGGTGAACACCCTTCCCCTCTGAATGCTGGAGGAAGAAGCGGGTCACCAACCTAAATGGAGGGTAGGGCCCCTGCTCAACCTGCCTCCCACCACAGCAAGGATGATGAACATCCTTGAAACTGAGGGTGGGAGAGAGGCCGCAGCCCGACTTGCTTCTCCCCACCACAAGGCTGGTGGTCATCCTTTTGGGTGGCTGCTGACGGGGGACTGTAGCCGGGCTGCATGATGAAAATCCTTGAAGCAGAATGGCGGCGAAAGGACGCCAACCCCCATGGGGTTGCACCCCTCCAACAGCAGCAGGAAGAAGGCAAGATCGGCAACACCACCACGAGCGCACGCTCTCCGACGGTGAAGTCGCCGGAAGAGACGGCCTTGACACGGATCCTCCAGAGAACACCGGTGCACCCCATCTGGAGGCTCGGAAGGCAGAAGGGTGCCGTGGTCGCAAGAGGAGCGAGGCATGCCTACTGCCCGGGGGATCGGCCCCTTTTTAAAGGCAGATCCCCCCACTCGCGCCCCTGAAGCGTCACGAGTGAAGTCTCCCCCCGGTGTGCACCAGGGATCTCACCTTATGACACCGGGCCAGGCCCTGCATGTCATAAAAACCAACCCAAAGGAGGAGCGTGCGACTGCCCCGTGGTTACGTGCCCCTCCGTTTCCGGGGCAACCAGCGGTCAGGAAGGCGAACTGCCACGCAAGGGGCATGCAACCGCCCCACGAACAAGCGCCGCTTCATCTTCGCCGTAACTAGCGGTCAAAGAGGCGAACCGCCGCGCGAGCAGCGTGCAAACGCCCCACGACTGAGCGCCCCCTAAGCTCCGCCACAACTGGCGGTCCAACTAAGGGACCCAGGCCCACACGTCATGTAACCGGCGCACCGGTTACCGTGTGCAAAGAAGCCGCACCGCCGCCTGCGCCAATGCCTTGTCTTCTCGGGACTATCACGGATTCTGAAAAGGTAAAATTTTCAGAACTAGTGCAGCGACTCGAGGCAGTTAAGTACGACGGTCACGGGTCAGTCAGTCATGGGAATAGGCATGGCAGTTGGCGTGGTCATAGGTGGGCCGACAGTAATTGCAGCAGCAGGCGCACGGAAGCAGCGGTCTAACCACCAATCAGACTCTAGTCCCACCTGCAAGCTCGCATCCTCCCCTGAGGCAGGGCCGGGGGCCACTGTCGGTACCCTAAATCAGGGGTACCCCCTCATGGAGCATGAAGGCATCACACCCATGCAACATCCCCTAGCCGCGCGGAGGACCGCACCTGACCCTGCCGGATGGGCAGGCCAAAGGACACCACGTGGCAGGGAAAGACATCACACCCCAGTAAGGCCGGACCCCCACGAAAGGACACCGGGCCCCTATATACGAGTTCGGAGCCTTCGGTTAAGTCCGAACTACAGCAGGGTCCTAGAGCGAGAAGGACCCTAGTGTGTGCAGGGATCCGACGCTGACACGTGTGCGGGCCTCACCTCCGCTTCTCGCTCAGGCGGAGACCCGCTGCTTGTGGCCCATGACATAAGCTACTGAGCCGACCCTGATGAAAAGCCATGCAGCCCCTGCATTTATTGAGGAAAAGACGCGCCGCCTGCCGCTACGCTGACGGGCGACGTGCCCTCTCAGCATTAAATGCGTCCCGTCCCATCCGCTGGCAGGCGGCATCAAGGTCATCCAGCAGATAGCCCGCCTACTGGGTCTGCTGGTGAACAGTATGCCTGTGCTGAGCGGCGCGCTATACTCATCTTCTCTTCCGCCAGAAGCTTCCCCTGTACACCAAGGATACGCAGATCTTGGGAGCAAGAGGATTGTCTCGACAACAGATATTAGAGGATCCAAGCACTATATTCTTTATGTCCCTGGGCCCACATGTCGGGGCCCAGTCCCTTTGTGCATGCCCCCTTCCGCTATAAAAGGGGAGGCATGCGACGTTACACATGCCATCTCAGACACGCATTCTAAGACTCACTAGCTCATACAAGCCCCCAAGCAATACATCTCACAGTGGAGTAGGGTATTACGCTCCGGCAGCCCGAACCACTCTAAATACCCATGTGTTCTTGTGCACTGCTCCTTCTCTCCATCAATCAAGCGAAACGCCTAAGCCCCTCCTCATCTCAGGACTTAGGGCGGGTGCACTCTGCCACCCGGCCAGAGATCTACCCTCTGACAACGGTGTTGGGTGCGTTCCGGGCGCTGAGGAGATTTCTGAGTCTGAGGGCGAATTGGTTGTGTTTGAGGCATTCTTCATCGCCGGCCTTCGCCTACCGGCACATTGTTTCATGGTGGAGGTCTTGCAGAGGTTCAACGTCTAGGTCCACCAGCTGACACCTAACGCCGTGGTTGCCTTGGCGAAGTATGTCTGGGCGGTGACTACGTATGGCGGTCAGCCGTCCGTGGAGGTCTTCGCCAAGAACTATTGTCTGCACTGGAGAAAGAGGAAAATTGGAAATAAGATTACACAATTTGGATTGTGCACCTTCACGCCGAGGACCGGAAAGACTTCGGCGGAAGTCGTGGAAATAGTCCCCTGCGCTTGGAACAAGTGGGGCAACTGGTGGGACTTTTGGTTTTATGTCTTAGGTGGGGAAGTTGAAGATCTCCCAGGGCTCCCTGCGACCGTTATGTGCTCCCACTTTTACGTGGCGTTCCCACCGTTTGAGGTGGAGGAGGATGATGAGGATGAAGGGGCCCTCCGGTATGCCGCCCACATGAGTAGCGGGCGTGATTTGGTTGAGGAGTTCATTGGATACGGAGTATGGCCCTTGGCACACGGCTAGGTACTTGGTGAAGTGTGCCCTCGCCAGATGCCGACCATGGGTGAGCAGTTGGTGCGAAGCCCTGCCTTCGCCTTGGATTTGCACGGCCGGAACCCGGCCACGTTTGTGCGTGAAGTAGAGGATGGAGCATGTGAGAATTGTGGGGCGATACGTGCCGAGGACAGAGGCTTTGTGGAGTTGGGATATTCACGGTTTCCAATGTTCAGTCTGAACCGGCGTTTTCGAGTTTGAATCGTCTGCCATATGGCGGTTACCCGGGAGACAACGTTGTTGTTACTGTCGATCGCGGGGAAAAAGGGCGACGACTGCGATTGAGGAAGGCCCTTCACGGGAGCCGTGCCGGCTGTGGCCACTAAAAAGAAAAAATTAGGTACTGCAACTGAGGGGTTGGGGGTCTCTGCATCAGCTTTGCTGTGGATTTAATGGGAACTTGTGCAGCCCCGGGGGGAAGGATGTCTTCGCCCGAGCTCCGGGAATCTTCGCGCGAATGCTGGAGGTTACCGGATGGTCGCTGGCCTAGGAAATGTTCCGATCCCCTGGGCGTGCTAGCGAGGACATGTTTACGTCTCGCTTAGCCCGCGAGATGAAGATTTTTCCTTATAGACGGAATATTGCTGATGTTGTATCGACAGTGATGGATAAGGATCGCCAAGATGCGACGAGGAAGCGCCGGACGTTCACTAGGGTCGGGGGACCCTAGTCGCAAGGTCAAAAAGGGGCGTGGAATCGCGAAGTCTGCCGCCCCCGGCAGCAGCACAGCCATCGCCGGTTGCAAAGCCTGCCGTCCCCGCCCCAGTAAGCCTTCATCGGGTGTGTGAAGGCCAACAGTTTTGTATCAAGCGAGATCGAGATCAGGTTTCGCTTCCCTGCTGTCGATTCCAATCCAGGGAGACCAAGAAACAAATCATGGAGACCAAGTCGATTCTTCTACCTTCCAATTTCCTCAGCATCATGGAGCAAACACCATGCTCCCCATGCCAGCGCCGGATATGCCTGCATTTAATTTGAGCGCTAGATAGAAACGACTTTATTCTTCCTCCGCGCGCCTGTCTGCTAGGGACACCCATCTATGTGGGCACACGTAGTAGGGGTCTGAGGTCCCTACATTAATTATTTCTATTTAATTATGCTATTATAACTCAAGACACTTTGATACTATATCGCCTAATTGGATGTCTATGTCCGGACGACGCGTAGGCTCCGGTTTGCCCTGGCTGACCGGAGAATCGATATGGCGGTTTCCTGAGTACCAGTAGTATGTAACCAAATGACTATAAAATGACTTGTTTTGCATCCGCTTATGCAGTCTCTTTCCCCCGTTTGCAGGCAACCAAACATGAGCTATCACACCCGGGATTTAAGGACAAAGCCAGGTGCATCATACATGCGCCAAAGAAGACAACACATATAATAACAGAGTATATAGAGATAAATGTCACAATAACATCAGAGTACTTATTACATAGCGGAAGTCTTACAAATTAAAAGATAAATATAAATGAACTAAATCCATCCTTGGCGCCAATAAGTCAACTGGGAAACGCCACCTAGATGAGATCAAACTCTTCATTGTGTGTCTCCTCCTGAACCATATGTTCTTCTCCTGTGGGGGGGTGTGAGACAGCAAGGGTGAGCTCACACATGATCATAGCTCAACAAGTTGTGGGGAAACCAGTGGGCATGAACTACCAAAAGGTGGGAGTTCATGTGAAGTGTAAGGCTGATCAACAATAGGGGTTAAAGCTGAGCATTGGTTTTAATAAGTTGGTCAAGTTTTATTAGTAGTTACTAAATGTAAGTAAATACCAAACCATAATAAGAATAATGAACAAAATTATTAAATATTCCCATGTAATGCAAATGACAAATTGAATTTAAGTTCCATAAATTAATTCATGCGAGAGTCCTGAGCTGCTCATGACCGTGAGCTCGGCTAGCTATACCAGTTTTACACCTCTGCATAGGTTGTACCCTGTACCACAAGTCATGTTACCTAATCTGCCAAGAGGGTCATGAATCCCATACACACCTCTACCAAGGAAGCGAGGCAGGGTAACACTACGAGGCCTTTACAAAGTTCCACTAGCTTCCGAAAACCCGCTACAGTTTATGGGAAGAGCACTTGCAAGAATCCCTCGTCTGACCGCCATCGCAGAAATCAACCCGAGAACTCCCTGCATGCAACTCCCCTACTGCCTTGCCCCTTTCGGGTAAGGTAGTCTTCCACTAGCTTTCGCTAATTAGTCAGGCCAAGGGCGTCTCATTCCACCCTTGTGGTGGCACGTGTTTCTCAAGTTAAGCTTAATTTTCCAATTAAAATAATATAGTGATCTTGACATGAACATAAATAACATAATAGAATATTGGAAACATGAATATAATGAAATATTAACGACGGTCAAGTGCGGCGTGGCGGTGGATTTGCCCAGCAAGGGCGCATGGCGTGGATGTGAAGAAGGGGAAAGGAAAGAGGGTTTGATCGAGCTATATAAGGTGAAGCGCAGTCGGATGGACGTCGAGCGAACCACGGAAATGCCGTTGGGGGGTCCCCGGATTGCGGAGGACGCGGTCGTGGGCGGCGCGGTTCCGAAATGAGCAGAGGTGGGGGATGAGAGAACGTGGGTCCCACGTGACAGCAGGTGCTAGCGGTGAGCATCGCGAATCGGTGAGGCTGCATGCGGACCCACGGGTCGGTCGGCCAGCCGCGAAGTCAGTGGAGCTGAGCTTGGCGCGCGGGTTGCTCCCTGGTGGGCTGAAAGGGGAAACCGGGCCTAGTAAGCTCACCCCATTTATTTTATTTCTGTTTTAATTTCTTTTTTGTTTTCTTTTTAATTTTCAAACCTAGAATTTGAATTCCAATTCCTCCTCAAAATTTGTACTAATTCAAATATTCAAATGGAAACACTTTAGTGGAATGAGTTGGTCATGGGTTTATTTTTGTGTTCTATAATATTTCTAACTTCTCTTTTCTAAATTCTATAATTTCTTTTAGATTTAAATTCCACTTTGGACTTTAATATATTTCTTGGTCACATTATTATTTTATATTGTCACAATATTGCACACAAAAGGAAATCTCAGCATGATGCATGATTTAGTAGCATATCTTTTATTAATTATTTTTTTAAATATGGTGTTTACGTGTGATTGGTATGTAGATATAACGCACACACATAAATAAAGGAACATAATTTTTCTCATTTAATATTTATCTCTTACAAATTGGGTATTACAAATCCTACCCCCTTAAAAAGATTCCCATCCTTGAGATTTAGGAAGGACTAGGGAAAAGATGGAGAAAATCTATGTGAAGCTCTTCTTCTCTCTCCCAAGTAGCTTCATCTTCTCCATGATGACTCCACTGCACTTTACACATCTTTATCACCTTATTTCTTGTAACTCGAGCCAGGGTATCAAGAATCTTGGTAGGATATTCTGTCTAAGTCAAATCACCCTGAATGCTGAGCTCTTCCATTGGTAAACTGTTCCTTAGGAACACAAAGACACTTCTTAAGTTGAGGACACATGGAATACATTATGCACATCAGATAGATTATTAGATAGCTTGAGTTGGTTTGCCATCTCCCCAACTCACCTAAAGATTCTGAATGGTCCAATAAAGTGAGGGGACAATTTGCCCTTGACTTTAAATCTCCTCATTCCACGAAGTGGTGACACCTTGAGGTACACATGATCACCTTCCTCAAACTCCAGTGGTCTTCTTCTATAATCAGCATAGCTCTTTTGTCTGGTCTAAGCTACCCTCAAATTCTCCCAAATCATACAGACTTGTTCTTCTGCCTCTTGAATAAGTTTAGGCCCAAAGAACTGTCTTTCTCCAGTCTGATCCCAGTATAAAGGAGTCCTGCACTTCCTGCCATACAAAGCCTCGAATGGTGACATCTTCAGACTGGCCTAATAACTATTATTATATGAGAACTCCGCATATGGTAGACTTTTATCCCAACTTCCTCCATGCTGAAGGGCACAAGCTCTCAACATGTCTTACAACACCTGATTGGTCCTTTCAGTCTAGCCATCACTCTAAGGATGATAAGTCGTACTAAAGTTCAACTTTGTTATCCATATTCTCATGAGAGCTTCTCTGGAATCTTGAGGTAAACTATGAACCTCGATTAGGCACGATCTTCTTTGGTACTCCATGTAAACACACAATCTAAGCCATATATAACTCTGCCAGCTGTGAGCCTTTATAAGTAGTCTTGACAGGGATGAAGTGTGCCACTTTGGTCAGTCTATCCACAATCACCCATATGGAATCATATCCCTTCGGGGTGCGAGGCAATCCAGTAATGAAATCCATGCCAATTTCTTCCCACTTCCATTCGGGTATCTTCAGTGGATGCAGTAGTCCAGCTGGCCTTTGATGTTCAGCTTTGACTCTTTGACACACATCACACATAGCCACATGTGCAGCCACATTTCTTTTCAAACCATACCACCAGTATTTCTGCTTCAAATCCTGATACATCTTAGTGCTACCAAGGTGAATAGAGTAATCAGAATCACGAAGGCTATCAATATTAGGAACACATATCCTGTCCTTGAACCATACGGTGCCTTGCTCATCCTCCGTGAATTCTAGACCTCTATTTTCAGTAATAAGATCCTTGATCTCTTGTATTTTAGCATCACCAATCTGACCTTTGCAAATTTCTTGTTCCAAGGTAGGTTCCACATCAATAGTAACTCCTTCAGTGTGAGCAACTATCCCCAGGTTAAGTCTCCTGAAATCCTCAATAATCTCCTCAGGTAGCTAGGCCACAATAGCTGAATGAATGTGCTCCTTTTGACTCAAGGCATCAGCAACCAGATTCGCCTTGCCCGGGTGATAGTGAACCTCCAAGTCATAATCCTTTATGAGCTCCAACCATCAGCGTTGCCCTAAGGTTGAGATCCTTCTAAGTGAATATATACTTCAAACTCTTATGATATGTGTACACTTGGCACTTGGTTCCCATGATATAATGTCTCCATATCTTAAGTGCGTGCACTACGGCTGCCAGTTCTAAGTCATGAGTAGGATAGTTCAGCTCATGTTTCCACAACTGACGAGACGCGTAGGCAATCACGTGTCCTTCTTGCATAAGTACACATCCAAGCCTTGGCCACATGCATCATAATAAATGTCAAATCCCTTCTATAGATCTGGCATAACCAACACTGGGGGTGACATCAACCTCAACTTCAGTTGATTAAAACTATCTTGACATTTCGAGTCCCACTTGAACTCTCTTCCCTTCTCTAGAAGTGAGGTCATGGGCTTAGCAATCTTAGAAAATCTTTCAATAAATCGTCGATAATATCCTGCAAGTCCCAAGAAACTCCAGACTTCAGTAACTGTATTGGGTATGCTCCACACCACTATCTCCTTGGACTTTAGCAGGATCCACTGATATCCCTCCATTAGAAATGATATGTCAAGGAATGGCACTTCATCAACCCAGAACTCACATTTGCTAGACTTGGCGTAGAGTTCATTATCTCATAGCTTCTGTAGCACCAATCTCAGATGTTCCACATGATCACTATCACTCTTGAAATAAATTAGAATATCATCGATGAATACCACGACAAATCTATCAAGATACTCCATGAACACCTTATTCATCAGATTCATAAAATAAGCTAGTGCATTAGTTAGTCCAAATGACATAACTGTAAACTCATATAATCCATATCGGGTGGAGAAGGTCGTCTTGGGAATATCGGATGGTCTAATCTTCATTTGATGGTAACCTGATCGGAGATCAATCTTCGAGAATACCCTAGCACATCTGATCTGGTCAAATAAATCCTCAATGCAGGGTAACGAATACTTATTCTTCACAGTAACATCATTAAGGGATTTATAGTCCACACACATCCTTTGTGATCCATCCTTCTTCTGTAGAAATAGAACTGGCGCTCCCCAAGGTGAGGAACTCGGACGAATGTACCCAGCCTCTTGTAACTCCATTAACTGCTTCTTAAGTTCTTTGAACTCTTCTACGGACATCCTATATGGCCATTTAGAAATAGGAGCAATACCAGGTAAGAGATCAATGACAAACTCAACTTTCCTATCTAGTGGCATCCCTGGTAACTCCTCTGGAAAGACATCCAGAAAATCCCTAACCACCCGGATGTTGTCACCAACAAACTCCCCATCTATAAAGAATGTCGCATGTTGGGTAGAAGTAGTTACTGCAATTTCAACTTGAAACCTTTCTCCTTTAAGGCCGGTGAGTTCTACAGTACCCCTACCACATTGTATAATGGTCTTTGCCTTTCTTAGCCATGACTGTAACACCCCAGGTGTTACCTTGGTTGGAGCCCACCTTGATACTAAAGGCTTTGATCACATGTGGAAATAACTTGAAGATAACAAAGAACCTTGGAGATTATGTGTTAACCAAGAATTCTAAGGACCCAAGGGCACCATTTAAGCTTTGGTGCACTTGCTACATTGGGTAAGAAAAGGGGGGAAACCTAGACCCCTCTTGAACCCTCCTTTCCAAAGCCATGGATGAGAGGAAGAAGAAAGTGAGCAAATGTGCAAAACATGAGTGAACTTTAACCCAACCATAAGCAACCTTATAAACAGCAATTAGAGGAAGGAAATATTGCAAAAAGACCCCTGGAGAAACCCCAAATCAAATCTCTAAGTGGAGAGAGAGCTAGAGCTCTCTATTTCTCTCTAAGTCCATTTTTAACCCTAGTTTAAGGATCAACCGTGTTCACCTTGAAGATGGCATCAAATCCACTTGTGATCTATACCAAAAACGTGGCATACCACCTAGGGCACCCACTGGAAAAAGTTGAGCCCGAGACTCGGACGTTTGACATGCCATGGCATGGCTTTTGTCGCGAAGTGCCCATTGTGACACACCTGATTTGGCATCCAAAGATCTCCCTCCCTAGGCCATATCTGCCCCGACGTCTCACAGTTGAGTGACAGCCCTAGGTGCCAGGAAGAGGTCTGCGCCGACCTTTGCAAAGATTCGCACGTTTGCGACCTCTGCCGACGTTTGAACAATGGAAGAAAACAAACCGCCACGTGTTCGACGCGTTCTGCCGCGCCAGAGCACGCCCGCGCGCGCCCCCGCGAGCCCCACGCCGCGCCCGAGCCAAGCCAGCGCCCTGGTCCGCGTCCGCGCCTATAAAACGCCCAGGAGCCTTGGCCGTACCCCTCCGCACGCGCTCAAGCCTCACCGGAGCTCAGTTCACCGCCGTTTGCCCCGTGCGCGACGTGCCCGCGGCCACCCGAGCCACTGCCGCCGTAGACCGGCCAGCCCAGCCTTCCACAGTCCCATCCAACCCTCGGACACGAGTGTGCACCCACCAGTGAAGCTCCCGAGCAAAGAATCGGGCTCTGCTTCACCGGAGACGCCGGAAACAAGGTCACCGGACTTCACCCGACCGCCGGCAACCGTGGACCGAGGTACACGGTGAGTCTCTCTTCGATTCCTTGCACGGTTAGACTCCTTAGACCTCCATGAAGCTCCCTATGCCCTTGGATTGAACCACATCGCCGTGGATAGGCCGGAGCACACGCCGCCGACGAGCTCTCCCGCCTGCGCGCGTGGACCGGGCGATTCCGGCCATCCCCGACGACGAGCCGTACCTCGACGTGATCGCCAGAACCTCCCCGAGCAAACCCTGCCCTTCGCCGGACCTCCCTCGCCGCCGGTAAGCCGCGCCACCCTTTTCTTTCCCACAGCTACTGTTTCAGTTGGGGGAAGGACCGCGGGTGAGAGGGAGAGAAAGTCAGGGGGTTAAGTGAAATGTCAGAGACTCAGGGGAATAGTGGCGCGAGGGTAGATCTGCGAGGTTTGATTTGTTTTAAACCCAGGGACCCCGGTGTAAACCGTTTTTCCAGGAAACTCATTTTAAAATCTATTTTAAATTCAAACAGAAACTTTAAAAACCCATAACTTCTGTTTGGCTTATCCAAATTTGGTCAAACCAATTTTGCCAGACTCTAAATAATGTAACCTATCTAAGAAAAATATAAAACCCCATAAGTACTAGAGAAAAATATAAGGTTCTGATTTAATTTTAGTTTTGACCAAAAGCTTAATAATAGCAAGAAAAATGGTTGTACTATTTAACTAGGGTTGGAAAAAATTGGAGAAGTTTATATCTACCTACTGACCTAGTTAAAAATGTTAAGCCCCTCTGTCCATTACATTAAGTTAGTTTTTACCCTTTATTCCATAATATGCTTGAGATTGAGAAAAATAGAAAAGGTGACATAAATAATGAACCAGAGGGCACCCCTATTTTTGTTGAGATACTTAGTCAATGCAGTTCACTAGAAAAATATATCATACCCTGTTGTAGTGTAAGATAAGAAAGATATCTTTTAAATAAATAAAATAAGGATAACTTAGAAAAACCCTACAAAAATAACCCTAAGGTGAAACCTCCCCAAACCTTAGGATAACTAATGCTTTGATAATAAGAACTTAAGAAAAATCTGAAATCTGTTGTTTGATATTTTTCAAATGACAAGTTAGTTCTAAGCACCCTTTTTGCACCAAACTTTAGAAATCCATCATTAATTAACCATCATGTTGCTCTCTGCCATTTTCGGTACAGGAGCTTAGTATCACTAATAGAGGCCAACAAAAATAACCTTTAGGACAGAACCTACCCCTAACTAAGAGGTGTAGTGTAAAGTGGCCCATTTTGCCTAAATATTGTTATTTTTGTTTAAAGCCTAGCTTTTGTACTTTGAGCCTCAACTTCTTAAAACCAGCTAAAATAGCAAGTGACAACCCACTGTAATTTTTATAGAATTTTTGAAAATTTTTAAAATACTGTCGTAGTTCAAACCTACACTAGAAACCCTAAATGGAAATTAAAGAAAGGAAAATGAATAATGGAAATTTATGTCCTCCTAAGACCTTTGTAAATTTGTCCACTGAAATCTATAAAAACAATGCAAATCCCCTATGTTATCCTAAAAGAAAATCTAAACCTAAAAGGGAATAAGTCTATGTATATATACCACTAGAAGACCCACATAGCCAAGGAACCCTAAGTTAATTCTTGACTTAATTTCTGTAGTTTAATGTTCTTAAATCTTGCATAATCATGACATACATGTTCATTGCATTTCGATAGACTGTAATCTTGCTGACGGAGAGTACATCCTCGTGCCGGAGCAAGGAGTTGCCCAGGAGGTTGCCCCAGACCCAGCACCCGAGCCTGCACCAGAGGACCTGCCTGCCACTGCCTTGGAAGGCAAGCCCCGGTTTATGCATAACCTGTTATTTATGCTATTTTACTTCACTTAATGATTGTAGGATTGATTGTGCACTTAGGTGTAGGAGTTGATTGAAACCCTAATTGCATTACCTCAGGATTCCCTTTGAGATGAATACTAGTATGCTAGGTCGAGTAGTTGCTTTATTTAATTAGGATCTCGGTAGAAGACGAGTGATTTTTCTAGCACTCGCGCGAGATCAAGAAATTGATTGTACCCACTTTCACACTATCATGATACTAGTTGGTGGACAACAATCCATGGGGATTGGTTGCCCACGAGATGGAAAATGGAATAAGGATTAACGTGCGGATACCTGTGTCAAGCGTTTGAACGTACTAAGCACATGCCGAGAAATATGGTAAATCGGTAAGCCTAGTACCTGAGTGAACCTAGCAGTGGACATATCCCCTCACGCGACCTGAGACGTAGTCTCCCATTCCGGTTATGGTGGGTACAAGTGCGGTCACGGCACGACGGCCAGTCGGGGTCAGTGAGGCATTGTACGCCAAGGCGGTGAGCCCTGATCTGCTGACGGGGAATCGATTGGGACGGTTGATATGTGTGGGGACGGAGTGCCCCTACATGTCATGTGTTTAGGTTTACCTTGCAAGGATAAAAACTTGATTCGAATCGTCTGCTTCTCGCAGGTAATGAGACTGCTTGATCCATTGTACTGCATTGAGTAACAAGTGAAACTGTGATGAGATGATGCAAGATGTTGTTTGCTAAAAATGCTTGCTACTATGTATGAGTAGATAGTACACTTTTAGCCTTAAGAGAGTCACACTTAATTTTGACAAAGTTAAAATCTTGATTTAGAAACTCAGCTAGTGCTTTTGGCAACCCAACCCCACAGCCAAACAGCTGCATGTCTAGAGGTAGAGGGGTATAGACTCCTCACACCGGGTAAGTCTAGCTGAGTATTAGTATACTCAGCCTTGCTTGTGGCATAATTTTTTACAGGTTCTCTGGAGGAAATGGCTGCTGGAGTGACTTGGCCATCCACCCTGCCACCGGGTTGGACTGTCGAGTGGGACCCTGCCTCGGCTGAGGAGGAGCATGAGGAGTGATGGGACAGGCTTCCCCATCTCTCCATTTATTTTCCGTTAGTTTATTTTTCCGCTGCACTTTCGAACAATGATGACTACTTTTGGCAAAACTCCGATGATGATGATGTAATAATTTAACACTCTTCCATGCATGGTTTTATGCTTTATTGTATTTGCTCTGTGACTCACCATCGAGTGAGACTGTGGTACTTGATCCTGTCAGTGGCCGTGTCGGAGTAGATCCGAGGGATTGACGGGTTATTCCCATTTAAGTGTGGTCTAGCCTCTAAGGCAGGGCTTAGGCACTTAAGTTGGAATAACTCGGGCCGTTCCTCCACAGCTAGTATCGGAGCTTGTACCACCACAGAGGAATCAATAAACCATAAATGCCATCTCTTTTCTAAAGTAAAATTTGGTAGAAACAATGTTGGATAGATCGTAGGACGAGCAGGATAGACCTAGGACGTGAAGCCTTAGGATAATAGAAGGGTAGCTAGGTGGCTAAGTGACTAGGCCCTACAGGCCACTTTTTACAGGATGGGAGTTCTTCCCTATTCCTTTTATCTTTTGGAGAGGTCGTTCAGGACGAGCATGCATGCATTCATAATTAAGCAAATGGGTAACTGAGTAAAAGAGACATAAAAACAAGATAACAACCAACTAAGTCCCCAGTACCTTTTTCTCTTAACTAGAGACAGGCTGAGTTTTAATTTCCTTATTCTTTTTGTAACTCTTTTTCTTTTACTTACGCTTAACCATACACAGATGACTTCCCACGGATCCTCCGATGACGGAAATGCACTGACCCACACTGACGGACTTGCACGAGAGGGTTTTCCCCGCATCTTGTGGGAAGTACTTCAGGGGGCAGGATACTTGACACCCCCTCAGTACGAGGTGCAGCAGTTCGAGAAGCACCGGGTACCTCGCTGTAGGGTGAGGATGACTTTGGAGCCTCATCCCCTGCAGCCAGGCTGGCGCTCCTTGGACTCCGAGTCTTTCAGATACCGAGCGGAGGATACGATTGAGGCAATCGCCCTGCATGGACTGACTACCTTCTGCGGATTCCATCCCTTGGAGCTGGCTACCCACCCCATTGGGTTGTTCCCCGCGGAAAAGGAGGACGACCCGATGTGGAAGGATCGGGTGGAGCATGCCAAGGACATCTGGGCTCTCTACCCAGGCCACACCGCTCACTTGTCAGTACGATGCATGAACGCTCTGTATCGTCTGCAAGTCATGCGTGGGGAGGCAATGTCTCATCTGATGGCATTGCTGGAGGCCACCAAGATCACCCTGGATAACCGGGAGGAGCTCGTGGTGGACTTGTCCCAGGAGCTGGTGGAGAAAGACTTGCAAGTGGAGCAGCTGTCTGATGAGATTCATGAGTTGGAGGAGCTAGTGGGCACCAGGGAGAACACCATCGAGGTTCTCGAAGATCAGCTCCTCAACACTCAGCAGCAGCTAGCCGAGGCAAACGAGCACCTAGACATGCATCACCAAGAGATCCATGGTGAGGAGGCTGACGAGGACGTTGACATCGAGGGAGGGGAGGAGCCTGCTTCCAGTGTAGACCCCGCTGGCTCAGAGAGTCCCCCTTCCCCCGAGTCCAGCGTTGCCTCGTTCGCTCATTAGATGCCAGGCTAATTTTAGAGGTTGATGATAGTTGGACTCCTCGCCGCTAGCTTAGCTTTTGCACCCTTAGGGTACTAGGCTAGGTAGAGTTGAGTCTTTTGGATCATTGATGTAACCATGTTAAACTCTTTTGGAGGTTTGGGGATGATTAATGGCAGCTTAAATTTGAACGAAAAGTTTACGCTTTTGGTTTATGTTGGGATCTATTAAATTGCTATAACTCCCCTACCGTGTTTAAACCTTAAGCTTGGAGATGTGTTATTAAGCAACCGTGTGATTTTTCAGATGGCTGGGAGGAGCGCGCCGTGGTCAGAATGAGCACGTTCCTCCACCGCCACCGCCTCCCACTCTGCAGGAGCTCATGGCCCAGCAGAATGAGATCCTGAGGCAGTTAGCTCAGCGTCAGCCACCACCTCAGCATTACGGTGGAGACCATCAGCGTCACCCCGTCGCTGCTACCTACCAGGAGTTCCTCAGCACCCAGCCTCCATTGTTCACAAGGGCAGAGGACCCGCTTGATGCAGATGTGTGGTTGAGGGTGGTGGAATCCAAATTCCCACTACTCCATGGAGTTTGCTCAGAGGTCGCCAAGGTTAGGTTCGCCACCCAGCAGCTTCGCGGACCTGCAAGGACTTGGTGGGACCATTTTCTTGCCATGCAGCCAGAAGGTAGAGAGGTGGAGTGGAGGGAGTTCAAGGCAGCGTTCAGAGGGCACCATATTCCAGCTGGCATCATGGACCGGAAGCTCAATGAGTTTCTGGCACTCACTCAGGGCAGCAGGACAGTGTTGCAGTATGCCCAGTCCTTCAATGATTTGTGCCAGTATGCTGGATACCATGCGGACACGGATGAGAAGAAGCGAGACAGGTTCAGACGGGGGCTCAGCACCAAGCTCCGTGATCGTCTCAACACCGTCAGGGCCAATAGTTACAATGAGTTGGTCAACATGGCTATCTCCCAGGAGGACTGTATCTTAGCTCGACAGGCAGAGAAGAAGAGGAAGACCCCTGTGGTAGGACCCTCAGCTCAGCCACAGCACTTCAGGATTGTGTCTGACACGCAGAACAAGGGACCTCAGCAGCAGCAAGGGAGATGGGTGATCAGACCACCACAGCAGCAGCAGCAGGCACCCAGCCGCACCCAGTTTCCGGCTCAGAGGAGCAATCAGCAGCAGCAGTACCGCCAGGCCAATGATAACAGGTGTTTCACTTGTGGCAGCACTGGGCATTATGCCAAGAATTGCCCCAGAAACCAGCAGAGGCAGGGGCAGAATGTTAGTCAGACCAAGGCAAGAGACAGAAGGTGCAAGTGAGGCAAGGCAAGCTGAACTTCACTACCATGGCTGACATCCCAGAGGGAGCACCCGTCATGACTGGTATCTTTACAGTTTTAAATTTCCCTGCTATTGTTCTTTTTGATTCTGGTGCTTCACATAGTTTTATCAGTGCCAAGTTAGTGCCAAATGCCAGTTGCCCTTTCACCATACCGATGGGGGCATTACAATTTCAACACCCGGAGGCAGAGTTGCCACTTATCAAATCAACAAGAATGTGCCTCTAAGGTTTGGTAGTTTGATAATTAAAACCAACCTTCTTATCTTGGGACTGGATAGTGTGGATATCATATTGGGAACTGATTGGTTGACCAAACATCAGGTAGTGATTGACATTGCAGCTAGGGCCATCGAAGTGCACTCACCAACCTGTGGTGAAATCACATTATATTTACCCAACCAGGGTTGTACCCGATCTTGTGCCTTTGCTATGGTAGTATCCCTAGTGGAAAAGATCCCAGTGGTCTGTGACTATCCGGATGTTTTTTCGGATGAATTGCCAGGGATGCCACCTGACCGAGATATTGAGTTCGCCATCGAATTGCAACCCGGGACCGCTCCTATCTCCAAGAGACCCTATAGGATGCCTCCCGCGGAATTGGCAGAATTGAAGAAACAATTGCAAGAATTGTTGGACAAGGGGTTTATTCGTCCAAGCACTTCACCATGGGGATGTCCAGCTTTATTCGTGAAGAAAAAGGATGAGAGTTTGAGGATGTGTGTTGACTACCGCCCTCTCAATGCGGTGACCATCAAGAACAAATACCCGTTACCCCGCATTGATGTCCAGTTTGATCAGTTGGTGGGAGCCAAGGTATTCTCCAAGATAGACCTTCGCTCAGGCTACCATCAGATTAAGATCCGTGCCAGTGACATTCCCAAGACGGCTTTCTCTACCAGATATGGGCTCTATGAGTTTTTGGTGATGTCTTTTGGACTAACCAATGCCCCGGCTTATTTTATGTACTTGATGAACTCAGTGTTTATGCCAGAGTTGGACAAGTTCGTGGTCGTTTTCATTGATGATATTCTGGTCTATTCCAAGAATGAAGACGAGCATACTGAGCATCTGCACATCTTACTTCAACGACTGCGCAATCACCGTCTTTATGCTAAGTTGTCTAAGTGTGAATTTTGGCTGAAGGAGATTAAATTCTTGGGTCACACAATTTCTCAGGATGGGATATCGGTTGACCCTGAAAAGGTACAGGAGGTGATGGATTGGGAACCCCCGGCTACAGTGAGACAGATTCGGAGTTTTCTGGGATTGGCAGGGTACTACCGACGGTTTATTCCGGATTTCTCCAGAATTGCCAAGCCAATGACTGAACTGTTGAAGAAGGGAGTCAAATTTGAGTGGAGCCAAAAGTGTGAAGATGCTTTTCATACCTTGAGGCAACATTTGACAACAGCTCCAGTGCTAGCTCAGCCCGATAATACCAAACCATTTGAAGTTTATTGTGATGCTTCAGGTACCGGATTGGGATGTGTCTTGATGCAAGAGAACAGAGTGATTGCTTATGCTTCCCGAGCACTCAGGCCCCATGAGCAGAACTACCCTACGCATGATCTGGAATTGGCAGCTGTGGTTCATGCTCTTAAGATATGGAGACACTACTTGATGGGAGCTCACTGTAACATCTACACTGATCATAAGAGCCTCAAATACATCTTCACTCAGGCAGATTTGAACATGAGGCAGAGGAGATGGTTGGAGTTAATCAAGGACTATGATTTGGAGGTGCATTACCATCCTGGCAAAGCCAATGTTGTGGCAGATGCTTTAAGCAGAAAGGCCCAGTGCAATTGTTTGAACATGGATGTGGGAATTACCACCTTGTGTGACGAGTTGTGCAAGCTGAACCTAGAAGTGGTTCCTTCCGGCGAATTGAATTATATCTTAGTGGAGCCCACATTGCAAGAGCAAATAGTCAGGGCACAGATTGAGGACAAGGGAGTCCAGGTTATCAAAGGAATGATCAAGCAAAAGGCAGAAAAGTACAAGTGTTTCCGTCAGGATAGCAAGGGAATTTTATGGTTTGGAGATCGATTTGTTGTTCCCAAGGACCCAGAGCTCAGAAAGAAGATATTGGATGAAGCTCACCTTTCCAAGTTCTCCATGCACCCTGGTAGCAACAAGATGTACCATGATCTCAGATCTTTGTATTGGTGGACCAGGATGAAGAGGGAAATTGCCAAGTACGTATCAGAGTGTGACACTTGCCAGAGAATCAAGGCCAGTCACTTGCAGGCGGCAGGCCCCTTGCAACCCCTTCCCATACCAACTTGGAAATGGGAGGACATTTGCATGGATTTCATAGTAGGATTACCCAATACCTCCAGGCACCATGATTCTATTTGGGTCATTGTGACAGATTGACCAAGACTGCTCATTTCTTGCCAGTACACACCACCCACAAGACAGAGAAGTACGCAGAAATTTATGTTGATCAGATAGTAAGATTGCATGGTATACCAAAGACCATTATATCTGACAGAGGAGCACTGTTTGTGGCACGCTTTTGGGAGAAACTGCAAGAATCACTTGAGACCCAAGTAATCCGAAGCTCAGCATATCACCCGCAAACAGATGGCCAGACAGAAAGGGTAAATCAGATTTTGGAAGACATGTTGCGGCCATGCGCACTACATTATGGAAAGGATTGGGACAAGTGTCTGTCTTTGGCAGAGTTTTCTTACAATAACAGCTATCAGTCCAGTCTGAAGATGGCACCCTTTGAGGCATTATATGGGAGAAGGTGTAGGACTCCACTAAATTGGTCTCAAGCAGGAGAGAGGGAAGTTTTTGGGCCAGATTTGGTGCTTGAAGCAGAGGCAAAGGTTAGAATTATCAAGAAGAACCTAGAAGCTGCTCAGGCCAGACAAAAGAGTTATCATGACAAGAGGCGGAAGCCTCTACAGTTTGAGGTGGGAGATCATGTCTATCTTAAGATATCACCAACCAAGGGTGTCCAGAGATTCGGGATCAAGGGCAAGCTAGCCCCTCGTTACATTGGACCCTATAAGATCAAGGCAAGTTGTGGACCCGTAGCTTACCAATTGGAATTGCCACCCCGCATGTCAACAGTTCACAATGTGTTCCATGTATCTCAGCTGCGGAAATGTGTTCGTCTACCCACTGAAGTGCTACCGGAACCGGACATTGAGATAGAACCAGACTTGTCCTACCAAGAGTACCCTGTCAAGGTATTGGATCAGAAGGAAAGATCAACCCGGGCAAGATCAATCAAAATGTATAAGATTCAGTGGAGTCATCATTCTGCGGAAGAAGCTACATGGGAAACGGAGGATTTTCTACGCTCTCGCTTCCCCGACTTTCTGCCCAAAGGAGTCGGTATGTAACCCCAAAAACCCAACCCCCACCTGTCCTTTGAAGTCAATTATAAGCAAAACTTAGATAACAAGAATAGTCTAAGTTGTGGATTTAACTTAAGAAGGGCTTCCTTCCGAAGTTACAAAGAGGATGACATTCGAAGAGCAGTTAATAAGTGAAACTTGAGCATAAAGGGAGAGTAGCACCAACACACCTTCAAGCACCCTCCAAGGGACTCTACCTAAAATCTCGGGACGAGATTCCTTTAAGGGGGGAGGGCTGTAACACCCCAGGTGTTACCTTGGTTGGAGCCCACCTTGATACTAAAGGCTTTGATCACATGTGGAAATAACTTGAAGATAACAAAGAACCTTGGAGATTATGTGTTAACCAAGAATTCTAAGGACCCAAGGGCACCATTTAAGCTTTGGTGCACTTGCTACATTGGGTAAGAAAAGGGGGGAAACCTAGACCCCTCTTGAACCCTCCTTTCCAAAGCCATGGATGAGAGGAAGAAGAAAGTGAGCAAATGTGCAAAACATGAGTGAACTTTAACCCAACCATAAGCAACCTTATAAACAGCAATTAGAGGAAGGAAATATTGCAAAAAGACCCCTGGAGAAACCCCAAATCAAATCTCTAAGTGGAGAGAGAGCTAGAGCTCTCTATTTCTCTCTAAGTCCATTTTTAACCCTAGTTTAAGGATCAACCGTGTTCACCTTGAAGATGGCATCAAATCCACTTGTGATCTATACCAAAAACGTGGCATACCACCTAGGGCACCCACTGGAAAAAGTTGAGCCCGAGACTCGGACGTTTGACATGCCATGGCATGGCTTTTGTCGCGAAGTGCCCAGTGTGACACACCTGATTTGGCATCCAAAGATCTCCCTCCCTAGGCCATATCTGCCCCGACGTCTCACAGTTGAGTGACAGCCCTAGGTGCCAGGAAGAGGTCTGCGCCGAACCTTTGCAAAGATTCGCACGTTTGCGACCTCTGCCGACGTTTGAACAATGGAAGAAACAAACCGCCACGTGTTCGACGCGTTCTGCCGCGCCAGAGCACGCCCGCGCGCGCCCCCGCGAGCCCCGCGCCGCGCCCGAGCCAAGCCAGCGCCCTGGTCCGCGTCCGTGCCTATAAAACGCCCAGGAGCCTTGGCCGTACCCCTCCACACGCGCTCAAGCCTCACCGGAGCTCAGTTCACCGCCGTTTGCCCGTGCGCGACGTGCCCGCGGCCACCCGAGCCACTGCCGCCGTAGACCGGCCAGCCTAGCCTTCCACAGTCCCATCCAACCCTCGGACACGAGTGTGCACCCACCAGTGAAGCTCCCCGAGCAAAGAATCGGGCTCTGCTTCACCGGAGACGCCGGAACAAGGTCACCGGACTTCACCCGACAGCCGGCAACCGTGGACCGAGGTACACGGTGAGTCTCTCTTCGATTCCTTGCACGGTTAGACTCCTTAGACCTCCATGAAGCTCCCTATGCCCTTGGATTGAACCATACCGCCGTGGATAGGCCGGAGCACACGCCGCCGACGAGCTCTCCCGCCTGCGCGCGTGGACCGGGCGATTCCGGCCATCCCCGACGACGAGCCGTACCTCGACGTGATCGCCAGAACCTCCCCGAGCAAACCCTGCCCTTCGCCGGACCTCCCTCGCCGCCGGTAAGCCGCGCCACCCTTTTCTTTCCCACGGCTACTATTTCAGTTGGGGGAAGGACCGCGGGTGAGAGGGAGAGAAAGTCAGGGGGTTAAGTGAAATGTCAG
The DNA here is from genome assembly GCA_029449295.1 of Zea luxurians. Classification (NCBI taxonomy): domain Eukaryota; kingdom Viridiplantae; phylum Streptophyta; class Magnoliopsida; order Poales; family Poaceae; genus Zea; species Zea luxurians. Next base: position 14,529,835 of record JAOPSE010000055.1, on the reverse strand, counting down.
ACTCAGGGGAATAGTGGCGCGAGGGTAGATATGCGAGGTTTGATTTGTTTTAAACCCAGGGACCCCGGTGTAAACCGTTTTTCCAGGAAACTCATTTTAAAATCTATTTTAAATTCAAACAGAAACTTTAAAAACCCATAACTTCTGTTTGGCTTATCCAAATTTGGTCAAACCAATTTTGCCAGACTCTAAATAATGTAACCTATCTAAGAAAAATATAAAACCCCATAAGTACTAGAGAAAAATATAAGGTTCTGATTTAATTTTAGTTTTGACCAAAAGCTTAATAATAGCAAGAAAAATGGTTGTACTATTTAACTAGGGTTGGAAAAAATTGGAGAAGTTTATATCTACCTACTGACCTAGTTAAAAATGTTAAGCCCCTCTGTCCATTACATTAAGTTAGTTTTTACCCTTTATTCCATAATATGCTTGAGATTGAGAAAAATAGAAAAGGTGACATAAATAATGAACCAGAGGGCACCCCTATTTTTGTTGAGATACTTAGTCAATGCAGTTCACTGGAAAAATATATCATACCCTGTTGTAGTGTAAGATAAGAAAGATATCTTTTAAATAAATAAAATAAGGATAACTTAGAAAAACCCTACAAAAATAACCCTAAGGTGAAACCTCCCCAAACCTTAGGATAACTAATGCTTTGATAATAAGAACTTAAGAAAAATCTGAAATCTGTTGTTTGATATTTTTCAAATGACAAGTTAGTTCTAAGCACCCTTTTTGCACCAAACTTTAGAAATCCATCATTAATTAACCATCATGTTGCTCTCTGCCATTTTCGGTACAGGAGCTTAGTATCACTAATAGAGGCCAACAAAAATAACCTTTAGGACAGAACCTACCCCTAACTAAGAGGTGTAGTGTAAAGTGGCCCATTTTGCCTAAATATTGTTATTTTTGTTTAAAGCCTAGCTTTTGTACTTTGAGCCTCAACTTCTTAAAACCAGCTAAAATAACAAGTGACAACCCACTGTAATTTTTATAGAATTTTTGAAAATTTCTAAAATACTGTCGTAGTTCAAACCTACACTAGAAACCCTAAATGGAAATTAAAGAAAGGAAAATGAATAATGGAAATTTATGTCCTCTTAAGACCTTTGTAAATTTGTCCACTGAAATCTATAAAAACAATGCAAATCCCCTATGTTATCCTAAAAGAAAATCTAAACCTAAAAGGGAATAAGTCTATGTATATATACCACTAGAAGACCCACATAGCCAAGGAACCCTAAGTTAATTCTTGACTTAATTTCTGTAGTTTAATGTTCTTAAATCTTGCATAATCATGACATACATGTTCATTGCATTTCGATAGACTGTAATCTTGCTGACGGAGAGTACATCCTCGTGCCGGAGCAAGGAGCTGCCCAGGAGGTTGCCCCAGACCCAGCACCCGAGCCTGCACCAGAGGACCTGCCTGCCACTGCCTTGGAAGGAAAGCCCCGGTTTATGCATAACCTGTTATTTATGCTATTTTACTTCACTTAATGATTGTAGGATTGATTGTGCACTTAGGTGTAGGAGTTGATTGAAACCCTAATTGCATTACCTCAGGATTCCCTTTGAGATGAATACTAGTATGCTAGGTCGAGTAGTTGCTTTATTTAATTAGGATCTCGGTAGAAGACGAGTGATTTTTCTAGCACTCGCGCGAGATCAGGAAATTGATTGTACCCACTTTCACACTATCATGATACTAGTTGGTGGACAACAATCCATGGGGATTGGTTGCCCACGAGATGGAAAATGGAATAAGGATTAACGTGCGGATACCTGTGTCAAGCGTTTGAACGTACTAAGCACATGCCGAGAAATATGGTAAATCGGTAAGCCTAGTACCTGAGTGAACCTGGCAGTGGACATATCCCCTCACGCGACCTGAGACGTAGTCTCCCATTCCGGTTATGGTGGGTACAAGTGCGGTCACGGCACGACGGCCAGTCGGGGTCAGTGAGGCATTGTACGCCAAGGCGGTGAGCCCTGATCTGCTGACGGGGAATCGATGGGGACGATTGATATGTGTGGGGACGGAGTGCCCCTACATGTCGTGTGTTTAGGTTTACCTTGCAAGGATAAAAACTCGATTCGAATCGTCTGCTTCTCGCAGCTAATGAGACTGCTTGATCCATTGTACTGCATTGAGTAACAAGTGAAACTGTGATGAGATGATGCAAGATGTTGTTTGCTAAAAATGCTTGCTACTATGTATGAGTAGATAGTACACTTTTAGCCTTAAGAGAGTCACACTTAATTTTGACAAAGTTAAAATCTTGATTTAGAAACTCAGCTAGTGCTTTTGGCAACCCAACCCCACAGCCAAACAGCTGCATGTCTAGAGGTAGAGGGGTATAGACTCCTCACACCGGGTAAGTCTAGCTGAGTATTAGTATACTCAGCCTTGCTTGTGGCATAATTTTTTACAGGTTCTCTGGAGGAAATGGCTGCTGGAGTGACTTGGCCATCCACCCTGCCACCGGGTTGGACTATCGAGTGGGACCCTGCCTCGGCTGAGGAGGAGCATGAGGAGTGATGGGACAGGCTTCCCCATCTCTCCATTTATTTTCCGTTAGTTTATTTTTCCGATGCACTTCGAACAATGATGACTACTTTTGGCAAAACTCCGATGATGATGATGTAATAATTTAACACTCTTCCATGCATGGTTTTATGCTTTATTGTATTTGCTCTGTGACTCACCATCGAGTGAGACTGTGGTACTTGATCCTGTCAGTGGCCATGTCGGACTAGATCCGAGGGATTGACGGGTTATTCCCATTTAAGTGTGGTCTAGCCTCTAAGGCAGGGCTTAGGCACTTAAGTTGGAATAACTCGGGCCGTTCCGCCACAATGACATACCAAGGATCAGATCTATACTGCTTGCCTCTAATATTATAGCGGTATCCCAGAATTCCCTTTTCATAATTGTTAATGTCAATTTATGTGTCATATAACTTGCCTCAACAGGCCCTTTAGGTGTAATTACTATCATTGGTGTTTTCATATTTTTTAGTGGTAACTGATTTGTGTTGGCATATCAAGCATACATGAATGAATGTGTAGCACCAGAATCAAATAATATTGTTGCAGGAATTGCATTAATGTAAAACATACCAAGTGCGATGTTAGCTCCTTCAGAAGTAGCATCAGCGCTGACCTGATTAACCCTGGCAATAGAGAATCCCTTGCCAGTTCCTGGAATCTATTGTTTGTTTTGAACTGGGTAGTAGCAATCCTGTGTGGGCAAACATTTGCATAATGTTTAGTCTTCCCACACTTGTAGCAAGTAGTGTCTGCACTCTGTCCTAAAAATTTTGTCGGGGTACCAGTGGGGGTAGCCTGACGAGTTGGTGGAGTCCCCTGAGGTGAGTGCTGAGCTGGGCGCTGGCCTCCTCCAGTGCGAACTGGTGTACCCTAGGGTGAACTGTAGCGAGAACGAACACTGTTGCTTCCCTAACCCTGGGATATAGTCTTCTTCTTCAAATCTCCCAGCTGAACACGCTTGTGTTCAATAGCTAGGGCCTTGTCAAGCAGCCTCTGGAATGATGGAAATGTATGAGCCACGAGAGCATTACCGCAGAGGTCCATTGAGTCCTTCAATAAAGTGCTCTTGCTTCCTCTCATCTTTAGCAACTTCATTCGGTGCATATCTGGAGAGCTGAATGAACTTATCGCGGTACTGAAAGTCACCTAGAGGCGGGTGGATAGGCGGAAACCGAAATTTACAAACTTAAAGCACAACTACAAGTCAGGGTTAGTGTTAGAAATAAAAACGAGTCCAAAAGAGAGGGCGAAAACAAATCATAAGCAAATGAAGCAGATGACACGGTGCTTTGTTTTACCGAGGTTCGGTTCCAAAGAACCAAGTCCCCGTTGAGGTGGTCACAAAGACCAGGTCTCTTTCAACACTTTCCCTCTCTCAAACGGTCACTTAGACCGAGTGTGCTTTCTCCTTAATCAAACGGGTCACTTAGACCCCTCACAAGGACCACCACAACTTGGTGTCTCTTGCTTTGATTACAAGTGCTTGAGAACAAGAATGGGAATAAGAAAGCACGATTGCAAAAGCCAAGCAACAAGAGCGACAAATATTACACGGATCACTCTCTCTCTCTTAAGTCACTAATCACTAATGATCACTTGTCTTAATTGTGGAACTTGGAGAGTTTTGAAGCTTTGATTGTGTCTTTGAATGGATTGCTAGCTCTTGTATTGAATGTAGAGGATTGGAATGCTTGGGTGAAGTGAATGGAGGTGGTTGGGGTTGTATTTATAGCCCCCAACCACTTCCTATCCGTTGCTCCTTTTTTGCCGACCGCGGACGGTCCGTGTCCCTAGTCCGAACGGTCCGCCCCTGTACATCAATGGCTGAAATCGCAACGGTCAGCAGTAACGGCTATTTTGCATTTAATGCGTTGTTAGATGTCAGATAAAGGCAGTCGCGGACGGACCAGTCGTGCAACCCGGACGGTCCGCGAGGGCGCTATAATTCATTTTACCGAACCCATCACCTTCGGGTTTTTTGGTTCTTCAACGACCGGACGGTCCGCGCCTGGTCTCGAATGACGCTTGCTTTTCCATCGGACGGTCCATAGTGTAGACTCACGTTTATGCAGTGTTCCTATCCGAGGGTCACTTGGGTGTCGCAGACGGTCCGCCGCAAGGCCCCGAACGGTCCGCGCTTAGTCTATTTTTCAAAAAAGCTTCTCCTATCCAGAATAATCTACGGTATTCTGGACAGTCGACTTAGAATAGTTGTAGATGAACTTATGCACCTGTGAAATGATCAACTAGGCAAACTGGTAAGTACACAGGGTTTGTGATGGTCGTCAAACACCAAAATCGATTATAGGAAATATTGAGACTATTTCCCTTTCAATCTCCCTCTTTTTGGTGATTGATATCAACACAAACAAAAGCAAATACAAAGTGTAGAAATGTAACTTGTTTGCATTTTGACAGATGTGCATAGTTTATAAGCAGATAAGTTTGGTATGATAATTTTAACATTTTGGACCATATTTGCATCACTTGTTTTGTTTTTGCAAATTCTTTTGTAAAAATATTTTCAAAGTCTTTTGCAAATAGTCAAAGGTATATGAATAAGATTGTAAGAGGCATTTTTAAGATTTTAAATTTCTCCCCCTGTTTCAAATGCTTTTCCTTTGACTAGAACAAAAACTCCCCCTGAATAAAATTCTCCTCTTAGTGTTCAAAAGGGTTTTACCAATATGAAAGAGATATAGATACCAATTTTGAAAGTGGTCATACCAATTTGAAATATATCAAAAATCAGATCGCCAAAAACGGATACTTTGTGAGTGAAATATGAGCCCTTCTTACTTTCTCCCCAATGGTAAATGAAACATGAGTTAAGATTATACCAATTTGGAGAGTGATGCAGAGTGACGGCGAAGGGTAAATGATACGGTTGGAGTGGAGTGGAAGCCTTGTCTTCGCCGAAGACTCTATTTCCCTTTCAATCTATGACTTAGTATAGAAATCACTTGAAAACACATTAGTCATAGACATAAGAGAGATATGATCAAAGGTATATAAATGCGCTATGTATTCAAAGTTTCAGTCAAAGTTTCGAGAATCAAGAATGTTTAGCTCATTCCTAAGTTTGGTAAAGGTTTTCTCATCTAATGGTTTGGTAAAGATATTGGCTAATTGATCTTTGGTGCTAACATAAGCAATCTCGATATCCCCCCTTTGTTGGTGATCCCTCAGAAAGTGATACCGAATGGCTATGTGCTTAGTGCGGCTGTGTTCAACGGGATTATCTGCCATGCGGATTGCACTCTCATTATCACATAGGAGAGAGACTTTGCTAAATTTGTAGCCATAGTTCCTGAGGGTTTGCCTCATCCAAAGCAATTGCGCGCAACAATGGCCTGCGACAATGTACTCGGCTTCGACGGTAGAAAGAGCTACTGAGTTTTGTTTCTTTGAAGCCCAAGACACCAGGGATCTCCCCAAAAACTGACAAGTCCCTGATGTGCTCTTTCTATCAATTTTACACCCTGCCCAATCAGCATCTAAATAACCTATTAAATCAAAAGTGGATCCCTTGGGGTACCAAAGACCAAACTTAGGTGTATGAACTAAATATCTCAAGATTCTTTTCACGGCCCTAAGGTGAACTTCCTTAGGATCGGCTTGGAATCTTGCACACATGCATTCGGAAAGCATAATATCCGGTCGAGATGCACATAAATAGAGTAAAGATCCTATCATCGACCGGTATACCTTTTGATCTACGGATTTACCTCCCATGTCGAGGTCGAGATGCCCATTGGTTCCCATGGGTGTCTTGATGGGCTTGGCATCCTTCATTCCAAACTTGGTGAGTATATCTTGAATGTACTTGGTTTGGCTAATGAAGGTGCCCTCTTGGAGTTGCTTGACTTGAAATCCTAGAAAATACTTCAACTCCCCCATCATAGACATCTCGAATTTTTGAATCATAATCCTACTAAACTCTTCACATGTAGATTTGTTAGTAGACTCAAATATGATATCATCAACATAAATTTGGCATACAAACAAATCATTTGCAATGGTTTTAGTAAAGAGTGTAGGATCAGCTTTACCGACTTTGAAGCCATTAGTGATAAGAAAATCTCTTAGGCATTCATACTATGCTCTTGGGGCTTGCTTGAGCCCATAAAGCGCCTTAGAGAGTTTATATACATGGTTAGGGTACTCACTATCTTCAAAGCCGGGAGGTTGCTCAACATAGACCTCTTCCTTGATTGGTCCATTGAGAAAGACACTTTTCACGTCCATTTGGTAAAGCTTAAAGCCATGGTAAGTAGCATAGGCAAGTAATATACGAATTGACTCAAGCCTAGCTACGGGTGCATAGGTTTCAACGAAATCCAAACCTTCGACTTATGAATATCCCTTGGCCACAAGTCAGGCTTTGTTCCTTGTCACCACACCATGCTCATCCTGCTTGTTGGCGCAATACCCACTTGGTTCCTACAACATTTTGGTTAGGACATGGAACTAAATGCCATACCTCATTCCTTGTGAAGTTGTTGAGTTCCTCTTGCATTGCCAACACCCAATCCGAATCTTTTAACGCATCTTCCACCCTGTATGGCTCAATAGAAGACACAAAAGAGTAATGTTCACAAAAATGTGCGACTCGAGATCGAGTTGTTACCCCCTTATGAATATTGCCGAGGATGGAGTTGATGGGGTGATCTCTTTGAATCGCTTGGTGGACTCTTGGGTGTGGCGGTCTTTGACCCTGTTCTTCTTGATCATCTTCCTTGTCTTGATTATTGTCATATCCACCTTGATCATTGTCCTCCTCTTGAGATGGCTCATTGTTTTGATCTTCTTCTTCATTGTCTCGAGCTTGATCCTCATCTTGGGTTGGTGGAGATGCTTGCATGGAAGATGACGGTTGATCTTGTGTTTGTGGAGGCTCTTCGGATTCCTTAGGACACACATCCCCAATGGACATGTTCCTTAGCACGACGCATGGAGCCTCTTCATCATCTAGCTCATCAAGATCAACTTGCTCTACTTAAGAGCCATTAGTCTCATCAAACACAATGTCACAAGAAACTTCAACTAGTCCAGTGGACTTGTTAAAGACTCTATATACCCTTGTGTTTGAGTCGTAACCAAGTAAAAAGCCTTCTACAGCCTTAGGAGCAAATTTAGATTTTCTACCTCTTTTAACAAGAATAAAGCATTTGCTACCAAAGACTCTAAAATATGAAACATTGGGCTTTTTATCGGTTAGGAGTCCATACGATGTCTTCTTGAGGATTCGGTGAAGGTAGAGCCGGTTGATGGAGTAGCAGGCGGTGTTAATCGCCTCAGCCCAAAACCGGTCCGGAGTCTTGTACTCATCAAGCATGGTCCTTGCCATGTCCAATAGAGTTCTATTCTTCCTCTCCACTACACCATTTTGTTAAGGTGTGTAGGGAGAAGAGAACTCATGCTTGATGCCCTCCTCCTCAAGAAAGCCTTCAATTTGAGAGTTCTTGAACTCTGTCCTGTTGTCGCTTCTTATTTTCTTGATCCTTAATCCGAACTCATTTTGAGCCCGTCTCAAGAATCCCTTTAAAGTCTCTTGGGTTTGAGATTTTTCTTGCAAAAAGAATACCCAAGTGAAGCGAGAATAATCATCCACAATAACTAGACAATACTTACTCTCGCCGATGCTTATATAAGCTATCGGGCCGAATAGATCCATGTGGAGTAGCTCAAGTGGCCTGTCAGTCGTCATGATGTTCTTGTGTGGATGATGAGCACTAATTTGCTTCCCTACTTGACATGCGCTACAAACCCTGTCTTTCTCAAAATGAACATTTGTTAGTCCCAAAATGTGTTCTCCCTTTAGAAGCTTGTGAAGATTCTTCATCCCAACATGGGCTAGTCGGCGATGCCAGAGCCAACCCATATTAGTCTTAGCAATTAAGCAAGTATCGAGTTCAGCTCTATTAAAATCAACTAAGTATAGCTGACCCTCTAATACTCCGTTAAATGCTACTGAATCATCACTTCTTCTAAAGATAGTAACACCTATATCCGTAAAAAGACAGTTGTAGCCCATTTTCCATAATTGAGAAACTGAAAGCAAGTTATAATCTTAAGAATCTATAAGAAAAACATTGGAAATGGAATGGTCAGGTGATATAGCAGTTTTACCAAGTCCTTTGACCAAACCTTGATTTCCATCCCCGAATGTGATAGCTCTTTGGGGATCTTCGTTTTTCTCGTAGGAGGAGAACATTCTTTTCTCCTCTGTCATGTGGTTTGTGCACCCGCTATCAATGATCCAACTTGAGCCCCTGGATGCATAAACCTACAAAATAATTTAGGCCTTGTTCTTAGGTACCCAAATGGTCTTGGGTCCTTTCACATTAGAAACAAGCACCTTGGGTACCCAAACACAAGTCTTGGAGCCCTTGTGTTTGCCCCCAACATATTTGGCAACTACTTTGCCTGATTTGTTAGTTAAAACATAAGAAGCATCAAAAGTCTTAAATGAAACATTAGGCTCATTAGATGCAACAGGAGATTTCTTTTTAGGCATTTTAACATGGGTAGAATGCCTAGAACTAGATGTCTCATTCTTATACATAAAAGCATGATGAGAACCAGAATGAGACTTCCTAGAATGAATTCTCCTAATCTTGTGCTCAGGATAACCAGCAGGATATAAAATGTAACCCTCGTTATCCTGTGCCATGGGAGCCTTGCCCTTAACAAAATTGGACAATCTTTTAGGGGCATTAAGCTTGACATTGTCTCCCTGTTGGAAGCCAATGTCATCCTTGATGCCAGGGCGTCCCCCATTATAGAGCATGCTTCTAGCAAATTTAAATTTTTCATTTTCTATCTCATGCTCATTAATTTTACTAGTTAGTTGTGCTATGTCATCATTTTATTGTTTAATTAAAGCTAGGTGATCATAAATAGCATCAACATTAACATCTCTACATCTAGTGCAAATAGAGACATGACTAACAGTAGATGTAGAGGGTTTGTATGTATTTAATTCATCAATCTTAGCATGTAACATGACATTCTCATTTCTAAGATTGGAAATAGAATCATTGCAAATATTTAAATCTTTAGCCTTAGAAATTGTAACACCCAGTTTGTAATATAAAATAAAAGAGGAGAAAAGTCATTTCCTATATTTTATGTGTGAGTTGAATTTACTTATCATCACATGTGAACACCATATTCAAACAATAAATAAATAATAAAAAGATATACCATTAAATCATGCAACATGCTGGAGTTTATTGTTTGTGCATTTAATGAAAAGAGTAATACCATTAATAGAAATAAATTAGTAGCAAAAACAAGGATTTAATACCTAATTTGAGAATTTGAAAAGAAAAGAAATAACAAAGAGAAGAGGAGAAAGAAAATACTCTATAAAGAAAATAAATATAAAAATAAATATATATTCTTCCTGTACTAGTAGTTGGACTTGTCAAATTAGCATAAAGGTGAAACTCACCACGAAATTCAAATTCAAATTTGAAACTCAAAAATATAAGAAAGAAAAAGAAAGTAAAAAAAGAAAAAAGGAATGAAACCCCTAACTGGGCCTCTGTAACCAATTCGGCCCACCCAGAGAAACTTTCTGCGCGGCCCAGCTATCAGTACCGCGCATCTGCGCTAACGGTCGGGTCCACTCGTCGGTCGATTCTCGCTTGCGCGTGCACTGACCAATGGGGCCGAGTTGTCGGTCGCTTACCCGTCTGTGTTGGCAAGTCTGTCCAGTGGCCCCATTTGGTCAGTCCCTTCCCACACGCCACTGCCTTCTCTACTGCGCGCTCTCTCTGACAACCTAGGGCCCACGGGTCAGTTTCCTTCCCCCTCCTCCGTCCGAGTCGTGTGGCATGTAACGGAGTCCGGCCATGGTGGAGCGTTCCGCGGGCCTCAGGATCCATTGCTCGACCTCGCGCACCCACAAGTATATAATGCGCCACGATCCTAAGCCGTTCCTCTCCCCAATTTCGCGTCTGCCAGTACGGGTTGCGTGTGTGTCAGAGCTGGGCGAAAAGGATTGCGCCGCCGCCGCCCCATTGCGCCTCTGGACATTGCTCTGCCCCGATTCTGCGTCTTGGAAGTACGGTCGGGGACCCGTGTTCGTGCGCGTTGAGAATCAGGGCGGTTGGGCGCTTCGGGACTCGACAATTGCTCGTCGTCTTTAGCGTTCCGCCTGGATCCGCGCCACACCGTGGTCAGTGGTGTTCGCCCTGCTATTGTCGGTATGAAACCCCCTCCGAAGTTCGCCGTCGGGCCAATTACATTTTTCGGGTAGTAGAACTAGTGGCGGTGCACCGTAGGGGCGGATTCGACCAACGCCGGTGAGCTGCGCTGTCACGGGTGTAGCTTGCCGCCGTGTCCGAGGTCGGGTTGGGGAAGACAGGTCTCGGCCGTTCCTCCTGGATTCCACGGTCTAGATTAGTCGATGCGCATCGGTCTGGGTGGTCGTATCTGGTCCGTCGATTGTATGGTGGGCGATGCAGATTACAGCTGGGGATTTTAAATCTTAGTCGTTAGGAGCCGATCGGACGGTCAAAGATCCCTCATACCCCTTCAGTCGGTCGATTTATCAAAAGAACCCCTCTATTATTTAGTATTCAACCCGCCATCCGCATGGACTATGCGCTGGGTCTTGGACATCTTACCCTGTGGCCACTGCACTCTCTGGAAAATGAGGCCCAGTCCAGTGCTGTTGTAAATTGAATAAATAAATTGGAAAATAGATTTTTAATACAAAAATATATGATAGAACTTGATTAAATCATAGAAACTTTATTTTTAGTCCAAATTGCTTTATTACACTTTCTAAATTTTTGTAATATTATTTTCTATCACTTAGAGTCTCTGTTTTGACATGAAAACAGTAAGAAAATTAATTCCTCACTTAATCCTATTTTAAGCACATAAAACCTTTGAAAATTCATATCTTAAATTCTATAACTCTAAAAATTATGATTCTTGTTCCTAGGGTTTCAATTTATTGTGTAGATTATTATTATGTACTTTGTTTACATGTTTATGTGATGTTAATTTTCTCTATATACTATGTATGTTTGTATTGGGGTGAGTAGAAGAACCTATGACTAAGGATCCTGGTGACCACCAGATATAAGTAGCTGAGCAGGAGCTCATTGAAGGCAAGTTGTTCCCTTGATCACTTTTGTTTACCTAATAATATTCTTTATTATCACTATTCAATGCATAAGTTTAATTTTGATGGGACCCAATAGGTTAGCCTAGTCTGTTTATCCTGATTACCTTGTTTACCCCTGAATCACTTGGGTAGTTTTGCTATTTCTTTACATGGTTTTGGGATAATCTTTCATTATATCCATGTTCCAATTTATTTTGTTATTCTATTTATGTTCATGTCAAGATCATTAATGTTAATTGGAACATGGAGCTTAACTTGAGAAACACGTGCTACCACAAGGGTTTAATGGGACGCCCTTGGCTGACTAATTAGGAAAGCTAGTGGAAGACTACCTTACCTGAAAGGGGCAAGGGCAGTAGGGGATTGCATGCAAGGAGGTTCTCGGGTTGATTTTGCTGCGATGGCGGTCAGACGGGGGATTCTTGCAAGTGCTCTTCCCATAAACTGTAGCGGGTTTTCGGAAGCTAGTGGAACTTTGTAAAGGCCTCGTAGTGGATCCTTAGTCATTCACCTCGGTAGTGTCTAAGGGTCTAGCTAACCCTAGCGACATGGGATACATGACTTGTGGGTACAGGGTACAACCTCTGCAGAGTGTAAAACTGGTATACTAGCCGTGCTCGCGGTCATGAGCAGCTCAGGACTCTCCGATGATTAATTTATGGAACTTAAATTCAATTTTGTCATTTGCATTTGCATGGGATTATTATTAATTTTGTTCTATTACTTTATTTAAGGTTTGGTATTTACTTACATTTAGTAACTGCTAATAAAATTTTGACCAACTAATTAAAAGCAATGCTCAGCTTTAAACCCTGTCATTGATTAACCTTACACATCACATGAACTCTCACCTTTGGTGAGTTCATGCCACTGGTTCCCCACAACTTGTTGAGCTATGATCATATGTGAGCTCACCCTTGCTGTCTGACACCCCCCACAGGAGAAGAACAAGTGGTTCAGGAGGAGTCACGTATCGAGGAGTTCGATTCGATCTAGGTGGTGTTTCCCCTGGTCGACTTTTGCGCCAAGGATGATCCTTAGTTCGTGTTATATTTATCACCTATTTTGTAAGACTTCCGCTATGTAATAAATACTCTGATTATTATGACATTTATCTCTATACACTCTGTTATTATATATGTTGTCTTCTTGGTGCATGTATGAGATGCACCCGGCTTTGTTCCTTAAAGCCCGGGTGTGACAGAAGTGGTATTAGAGGAATGTTGACTGTAGGACAAAACTTAGATAGAAATGGACAAACCCTTACCTACTTATCTTACTCTGATTCATTCGATACTTACCTTACTCTGATTCTCTCTATACTTATCTTGATCATGTCTCACCTTCTACTATTCTACTCTGACCATTCTTATCTTTTCTACTCTAAGACAAGATAGATTTCACACCTTGGAATCCTACATTTATGACCTTTCTAAGAAATAGGAGGCCTAAAAAATCAAAACTATTTTCTCTATTTAAAAATGTTGGTTGATTGTTCTGATGATAAATTCTTGATTTGCTTCTTTGATTGATTGAAACATTATAGTTGGCCATCTTAGCATGTACCACCATAAGGTAATGTATTAGCTTTAGTAGGTGACACACTAATCTACTAACTAATAAATCCCCCGCAGTAACAATTCCTCGTAATTACTCGCCTTGTCTACATTTTTCCTTTCTTACCCTGTGTTTCTAACCCAGATGGGCTACCCCTATAGTGTTAGAAGAGAGCACTATAGACGTGATCCTTGGTATGTCATGGTTAAGAAAGGCAAAGGCTGTTTATACACTGTGCTAAAGGAACCGTAGAACTCACCAGCCCTAAAGGAGAAAGAATTCAAGTTCAAATTGCAGTAACCACCTCATCCAAACGTGCGATGTTCTTTATACCTGGGAAGTTTGTTGGTGACAATATCCGTGTGGTTAAGGATTTTCTGGAGGTCTTTCTAGAGGAGTCACCAGGGATGCCACCAGATTGGGAAGTTGAGTTTGTCATAGATCTCTTATCTGGGACTACTCTTACTTCCAAATGGCCATACAAGATGTCTGTAGAAGAGTTAAAAGACCTTAAGAAGCAGTTGACAGAGTTGCAAGAGGCTAGGTACATTTGACCGAGTTCTTCACCTTAGGAAGCAACGGTTCTGTTTGTACAAAAGAAGGACGGATCACAGCGGATGTGTATGGATTATAGGTCCCTTAGTGATGTTATCATGAAGAACAAGTATCTGTTGCGCCGTGTTGAGGATTTATTTGATCAAAGGAGAGATGCTAGGATATTCTTGAAGATTGATCTTTGATCGGGTTACCATCAGATGAGGATTAGACCATTGGATATTCCCAAGACAGCTTTCTTGACCCGATATGGATTATATGAGTTCACTGTTATGTCGTTTGGATTAACCAATGCACCAGCTTATTTTATGAATTTGATGAATAAGGTGTTTATGGAATATTTAGACAGATTCATCGTGGTATTCATCGACGATATTCTTATCTATTCCAAGAGTGATAGTGATCATGAGGAACATCTGAGATTGGTGCTACAGAAGCTACGAGATAATCAACTCTATGCCAAGTTTAGCAAGTGCGAGTTTTGGATTGGCGAGGTGCCATTCCTTGGACATATCATTTCTAATGGAGGAATAGTCGTGGATCTTGCTAAGGTCAAGGAGATTATGGAGTGGAGCGTACCCACTACAGTTACAGAGATTCGGAGTTTCTTGGGACTTGTAGGATATTATTGGAGATTTATTGAAGGATTTTCTAAGATTTCTAAGCCCATGACCTCACTTATGGAGATGGGAAGAGAGTTTAAGTGGGACGAGAAGTGCCAAGAAAGCTTTAATCAATTAAAGAAGAGATTGATGTCGCCCCAGTGTTGGTTATGCCAAATCTACAGAAGGGATTTGACATTTATGTGATGCATGTGGTTAAGGCTTGGGATGTGTGCTCATGCAAAAAGGACATGTGATCACCTATGCGTCTCGTCAGTTGTGGAAACATGAATTGAACTACCCCACACATGACTTAGAACTAGCAGCCGTTGTGCATGCGCTTAAGATATGGAGACATTATATTATGGGAACCAAGTGTCAAGTATACACGGATCATAAGAGTATGAAGTATATATTCACTCAGAAAGATCTCAACCTTAGGCAACGTCGTTGGATGGAGCTTATTAAGGACTATGATTTGGAAATTCACTATCACCCGGGCAAGGCGAATTTGGTTGCAGATGCCTTGAGTCAAAAGGAACATGTTCATTCAGCTGTTGTTGCCCAGCTACCCGACGAGATTGTTGAGGATTTTAGGAGACTTAACCTGGGGATAGTTGCTCACACTGAAGGAGTTATTATTGATGTGAAACCTACCTTGGAGCAAGAAATCTGCAAAGGACAGATTGGTGATGCTAAGATACAAGAGATTAGGGATCTGATTACTGAAGGTCGAGGTCCGGAATTCATGGAAGATGAGCAAGGCACGGTGTGGTTCAAGGATCGGATATGTATTCCTGAGATTGATAGCCTTCGTGAGACTATACTAAAGGAAACCCATGACTCAGATTATTCTATCCATCCTAGGATTACCAAGATGTATCGGGATTTGAAGCAGAAGTACTGGTTGTATGGACTGAAGAGAGATGTGGTTGCACATGTGGCTATGTGCGATGTGTGTTAAAGAGTTAAGGCTGAACACCAAAGACTAAATAGACTATTACACCCACTAAAGATACCCGAGTGGGAGTGGAAAGAGATTGGTATGGATTTCATCACTGGGCTGCCACGCACCTAGAAAGGTTATGATTCTATATGGGTAATTGTTGATAGATTGACTAAAGTAGCTCACTTCATTCTTGTTAAGACTACTTATAAGTGATCTCAATTGGCTGAGTTATATATGGCTCGGATTGTGTCTCTACACTGTGTACCGAAGAAGATCATTTCGGATAGAGGATCATGGTTTACCCCTAGATTTTGGAAAAGCTTTCATGAGAATATGGATGCAAAGTTGAATTTTAGTTCGACCTATCACCCTCAGACTGATGGACAGACTAAAAGGACTAATCAAGTATTGGAGGACATGTTGAGAGCTTGTGCCCTTCAGCATGGTAGTAGTTGGGACAAGAGTCTACCCTATGCTGAGTTCTCGTATAATAATAGTTACCAGGACAGTCTGAAGATGTCACCGTTTGAGACTCTGTATGACAGGAAATGCAGACTCCTCTATTTTTGGACCTGACTAGAGGAAGATAGTTCTTTGGACCTGGACTTATTCAAGAGGCAGAAGAACAAATCCGTATAATTCGGGAGAATTTGAGGGAAGCTCAGACCAGATAAAAGAGCTATGCTGATAATAGAAGGAGACCACTGGAATTTGTGGAAGGTGATCATGTGTACCTCAAGGGGTCACCACTTCATGGAGTGAGGAGATTCAAGATTAAGGGCAAATTGTCCCCTCGCTTTATTCGACCATTCAGAGTTTTTAGGCGAGTTGGAGAGATGGCATATCAACTCGAGCAACCTGCTAGTCTATTGGATGTGCATAATGTGTTCCACGTATCTCAACTTAAGAAGTGTCTCCGTGTCCCTAAGGAATAGTTACCAATGGAAGAGCTTAGTGTTTAGGGTGATTTGACTTATACGGAGTATCCTGTTAAGATTCTTGACACTTTGACTAGAGTTACAAGGAATAAGGTGATAAGGATGTGCAAAGTGCAACGGAGTCACCATGGAGAGGATGAAGCAACATGGGAAAGAGAAGAAGAGCTTCGTATAGATTTTCCCCATCTTTTCCCTCGTTCTTCCTAAATCTCGAGGACAAGATTATTTTTAAGGGGGGTAGGATTTGTAACACCCAGTTTGTAATATAAAATAAAAGAGGAGAAATGTCATTTCCTATATTTTATGTGTGAGTTGAATTTACTTATCATCACATGTGAACAGCATATTCAAACAACAAATAAATAATAAAAAGATATACCATTAAATCATGCAACATGCTGGAGTTTATTGTTTGTGCATTTAATGAAAAGAGTAATACCATTAATAGAAATAAATTAGTGGCAAAAACAAGGATTTAATACCTAATTTGAGAATTTGAAAAGAAAAGAAATAACAAAGAGAAGAGGAGAAAGAAAATACTATATAAAGAAAATAAATATATATTCTTCCTGTACTTGTAGTTGGACTTGTGAAATTAGCATAAAGGTGAAACTCACCATGAAATTCGAATTCAAATTTGAAACTCAAAAATATAAGAAAGAAAAAGAAAGTAAAAAAAGAAAAAGGAATGAAACCCCTAACTGGGCCTCTGTAACCAATTCGGCCCACCCAGAGAAACTTTTCGCGTGGCCTAGCTATCAGTACTGCGCATCTGCGCTGACGGCCAGGTCCACTCGTTGGTCGATTCTCGCTTGGGCGTGCAACTGACCAACGGGGTCGAGTTGTCGGTCACTTACCCGTCTGTGTTGGCAAGTCTGTCTAGTGACCCCATTTGGTCAGCCCCTTCCCACACGCCATTGCCTTCTCTACTGCGCGCTCTCTCTGACAACCTAGGGCCCACAGGTCAGTTTCCTTCCCCCTCCTCCGTCCGAGTCGTGCGGCATGTAATGGAGTTCGGCCATGGCGGAGCGTTCCGCGGGCCTCAGGATCCGTTGCTCGACCTCGCGCACCCACAAGTATATAATGCGCCGTGATCCTGAGCCGTTCCTCTCCCCAATTTCGCGTTTGCCGGTACGGGTTGCGTGTGTGTCAGAGCTGGGCGAAAAGGTTTGCGCTGCCGCCGCCCCATTGCGCCTCTAGACATTGCTCTGCCCCGATTCTGCGTCTTGGAAGTATGGCTGGGGACCCGTGTTCGTGCGCGTTGAGAATCAGGGCGGTTGGGCGCTTCAAGACTCGGCAATTGCTCGCCGTCTTTAGCGTTCTGCCTGGATCCGCGCCACGCCGTGGTCAGTGGTGTTCGCCCTGCTATTGTCGGTATGAAACCCCCTCCGAAGTTCGCCGTCGGGCCAATTACATTTTTCGGGTAGTAGAACTAGTGGCGGTGCACCGTAGGGGTGGATTCGACCAACGCTGGTGAGCTGCGCCGTCGTGGGTGTAGCTTGCCACCGCGTCCGAGGTCGGGTTGGGGAAGACAGGTCTCGGCCGTTCCTCCTGGATTCCACGGTCTAGATTAGTCGATGTGCATCGATCTGGGTGGTCGTATCTGGGCCGTTGATTGTATGGCGGGCGATGCAGATTACAACTGGGGATTTTAAATCTTAGCCGTTAGGAGCCGATCGGACGGTCAAAGATCCCTCATACCCCTTCGGTCGGTCGATTTATCAAAAGAACCCCTCTATTATTTAGTATTCAACCCACCATCCGCATGGACTGTGCGCTGGGTCTTGGACATCTTACCCTGTGGCCGCTGCACTCTCTAGAAAATGAGGCCCAGTCCAGTGCTATTGTAAATTGAATAAATAAATTGGAAAATAGATTTTTAATACAAAAATATATGCTAGAACTTGATTAAATCATAGAAACTTTATTTTTAGTCCAAATTGATCCATTACACTTTCTAAATTTTTGTAATATTATTTTCTATCACTTAGAATCTCTGTTTTGACATAAAAATAGTAAGAAAATTAATTCCTCACTTAATCCTATTTTAAGCACATAAAACCTTTGAAAATTCATATCTTAAAATCTATGACTCTAAAAATTATGATTCATGTTCCTAGGGTTTCATTTTAATGTGTAGATTATTATTATGTACTTTGTTTTACATGTTTGGTGTGATGTTAATTTTCTCTATATACTATGTATGTTTGTATTGTGGTGAGTAGAAGAACCTGTGACTGAGGATCCTGGTGACCAGCAATAGAAGTAGCTGAGCAGGAGCTCATTGAAGGCAAGTTGTGCCCTTGATCACTTTTGTTTACCCAATAATATTCTTTATTATCACTATTCAATGCATAGGTTTAATTTTGATGGGACCCAATAGGTCAGCCTAGTCTGTTTATCCTGATTACCTTGTTTACCCCTGAATCACTTGGGTAGTTTTGCTATTGCTTTACATGGTTTTGGGATAATCTTTCATTATATCCATGTTCCAATTTATTTTGTTATTCTATTTATGTTCATGTCAAGATCATTAATGTTAATTGGAACATGGAGCTTAACTTGAGAAACACGTGCCACCACAAGGGTTTAATGGGACGCCCTTGGCTGACTAATTAGAAAAGCTAGTGGAAGACTACCTTACCTGAAAGGGGCAAGGGCAGAAGGGGATTGTATGTAAGGAGGTTCTCGGGTTGATTTTGCTGCGATGGCAGTCAGACGGGGAATTCTTGCAAGTGCTCTTCCCATAAACTGTAGCGGGTTTTCGGAAGCTAGTGGAACTTTGTAAAGGCCTCGTAGTGGATCCCTAGCCATTCACCTCGGTAGTGTCTAAGGGTCTAGCTAATCCTGGCGACATGGGATACACGACTTGTGGGTACAGGGTACAACCTCTGTAGAGTGTAAAACTGGTATACTAGCCGTGCTCGCGGTCATGAGCAGCTCAGGACTCTCCAATGATTAATTTATGGAACTTAAATTCAATTTTGTCATTTGCATTTGCATGGGATTTTTATTAATTTTATTCTATTACTTTATTTAAGGTTTGGTATTTACTTACATTTAGTAACTGCTAATAAAATTTTAACCAACTAATTAAAAGCAATGCTCAGCTTTAAACCCCTGTCATTGATTAACCTTACACATCACATGAACTCCCACCTTTGGTGAGTTCATGCCACTGGTTTCCCCACAACTTGTTGAGCTATGATCATATGTGAGCTCACCCTTGCTGTCTCACACCCCCTACAGGAGAAGAACAAGTGGTTCAGGAGGAGTCACGTATCGAGGAGTTCGATTTGATCTAGGTGGCGTTTCCCCAGTCGACTTTTGCACCAAGGATGATCCTTAGTTCGTGTTATATTTATCTTTCATTTTGTAAGATTTCCGCTATGTAATAAATACTCTAATTATTGTGACATTTATCTCTATACACTCTGTTATTATATATGTTGTCTTCTTGGCGCATGTATGAGATGCACCCGAGTTTGTTCCTTAAAGCCCGGGTGTGACAGAAATTAATTTATCATTCTCAATCTTAAGGCTAGAAATTGATTCATTCAACCAGTCAATCTTAGCAATCAAACTAGCATTATCATTTTTAAGATTGACAAGAGAATCATCACAAACATTTAATTTCTCAACCTTAGCAATTAATTTGGCATTTTCAATTCTAAGGTTAGAGATAGTGTCATGGCAAATGCTAAGCTCACTAGTTAATTTTTCACACTTCTCTAATTCCTGAGCATAAGCATTTTTCACCTTAACATGCTTTTTGTTTTCTTTAATAAGGAATTCCTCTCTTGGCTATCCAAGAGTTCATCCTTCTCATGAATAGAACCTATCAATTCATTCAATTTTTCCTTTTGTTGCATGTTTAGGTTGGCAAAAAGAGCAAGTAAATCATCCTCATCTTCACTAGAGCTACCCTCATCACTAGATGTTGTATATTTAGTGGAGGCTCTAGATTTTACATTCTTCTTTTTGTCGTCCTTTTCCATGAGGCACTTGTGATCGACATTGGGGAAGAGGAGTCCCTTATTGACGGCGATGTTGGCGGCGTCCTCGTCGGAGGAGGAGTCGGTGGAGCTCTCATCGGAGTCTCATTTCCAACACACGTGGGCATCATCGCCCTTCTTCTTGTAGTACTTCTTCTTTTCCTTCCTCCTCCCCTTCTTGTCGTCGCCCCTATCACTATCACTTGATAATGGACATTTAGCAATAAAATGACCGGGCTTACCACATTTGTAGCAAACATTCTTGGAGCGGGATTTGTAATCCTTTCCCCTCCTTTGCTTGAGGATTTGGCGGAAGCTCTTGATGATGAGTGTCATTTCCTCGTTGTCGAGATTGGAGGCGTCGATGGGGAGCCTACTTATTGTAGACTCTTCTTTCTTTTCTTCCATCGCTTTGAATGCGATAGGTTTCACCTCGGGTGTGGAGGTGCCACCTTGCTCGACGATTTGTTTGGAGCCTTTGATCATCAACTCAAAGCTCACAAACTTTCCTATAACCTCCTCGGGAGACATTAGCTTATATCTAGGATCACCACGAATTAATTGAACTTGTGTAGGATTACGAAAAACAAGTGATCTTAGAATAACCTTGACCATGTCATGGTCATCCCATTTGGTGCTCCCGAGGTTGCGCACTTGGTTCATCAAGGTCTTGAGCCAGTTGTACATTGCTTGTGGCTCCTCTCCTTGGTTGAGGATGAATCGACCGAGCTCCCCCTCGATCATCTCCCGCTTGGTGATCTTGGTCACCTCATCCCCTTCGTGTGTGGTCTTTAGCACGTCCCAAATCTCTTTGGCACTCTTCAACCCTTGCACCTTATTATACTCCTCTCGGCATAGAGAGGCGAGGAGTATAGTAGTTGCTTGGGAATCAAAGTGCTTGATTTGGGCGACCTCGTCCGAGTCATAGCCCTCATCCCCTATAGATGGTACCTGCGCTCCAAACTCAACAATATCCCATATGCTAGCGTGGAGTGAGGTTAGATGATGCCTCATTTTATCACTCCACTTACAATAATCTTCACCGTAAAAAACTAGTGGTTTGCCTAATGGGACGGAAAGTAAAGGAGTGCATTTGGAAATGTAGGGATAGCGTAAATGGGATCTTACTAAACTTCTTGCACTCATGGCGCTTGGAAGTGACGGACGGAGCGTCGGAGCCGGAGGTGGATGGCGACGAAGAATCGGTCTCGTAGTAGACCACCTTCTTCATATTTTTCTTCTTGTCGCCACTCCGGTGCGACTTAACGCGGGGAGGTGATTACTCCCTTCGTTTGTCGCCGGTCTCCCTTGATGGAGCCTTCCCATGGCTTGTGGTCGTTTCCATCTCCCTCTTGGCGGATCCTTCCGACATCACTTCGAGTGGTTAGACTCTTAATGAAGTACCGGGCTTTGATACCAATTGAATGTCACCTAGAGGGGGGTGGATAGACGGAAACTGAAATTTACAAACTTAAAGCACAACTACAAGTCGGGGTTAGTGTTAGAAATAAAACCATGTCCGAAAGAGAGGGCAAAAACAAATCACAAGCAAATGAAGCGGATGACACGGTGATTTGTTTTACCGAGGTTCGATTCCAAAGAACCTAGTCCCTGCTGAGGTGGTCACAAAGACCGGGTCTCTTTCAACCCTTTCCCTCTCTCAAACGGTCACTTAGACCGAGTGAGCTTTCTCCTTAATCAAACGGGTCACTTAGACCCCTCACAAGGACCACCACAACTTGGTGTCTCTTGCTTTGATTACAAGTGCTTGAAGAACAAGAATGGGAAGAAGAAAGCATGATTGCAAAAGCCAAGCAACAAGAGCGACAAATAATACGTGAATCACACTCTCTCTCTTAAGTCAATAATCACTAATGATCACTTGTCTTAATTATGGAACTTGGAGAGATTTGAAGCTTTGATTGTGTCTTTGAATGGATTGCTAGCTCTTGTATTAAATGTAGAGGATTGGAATGCTTGGGTGAAGTGAATGGAGGTGGTTGGGGTTGTATTTATAGCCCCCAACCACTTCCTAGCCGTTGCTCCTTTTCTGCCGACCGCAGACGGTCCGCGCCCCTAGTCTGGACGGTCCGCCCCTGTACATCAACGGCTGAAATCGCAATGGTCAGCAGTAACGACTATATCAACGGCTATTTTGCATTTGATGCATCGTCAGATGTCATATAAAGGCAGTCGCGGACGGTCCGGTCATGCACCCCGGACGGTCCGCGAGGACGCTATAATTCATTTTACCGAACCCGTCACCTTCGGGTTTTTCGGTTCTTCAACGATCGGACGGTCCGCGCCTGAGGCCGGATGGTCCGCGCCTGGTCTCGGACGACCCTTGCTTTTCCATCGGATGGTCCATAGTGTAGATTCGCGTTTATGCAGTGTTCCTGTCCGAGGGTCACTTGGGTGTCACGGACGGTCCGCCGCAAGGGCCCGGACGGTCCGCGCTTAGTCTATTTTTCCAAAAAGCTTCTCCTGTCCGGAATAATCTATGGTATTCCGGTCAGTCGACTTAGAATAATTGTAGATGAACTTATGCACCTGTGAAATGATCAACTAGGCAAACTGGTTAGTACACAGGGTTTGTGATGGTCGTCAAACACCAAAATCGATTATAGGAAATATTGAGACTATTTCCCTTTCAGGTACTCGCTTACTGACATGCTTCCCTGCTTCGGTGATAGAAATTCCTTCTTCTTAATCTTCATTAGTCTAGCGGGAATATGGTAGTTTCTAAACTGAGTAGAAAATTTTGTCCATGTGATAGTATCAGCAACATCGTGGGCAGCAGTGTATGAATCCCACCAATCAGCAGCAGGACCTGTCAGATGACCAGAAGCATATAGAACCTTCTCCCGGTTAGAGCACTGAGCAATATTCAGCATCTTCTCTATAGACTTCAGCCAATCATCAGCGTCCAGTGGATCAGGAGAGTTAGCAAATGTCGGTGGCTTATGGCTCATGAACTCCTGGTGCTTGTCCCGGGGTGGAACCGGTGGTGGTGGTGGAGGCAGTGGTGCTTGTTGCTGTTGTTGTTGCTATTACGCCCTTCTCTCCTGGCGTATCTCCTCTCGCTCTTGGTGCATCTCCTGGCGTATATCCTCTCGCTCTTGGCGCATCTCTTAGCGTTCCTGCCGCATCTGCGCGTGCATATCCGCCATGGTGTCTGCTATCTGTTGCATTATCCTCGTCTGTGCTACAACAGCTAGGTCAGCTCCGACTGGTGGAGGCTGTGGAGGATCCATCTCAGGTTGTTGTTGTTGTGGTTGTCTAAATATCCTCCGAGTGTGTCGATTGGGAGGTAGATCAATTCCACCACCCTTCCTGGTATTGACCATCTGAGTTAGAAACATATGGTAAGAGAGAAAAGATTGTAGACAAGGCAGGTAATTACGAGGCATGTTACTTTGGGGGATTTATTAGCTAAGCAGATTAATGTTTTACCTACCAAAGCTAATTCATTACCTTATGGTGGTACATGCTAGGATGTCCATTTATAATATCTCAATCATTCAAAGAAGCATATCAGGCATTTATCATCAAAACAATCAGCCAACATTCCAACATTTTTAAATAGAGAAAATAGTTTTAATTTCATCTTAGGATCCATATCTCTTAAGAATTCATAATTGTAGGATTCCAAGGTGTGAAACCCATCTTGTCTTAGAGTGGAAGAGATAAGAGTAATCAGAGTATGACAACAAAAGGTGAGACAGGATCAAGATAAGATAAGTATAGAATGAATCAGAGTAAGGTAAGTAGGTAAGAGTTTTGCCCATTTCTATCTAGGTTTCGTCCTATAGTCAACATTTCCTCTGATACCACTTCTGTCACACCTAGATTTAAGGAACAAAGCCGGGTGCATCTCATACATGCGCCAAAGAAGACAACACATATAATAACAGAGTGTATAGAGATAAATGTCACAATAACATTAGAGTACTTATTACATAGCGGAAGTCTTACAAAAATAAAAGATAAATATAAAACAAACTAAATCCATCCTTGGCGCCAATAAGTCAACTGGGAAACGCCACCTAGATTAGATCAAACTCCTCGTTGTGTGGCTCCTCCTGAACCACCTGTTCTTCTCCTATGGTGGGGTGTGAGACAGCAAGGGTGAGCTCACACATGATCATAGCTCAACAAGTTGTGGGGAAACTAGTGGGCATGAACTCACCAGAAGGTGGGAGTTCATGTGAAGTGTAAGGCTGATCAACAATAGGGGTTAAAGCCGAGCATTGCTTTTAATAAGTTGGTCACGTTTTATTAGCAGTTACTAAATGTAAGTAAATACCAAACCATAATAAGAATAATTGAACAAAATTAATAAATAATCCCATGCAACGCAAATGACAAATTGAATTTAAGTTCCATAAATTAATCATGCGAGAGTCTTGAGCTGCTCATGACCGTGAGCTCGGCTAGTATACTAGTTTTACATTCTGCAAAGGTTGTACCATGTACCCACAAGTCATGTTACCCATTTGCTTAGGGGTCATGAATCCCATACACCTCTACCAAGGAAGCGAGGCAGGGTAACACTATGAGGCCTTTACAAAGTTCCACTAGCTTCCGAAAACACGCTACAGTTTATGGGAAGAGCACTTGCAAGAATCTCTCGTCTGACCGCCATCGCAGCAAAATCAACCCGAGAACCTCCCTGCATGCAACTCCCCTACTGCCCTTGCCCCTTTCGGGTAAGGTAGTCTTCCACTAGCTTTCCTAATTAGTCAGCCAAGGGCGTCCCATTCCACCCTTGTGGTGGCACGTGTTTCTCAAGTTAAGCTCCATGTTCCAATTAAAATAATATAGTGATCTTGACATGAACATAAATAACATAACATAATAATTGAACATGGATATAATAAATAATAACCCAAAACCATGTAAAGCAATAGCAAAACTACCCAAGTGATTCAGGGGTAAACAAGGTAAAAGATAATCAGACTAGGGTGACCTATTGGGTCCCATCAAAATTAATCTTATGCATTGAATAGTGATAATAAAGAACATTATTGGGTGATAAAAGTGGTCAAGGGCACAACTTGCCTTCAATGAGCTCCTGCTCAGCAACTTCTATCTGCTGGACACCAGGATCCTCAGTCACAGGCTCTTCTACTCGCCACAATACAAACAAGCACAATATAAAGGAGAGATTAACATCACACCAAACATATAAACAAAATACATAATAAAAATCTACACATTACAATAAGAACCTAGGAACAGGAATCATTAATTTTGGAGTTATGGATTTTAAATTATGAATTTCCAAAGGTTTTATGTGCTTGATATATGATTAAGTGAGAAATTAATTTTCTTACAGTTTTCATGTCAAAACAGAGACTCTAGGTGATAAACAATAATTTTACAAAATTTTAGAAACTAGAATGGATTAATTTGGAGTTCATATGAATTTTCTATGAATTTAACAAGTTCTAGTGCTTATTTTTACCTTGAAAATCCTTTTCTAATAAATTTCTCTAATTTTATAATTCTCTGGACTGGGCATCAATTATAGAAAAGTGCAGGGGCGACTTCGTAACATTCCCGAGACTCAGTCGGCAGTGCTCGGGACGGCGGGTTGATTCCAGTAAAGTGTGGGGTCTCTTTAGAAAAATGTACCCGCAAAGGGGTACGCGTTGCTTACAGCCGTCAGATCGGATCCGAGGGCCACGATTAGATCTAGGTTAACTTCAACCGGTACCCGATGACCACCCTCGGATTGAGGATCTGCGGCCAGGATTCAATTGACGGGCGATCAGCTCCCATCCACCCGATACCAAATCAACGCCACAGATTTAATGTGGCAAACATGTCACACCCGGGCTTTAAGGAACAAAGCTAGGTGCATCTCATACATGCACCAAAGAAGACAACTGTTGGGGACCTGTTCTCAAATGCTATGAGTTAAGAACAAGACAACACAAAATGTTAATGGTTAAAGACCTTCGTCCTTCGAAACATTATCTCCCTTAAGACATAATGATCTACAGACGAAGGTTATGAAGGACATTTCTTCATAATCTCAGTATGTGATAATGAAAGTAGAAACATAAGGAACATGGAAAATAACATGAATAATCACATTAAATCATTGAATTATTTATATTCTTATTATCTGATCATGAATAAATATTAATAACAGTAAATTACATTAGTACCTTCGGCTTGACAAAAAGGTACGAAATCAAATGCGACATGCGAGTGAATACAAGTCCACATGAACAATACTGGGGTACTGTTCATCTATTTATAGGCACAGGATGCAGCCCAGATGAAATTACATTTGTGTCCTTGATAACTAATCATAACCAAAACACAAATTATCATGGACTAAACGGTCTTTTACTCTTTAAGTCGATGCTGCCCTTCATCTCAAGGCGTTGTCATACCGAAGCTCCCTGGATTGTAGCTTTGGCTTATACCTTCGTATTGTGTTTGCTCGTATATCACCCTGCCGAAGGTGTTTCTGCTTGGAGGACCTTCGGCGAAGAAGAAGGCCCCCAACAATAGCCCCTTCGCGGTGCTAGATCGTTTTTCGTAACGAGCTCGATCCGCGAAAAATCTCAAAGGCTTCGGAATGCCGAAGGTCCGAAAAACACCTTCCCTGAGCTCGTTGCCGAGAAACGATTAAAATATTCCAAGCATTGGGTAGTCCACCGTTCAGTGGATACGAGCGATCTGGCGGCTCACCCTCCAGGCGCCGAGTGGTCCACCGTTCAGCGGGTGCGGGCGATTTGGCATTTTACATTCCCACCTGCAGCACTATATAAATAGACAGGTTGGTGCAGAGTTACCACAGTATTCATTTCTGTTGCACTGTTGTGCTGTTAAAAAAATTAACCATAGCCGAATCATTTTCACTGTGCTCTCAAGCGAACACTTCATCATTTAGAGTTAACTTTGTCAAAAGAATGAGCTTCGTCAGAACTTCAAAAAAGAAACGTCAACTTCGTAAGAACCGCAAAAAATCCATCAGATGGCCAGAGTACGTTCGACTGCAAGGGTGACTCATGAAGGAGAGGAGACCGAGGCCATCGAGACATCTCCTATTTCCGAAGTCATGAGACAATCAGGTCTAGTTGTGACAGAGGGAACTACTGACGAAGGTGCCCCTGCTGCTGAAGCTGAATAGACCGTTGCTGAAGAAGATGTTGAAGAAAAAGATTATAGTATTTTGATCCCATCAAAACCGAGCCATCTAGATTTTGAGAAATCTAGTGTGTCTGAATCTGAGATGCCCATGATGATGAAGCTTGGCTACTTTGGGGAAGCTGAAAGGAAACTTGTTCGATTTGCCGGAGAAGAAACCACCCCAGTGCCGAAGGATGATGAAGTAGTGGTTTTCAAGAGTTTTTTCAGAGCAGGATTATGACTTCCTCTAAACAAGATGATAGGGGAAGTTTTGAAAAAATTTGAAATATATCTTCATCAGCTGATCCCTAATGCCATTGTTAGGCTTAGTGTTTTCATCTGGGCCCTCCGAAGCTAAGGGATGAGCCCAGATGCCGAAGCATTCTGTCGAGTGCATGAGTTGCACTACCAAACGAAGGCCAGGGCAGACTGTCTGCATGAAAATTTTGGCTGCTACAATTTTGCGTATCGCAAGGATACAAAGGCTCTAGTTCTCAGCTACCGCACCAAATGGCCAACCGGCTAGAAAGGTGAATGGTTTTATATCAAGGCCGATGAGAAGAAGAGGGGGAAACTGATGACGATGGTCATGTGCCCGCTGACTTTAAGCTTCGGAATGACCAGGCTCCTGTGCAACATGCAGCTAGGGTCAGCATGCCAGCTGGCCGAGGTAGAATTCAGGGTGGTGGCTGAACAGGTCGGCACCAGGGACTTGGTGCAGGAATACCTAGCTAACCGGATGTACCCAACCTCAAGTGACTGGGTGATGCCAAAGATGAAGGGAACAAAGAAGAAATATGAATTTTTTCAATTACCTTATCGCTTCAAATTTGAAAAACAGTTCAAGCAACCTTGCCAAGAATGGCTGGAAATGATTGAAACTATGTGCAATGAAATTTTGGAAAACTATACCAAAAAAGAAGATCAATTAATGACAGTAGCCTTCGGCACCCGGCCGAAACGAAGATTAACTCGGGTAATGGACGCTCTAAAATTTGAATACCCTGATTATGAGCAACTCAACAAGGGTGCCAAAGGGGCAAAAAGGAAAAGGATTGTTAGCATTCTGAGCAGACAAGCTACCAGAATGGTGAAGGAAGATGAGAAATTTTTAAAGAAGAAAAAATCCAGTCCTCAGCCGAAGGTGGTGGCTTTGAAGAAAAGAAAAGTTGCAACTCCAGAGCCGAAGGTGTCTGAGGTGGAAGAGGAAACTCCTTCGACACCTCCTGCTGCCAAAGTGGTAGAAATATTAAAGGTATTAACTGAATCTCTACCTATCTAGTTGCTAAGTCCTCTGGACCGGAACTGACAAAGCTTTTACAGAAGAAGGACAAGCCTTCAACTACAAAAAAGGTGGATGGGCAAAAAAGGTGAAGGGTCTGCACCGTAATGGAAGCCATTGAATGGACACCACCATCGGCCCCGGCCACTACCGAAGCAAACATTTCTGCCAAAGCTGCAGCTGCCACCGAAGCTGCCAACTTGGAGGTCACCCTATCTGAAATTGATAAATTGATATTGGGTATGCCTACAGAAGAAACAGTTGCAGCTACAGAACAAGTCATGGCCCTAGTGCCTGACAAAGGAAAGAAAATTGTCGAAGCTGCTTCGGAAGAAAAAAAATTCGACCTTCGGAACCTGGTCGGGCAAGAACTATCTGAGGCCGAAAAGGAGCTATAGGAATATGGCATTTCCTATGGCTATCAGCCAGGAGCCATGCTCTTTGGTGGGATCGATGAAGAGGCCTTTTGATGCGTTCACGATCGTACCGGGGCAAAGGTAATCGACACTCTATCGAAGAGTGTCAGTTTTCCGAAGCTCGAAGCTGATATTAGTAGCTACCGATGACAACATATCATCGGTAGTTTGTTTATTCCAACTTCAAGGTAAAATTCTTGTGATGAAGCGAATTTTTTTCTTTTTTTGTATTTTTGCGAAGAAGCAAATTTGCTGATGAAGATTTATCTGTACAGAGTATGTTGCTAAGCAAAGCACTGCAAATGCAGCAAGACCTCGAAGATAAAAAGAACAAAATTATAATCAAAGGTTTAGAGAACAAAATTAAATAATAAGAAGCTTCTCTTGAAAAGAATGATTTCCTACTACAAGCAATGGAAGGTTCCCTAGCAGAAGCGCAAGCTGAAAATACTAGATGAAACAGGGAACTTCTGCAAAAATCAGAGAGCTTCAAACAAGAGAGAAAAAACTTGCAGACAAAATACGAAGCCGAACCTGTCGAAAATACGAGGTTGCAGCAATCTTTGAAAGAGCTTCAGAACATGTGTCTGGATTTTGGCAGTCGTTGTGTACAGCGATTAAAAAAGGTTTTTAACTCAGTTGGAGCCAGCGCTGAAAAGTTTACCCCTTCGACCGAAAACATATCAAGCACCTTCGAACACATTGAAGGCGAAGTCGAGGCTCTTGACGAAGTAATAGCGGGGCACGGTGACTTCTGTGCCTTGCTAGCTTCTCGCGGCACAGCTGCAGCATTTCTGAAAGCTGGTTGTACGCATGGGAAGATTATCAATAGACCAACCTTCAGCCTATGTTCAACAAATTTGGTTGACATTCCGAGCGAGGCCCGAAGCATAGGGAGCAGATTTATAACACAAATTTGGGCGAAGGGTGGTCGGGATTTGGCTAGTGACAAGGCCCGAAGCTTGCTTAAGCTAGTATGAAACTTATACCTATTGCTTACCTTTTCTTGTGATTACTTTTTACCTTATACGACTTTGTTGTGTGTAGGATGATGATGCCGAAGATTAATAATCCGAAGCAGATTCCGAAGACCGCTGAAGCTGTTTTTTAGGCCTGCCTGCATAGATCTTTAAAGGCATTTGTATTATCTCTGTAAAAGACATTGTAATCGAGAATTGAACATTACTCTGTATATTTTTCCATACCTTGTAATATATTTTTACCTTTTCATTCATGTGTAAATTGCTTTACTGTGGACGAAACTTGTATCTTTTGAGCCAAAGGCGAAAAACACCTTCCCTTCTTTTCGTACACAACGAAGCATATCTTCGTTTCTTCGTGCTCATCGAATCATTGTTATCAAAGCAGAAGTATTTGTTTGTGCTTTATGTTATGATGATGATGATCCTATGAATGTCTACATGAATGTATATGAATGCAATGAATGATGTAATGTAATGTGCAAATGAATGTCCCAAACACACACACGAAACCACACCCAGACTCTGCATCCCCTTAGGAACGACTTTTGAGTCTTAAGCTCTGCATCCCCTTAGGAACGACTTTTGAGCTTCTTCACCTTCTATTTCAGTGGCATTTAAGTTCTGCATCCCCTTAGGAATGACTTTTGAACTTCTTCACCTTCTATTTCGGTGGTATTTGGCTCTGCATTCCCTTTGGAACGACTTTTGAGCAGAAAACTTACTCTGCGCTCCCTTAGGAATGACTTTTTTGCAGCGTCATCATGCTTTTGGCTCTGCATTCCCTTAGGAACGACTTTTGAGCAGAAAACTTATGCTGCGTTCCCTTAGGAACGACTTTTTGCAGCTTCGTCATGCTCTGCATCCCCTTAGGGACGTCTTTTGAGCTTCTCCCTGTTTTTCTTTTTGCACTCGATGGTGCATGCTCAGATTTTACATATTACATCTTTTGGGGATTTTGCCCTCGTAGGGCTAAATAAGAATGAAAAATTACAAACTATGGCCCCATTAAAAACCTTTCTCCCCTCTTGAAAGGAAAAGGGTGCCATAGAAAAAATGAAAAAAGATTACATCATATTACACATAGTATCGCCGAAGCTCACCCACATTCCAAGATCTGGGTATGTCGTTGCCGTTTATATCCTTCAGTCTATAAGAACCGGGTCTTGACGAAGATACTACCAGAAAAGGACCTTCCCACTTCAATTGCAACTTGCCCACTGTGTCTGGGTTAGCCACTCTCCAAAGCACCAGATGCCCTGGCTTGATGTTTTCAATCGAACTTTTCTGTCATGCCACTTTATTGTTTTGGCCTGATATTTATTGATGTGCTCTATAGCCTGAAATCTGGTCCCTTCTATAGTATCTTTTGTTACTTGATAATTAGCTTCATCTTCTGCCGAAGCTATTGTTCTTATTGACCCTGTCTTTGCTTCTTCTAGAGTTATTGCTTCGTCACCAAATAAGAGCTTGAAGGGTGTAAATACTGTTGACCTTGACGCAGTTGTGTTGTGGCTCCACACCACTTTAATCAGCTCGTCTAGCCACTTTCCTCTGGGCTGGTTGAAGATAAGCTTCATTATTCCTGTCATTATAATGCCATTTGCTCTCTCTACCAGCCCATTTGATTCTGGATGCCTAACTGAAGCAAAATGAATCTTCATACCAATTCGGTCACAAAAATCTTTGAATGCTTCAGCATCAAATTGTGTACCATTGTCCACAGTTATTGCCTTCGGCACACCGAAGCGACAAACAATATTTTGCCAAAAAAAATTTTGGACCATAACCGAAGTTATCGTAGCTAAGGGCTTTGCCTTAATCCACTTGGAAAAATATTCTACTGCCACTACAACATACTTCAAGTTGCCTTGTGCTGGTGGGAGTGGACCTAACAAATCCAGGCCACATCTTTGCAATGGCCAGGTTGGCTGTATTAATGGGGTTAGTGACGAAGGTTGTTTCTGGTCTCTTGCACATTTTTGATAATTTTCACACTTTTGAACCAGATCTGCTGCATCCGAAGCTACCTTTGGCCAATAAAATCCTTGCCTAAAAACCTTTCCCAGCAAAGGCCTGGATCCAATGTGAGATCCACACAAACCTGCATGTATTTCCTTCATTAGCTCTATACCTTCTGTTCTAGATAAACACTTGAGAAGTGGAGAGCAAACTCCATGTTTGTATAACTCCCCTTCTATCATGATATATGGTCTTGTCCTGGCTTCCATTCTTTATTATAAACTTCGTCATCCAAAAGACAATTACCTTGGAGGAAAGATATGATTTCAGTCCTCCAATCTTCACTATGTACAAGTGATATTGTGAGCACTGCTCTCTCCATAAGTTCAACCGAAGGTGCTTTTATTGTCTCAAAGAATACGTCCGAAGGTAGAGGGAGCCCCTGTGCTGCTGACTTAGCTAGTAGATTTGCATGCTCATTTTCCCCTCTTAGAATATTTTTTATAGAAAACCTTTGAAAGAGGCCTCCAACCTTCGGACTGTGGCCAAATATTTTTCAAGCTTCGGATCCCTTGTCGTGCTGCTTTTGTCTACATGGCCAGAGATGACTTGGGAGTCAGTTTTAAGGATCGCTCTTCTTATTCCCATTGTCGTTAGTTTTCGAAGCCCCAACAGGAGGGCTTCGTACTCAGCAATGTTATTTGTACAACTAAAATCCAGTCTTGCTGCATAGCATGTTATGACTTTAGAGGGCGCTACTAGGACAGCAGCGGCTCCTACGCCGAAGGTTCCCCAAGAACCATCACAGAAGACTGTCCAGGCTTTGGCGTCTTTTGTTACTTCTTCCTGAGCCCCTGGCGTCCAATCGGCGATGAAATCTGCTAACGCATGAGACTGAATTGAGGACCTCTATACATAGTCAATAGAAAATTCATTGAGCTCGGTAGCCCATTTTCCGATCCTCCTAGTAGCTTCTCTATTTCTCATTATGTCTTTCAAAGGTTGCGACGAATGAACAATTATATGATACGCTTGAAAATAATGTTGAAGCTTCCTAGAGGCCATCAACACAACATATAGCACCTTCTCCAATTCTGTATAATTTTACTTTGATAAGCTTAGAACTTCGGAGACAAAATACACCGGTGCTTGTTTTTTGACCTGGCCATCTTGCTTCTCCTATACAAGCGCCGCACTGACTGCAGAGTGAGAGGCTGCTACATATAAGAGTAATGGAGCCCCTAGCGAAGGTGGAGTTAATTAGAGTTGTCAAGTCTATCAAGTATTGCTTTAACTCTTCGAAAGCCCTTTGCTGAGCCGAACCCCATTGGAAAACTTCGGCTGACTTCAGTATTTTAAAGAATGGTAGATTCCTTTCTGCTGATCTGGATATAAATCTATTTAACGATGTCAGCCTTCCTGCCAACCGTTGGGCCCCCTTCTTTGTATTTAGCGGCTCCATCCGAAGGATAGCTTCAATCTTATTTGGGTTAGCTTCGATTCCCTTCGTTGATACCAGACAGCCAAGGAACTTGCCCTTTTTTACTCCAAAAACACACTTTTCTGGATTTAATTTCAGACCAGCTTGCCTGAAATTGGCAAATGTCTCCTGCAAGTCAGCAATATGATTCTCTTGCTTCGTGCTTTTTACTATGATGTCATCAACATAAGTCAGCACATTCCTGCCTATTTGAGAATGAAGGATCTTGGCTGTCATTCTGCTGAAGCTTTCTCCAGCATTCTTGAGCCCCTCAGGCATCCGAAGGTAGCAATAAGTGCCACTAGGAGTTATGAAGCTAGTCTTTGGCTCATTCTCCTTCTTCATCCAAATTTGATGCTAGCCTGAGTAGCAGTCCAGTAGACTCATGAGCTCCGAAGAAGCTGCTGCATCTACAAGGGAGTCTATTCTTGGTAATGGGAACTCATCCTTTGGACATGCTTTGTTGAGGTCTGTGAAATCAATACACATTCTCCATTTGCCATTAGCCTTCTTCACCATAACAGTGTTAGCTAGCCATTCTGGATATGTTACTTCTCTTATAACACCAGCACTGAGAAGTCTCTTTACTTCGTTCCAAGCACCTTCAGCTTTATCATCAGACATCTTCTAAAGTCTTTGCTTCCTTGGCCTGAAAGATGGATCCACATTAAGTGAATGTTCGATGACATCTCTATTGACACCACAAAGATCATTGGCTGTCCAAGCGAAGACATCTTTATTGTTGAACAAAAACCTTATCAGAGTTTTTTCTTGCTCATGAGATAGCTGAGATCCCAGTAGTACCCTTTGATCTAATATATCTTCACATAGGAGCATAGGCTTTGGCTGATCTGCCGAAGCAACCTTCTCTCTTTTGTGTTTATATTGTTGACAAGCTTCGGCTCCATCTATGTTGTGGATTGCCTTTGAATCTATCCAACTCCCTTCAGCCCTTCTGGCAGCTTCTTGACTTCCATGGACGGCAATGGGCCCTTGTTCCAAAGGTATCTTCATGCATAAGTATGCTAGATGAAGTATTGCTTCGAAGGCATTAAGTGTTCCTCGACCAATGATTGCATTGTACGGGTATTCCATGTTGACAATGTCAAAAACAACTTGCTCAGTTCTTGTGTTGTGGACATAACCGAAGGTAACTGACATTGTGATTTTGCCGAGTGCCACAATCTGCTGTCCTCCGAAGCCACAAAGAGGGTGTGTAGAATCATGAATCTTGTCCTCTGGTTCTTGCATCTGCCTGAAAGCATTTGCAAATATAATGTCCACTGCACTGCCCGTATCAACCAGAACATTGTGGACCAGAAATCCCTTGATGACACAAGATATGACCATAGCATCATTGTGAGGATAGTCTTTTAGCTGAAGATCCTCCTGGGAGAAGGTGATCAGGATGTGGGACCACTTGGACCTGACGAAGGGTCCTTGCACCCCAACATGCTGCACTCTTCTCTGCGCTTCCTTCTTTTACTTCTTGTTGGATGGCTCTGAACCTGAACCACCCGTGATTGGGAGCACCAGCTTCATAACCGAATGTGACATAGCTTGGTTGTTGGACGAAGCCATCACCTCAACATTGGAAGTGAGTTGACCGGAGGTGAGCGCCAATGTTGGGGACTTGTTCTCAAATGCTATGAGTTAAGAACAAGGCAACACAAAATGTTAATGGTTAAAGACCTTCGTCCTTTGAAGCATTATCTCCCTTAGGACATAATGATCTACAAACGAAGGTTATGAAGGACATACCTTCATAATCTCAGTATGTAATAATGAAAGTAGAAACATAAGGAACATGGAAAATAACATGAATAATCACATTAAATCATCAAATTATTTATATTCTTATTATCTGATCATGAATAAATATTGATAATAGTAAATTACATTAGTACCTTCGGCTTGACAGAAAGGTACGAAATCAAATGCGACGTGCGAGTGAATACAAGTCCGCGTGAACAGTATTGGGGTACTGTTCATCTATTTATAGGCACGAGATGTAGCCCGGATAAAATTACATTTGTGTCCTTGATAACTAATCATAATCAAAACACAAATTATCATGGACTAAACGGTCTTTTACTCTTTAAGTCGGTGCTGCCCTTCGTCTCAAGGCGTCGTCATACCGAAGCTCCCTGGATTGTAGCTTCGGCTTATACCTTCGTATTGTGTTTGCTCGCATATCACCCTGCCGAAGGTATTTCTGCTTGGAGGATCTTCGACGAAGAAGGCCCCAACAACAACATATATAATAATAGAGTGTATAGAGATAAATGCCACAATAAC
The DNA here is from genome assembly GCA_029449295.1 of Zea luxurians. Taxonomy (NCBI): domain Eukaryota; kingdom Viridiplantae; phylum Streptophyta; class Magnoliopsida; order Poales; family Poaceae; genus Zea; species Zea luxurians. The sequence continues at coordinate 14,493,962 of JAOPSE010000055.1, read as the reverse complement.
ATCAGAGTATTTATTACATAGTAGAAGTCTTATTACAAAATAAAAGATAAATATAAAACGAACTAAGGATCATCCTTGGCGTAAGTCAACTGGGAAACGCCACCTAGATCAGATCAAACTCATCGCTTTGTGGCTCCACCTGTACCACCCGTTCTTCTCCTGTGGGGGGGTGTGAGACAGCAAGGGTGAGCTCACACATGATCATAGCTCAACAAGTTGTGAGGAAACTAGTGGGCATGAACTCACCAAAGGTGGGAGTCCATGTGATGTGTAAGGCTAATCAACAATAGGGGTTAAAGCAGAGCATTGCTTTTAATTAGTTGGTCAAAGTTTTATTTGCAGTTACTAAATGTAAGTAAATACCAAACCTTAATAAAAATAATAGAACAAAATTAATACATAATCCCATGCAATGCAAATGACAAATTGAATTTAAGTTCCATAAATTAATCATGCGAGAGTCCTGAGTTGCTCATGACCGTGAGCTCAGCTAGTATACCAGTTTTACACTCTGCAGAGTTTGTACCCTGTACCCACAAGTCATGTTACCCATCTGCCACGGGGTTGTATGGGCCCCATACACCTCTACCAAGGAAGCGAGGCGGGGGTAACACTACGAGGCCTTTACAAAGTTCCACTAGCTTTCGAAAACCCGCTACAGTTTATGGGAAGAGCACTTTGAAGAATCCCCCGTCTGACCGCCATTGCGGCAAAATCAACCCGAGAACCTCCTTGCATGCAACTCCCCTACTGCCCTTGCCCATTTCAGGTAAGATAGTCTTCCACTAGCTTTCCTAATTAGTCAGCCAAGGGCATCCCATACTACCCTTGTGGTGGCACGTGTTTCTCAAGTTAAGCTCCATGTTCCAATTAACATTAATGATCTTGACATGTACATAAATAGAATAACAAAATAACTGGAACATGGATATATATCCCAAAACCATGTAAAGCAATAGCAAAACTACCCAAGTGATTCAGGGATAACAAGGTAATATGGATAAACAGACTAGGGTGACCTATTGGGTCCCATCAAAATTAAACCTATGCATGAATAATGACATTAAAGAACATTATTGGGTATAAAAGTGGTCAATGGCACAACTTGCCTTCAATGAGTTCTTGCTCAGCTACTTCTATCTTCTGGTCACTAGGATCCTCAGTCACAGTCTCCTCTACTCGCCACAATACAAACAAGCACAGTATATAGAGAAAATTAACATCACACCAAATATGTAAACAAAATACATAATAATAATCTACACATTAAAATAAAATCATAGGAACAGGAATCATAATTTTTGGAGTTATAGATTTTAAGATATGAATTTCTAAAGGTTTTACGTGCTTAAAATAGGATTAGATGGGAAATTAATTTCCTTACTGTTTTCATGTCAAAACAGACTCTAAGTGATAGAGAATAATATTACAAAATTTTAGAAACTGGAATGGGTTAATTTGGAGTTCATATGAATTTTCTATGAATTATACAATTCCTAGCATTTATTTTCATATTAAATACTCAATTTCTAATCCATTTATACAATTTAAATAGGCTCTGGACTGGGCGCATTAAATTTGAGAAAGGCAAGGGCCTTGGTGTAAGACATCCCAGACATAGAGCACAGGTGCTTAGGACGGCAGTTAGTTTTAATAAAATAGAGGGTCTTATGTGCAAAACTACCGCAGCCGAAGGGGTATGCACGGTTCGTGGCCACTAGATCCAACGTCGAGGGTCTAGATTAGATCAGAATTTAAACGAACCAGTAAGTAAATGTATACGTTGAATCTGAGATCAACGGCGGATATTCTATGCACCCCAGACCTGTCTTACACCGTTCGATCGAGATCAACGGCAAAGACCGAATGAGGCGAAGGGATACGTGCCGCACTAATCTGAACCGTTCAGAGGGGAAATCTACGACCCTGGTTTAAAATGTCGTCCACTCATCGCGTGCACACGATCACGATCTAGCGGCGCCTATCATTTAGCTGAATCGGTACCCTTGATCTAATCCTATCCGTTCGCCACAGATCAACGGACCAGGTCACGTCTCCTACCTCCGTCGAAATCCACCACGGCGGAGATTCTTCCTGCGGCTGCGCCCCTCACCGGTGATAGCCATCCGGTGAATTGAAACCTAATCCTATGTTCCAATACGCGCAGATGGTACAGTGGGTCAAGGTGAATACGTATGAGCATCACGTACCAGGAATTACAGAGTAGGGGTCCCAGGCACCGATGAACTGCGGAAGCACGGCAGATGAGCCCGACGGCGAGAAATTCCCCCACAACCGATCGCGAATCTTCCACCGGGATGCGTCGAGAAGGCACAGCACCACAGTACGGACCTTCCCCCAAGGCTTTTCAGGGCCGGAGATAGGTGTGGCACGATTTTGAGGGCGATGGCAATGGTGTTTGGCGAAGGGCCCTCTCCCTCTACCCTATCGATAGCTGCACAGAAATGGCTCCAATGCAGTGCAGACACTCGGAGCGCAGGGCGGAGTAAGGCGGCGGCCAAGTTTATAGCCAGGCGCCCAAGACCCTTGTCACACCCGGGTTTCGGGGCACCAAGACCCAGGCGCGAACATAATCACCAGGTGTGATGGGACTAAGTCTCACACAAATGATGAATCATGGCACAGGATCGAAGGTCACATCTTTACTACTCAACAGGAGTTCTATACAAAATAAATAAATAATTACATTATAAGGAGACAACGGTCCAGCAACCCAAAGTTGACTGGGAGACGACGGCCTAGACCTCTCACGAACTCGTCACAACATCCTCCAAGCGCCTCATCCTGCGGTACCTGTTCTTGACCTGTGGGGGTATGAGACAGCAAGAGTGAGCTCACATACGTTCATAGCTCAACAAGTTGTGGGGAATAATGTGCATGAACTCGCCAAAGGTGGGAGCTCATGTGAAGTGTAAGGCTTACCAAAGAGGATGGTTAGAGCTGAGCATTGCTTTTAAAGTTGGTCAAAATTTTATTAGCAATTACTAAGTATAAGTAATTACCAACCCTATTAAGTAGCACAACAGCACTGTGCACCATTTTCGGCGGCCAAGCTTATTTTCGGCGGCCAGGGCTTGGCCGCCAAAAATAAGCTGTTATTTTCGGCGGCTGACGCTAGCCCCCGAAAATAAGGTTATTTTCGGCGGCTGCTGACATAGCCCTCAAAAATAAGGTTATTTTCGGCGGCCACTGACACAGCTGCCGAAACTAACCTCTTATTTTCGGCGGCCAAGCCCTGGCCGCCGAAAATTAAGCTTTTAAAATGGCCGACTGAATCCTTCTTTCTCTGTTTCTTCCTTTTCCCTGTCTCACACGACCAACCGCCGCTCGCAGCACCCGCACCGTCGCTCCCTGAGCCGCCCAGCTCCCACGCCGCCAGCCGCGTGGAGCACCCGCGCCGCTGCTCCCCGGCCGCCCCCACGACGCCCAGCGCCCCCAGTGTCGCTCGCCCGCCCCGCCCAGCGCCGGCCGCCCTGAGCCGCCACCGTCGTCTGCCACCGTTCTAAGCTTCCGTCGACCGGCCGCGACCAAGCCCTCCTCGTGCAACCACTCCACTATCGTCGCCAAGCTCTTCCCCACCGAAAGGTATTTTTTGCATTTTTTATTCCATATTTTCGGCGGCCGTTATTTAATTACCACCGAAATTAGTATGTATTTGTAATTGTGTTTGTTTGATTAGTGTGTGTGATTAGTATTATTGCTTAGTTCGATTTCATTAATGTATTAGTGGTATATATGGTTTAGGGATTAGGGGTATGGTGTATTTAGGCATTAATTTCATATTAATATGTTGTACCATCGACGCTGAAGTTGTTCATTCTATTGGAGGAAAGGCGCATGGACTCTATTAACTTATGAATTTTTTCAATAATATTGGAACTATGACCGAATAGCTAATTTTCTTATTTTTCAAGATATTCTATGTTTACCGGTGTGATAGATTCGACGGAGTTGCGTTCTCGTGGTGGCTCTTCGTCGCAGGCGGGTTGTGGTAGTAGCAGCCGTAGTCGGAGCTATGTATCTAGCATGGAGGACGCTATGAGGGAGCAACAAGAAAGGTTTCGTGAAGAGCTGCGGCAACAACAAAAGGCATTCCTCCAATAGCAATTAGAGTACATGGCTGCTTACAACGCACAGGCGCAACAAGCAATGAATGTGAGTGTCTTATTTATTCTCAACACGGTCGATATTGGTCCTATAACTAATATATTGTATTTGCAACGGTCTTGGTTTCCAGAGTAGGCACAACAACAACCATTTGTTTTCTCTCAATTTCAGTCGCCGATGCCTCAAAGGGGATTACATGCTATGCCACCTGTACCTCAGGGGCTTCAATTTAGTTAAGACTTGCCGTTTGTATTAACCTTTTAAATCTTGACTAAACTTGATTTTGTAGGGATCCAGGGTCATGGGCCACAACACGCCACCACCGGTGATACTAGCACCAGGAGGAGCTTATGCAGGGGAGGGAGCTACTACAGGAGAGGTTAGTTTGACAAACAATTTGTTTGAATAGTGGTCATGTAAACACTGTCGTTGTTAATGTCTTCTTTTTTCTTTAGAATCCAAACCCGTTACATGACTTCGTCAATGAGTTTTTTGCTTATGGAGGTAGTGGTCACAACTCCAACAACCCCGATATGTGATGGTTTGAGTTTTTCGCTTCTAGAGGGAGTTATTATGTTGTAATGAACTATTTGTGAACTGTGATGTTGTATTTGTGAACTTTGATGTGGTGAACCATTTATGAACTTAATGTTGGTAAACTACAATGTGGTTGTGAAGAAGTGTGATATAATGTGGTCTAATGTTTCTGTCATTTTATTGTGATTAAATTGTTGATAAAATTGCTGTCTTTTGTATTTTTTAATTTTTTTCTCTAAAATTGTTAATTTTCGGCGGCCAACTGAGGCCGCCGAAAATAAGCGGCTACTGTTTTCAGCGTCTGTTGTTTTCGGCGGCGCAGCCTGGCCGCAGAAAATAATCCCTTATTTTCGGCGGCTAGCTTGTTGGCCGCCGAAAATAAAGGCTTATTTTCGGCTGATTTTTTTGGCGGCCAGAAACCACCGAAAATAAGCCTAAAACCGTCGAAAATAGCTTATTTTCGGCGGCAAAGGCCTTATTTTCGGTGGCTTCTAGCCACCGAAAATGCCTGTGTCTCCTGTAGTGTAGTAGAACAAAAGTAATAGCCTCACCTGCGATGCAATGCATATGACAAATTGAATTAATCATGTGAGTGTCCGAGCTGCTCATGATCGTGAGCACGGCTAGTATACCAGTTTTACACTCTGCAGAGGTTGCGCATCTTTACCCACAAGTCATGTTACCCATCTGCCAAGAGACGGCCAATCCCATACACCTCTACCGAGGAGGCGAGGCAGGGTAACACTACGAGGCCTTTACAAAGTTCCACTAGCTTCAGATAACCCGCTATAGTTTATAGGAAGCTCCAGTGCAGGAATTCCTCGCCTGACCGCCATCGCAGCAAAATCAACCAAGGACCTCCCTACACTGACCACTCCCCTACTGCTCTAGCCCCTTTCGGGTAAGGTAGTCTTCCACTAGCTTTCCTAGTTAATTAGCCAAGGGCGTCCCATTAAACCCTTGTGGTAGCACTGTTTTCCCGGGTGGTTCTCCATGTTCCAATTAACATAATGATCTTATCATGAACAGTAAATAATGAACAGATAATAAAAAGTGTATTCATGAGTAATGAATATCTCTATACCCAAAACCACATAAAGCAGTATTGTAAGACCAAAAATTGGTTAAAAAAAATATATAATAGGAAAATAAATTCAAGATTTTGCTTTAGGGAATTTTGAAACCTTTTTGGATTTCTCATGCTTTTGAATGTTCAATAAGTAAGCTAGCCAAATTACCAGAACAAATAAATAATAGAATGACGATAGGATGAGAAGTGTTCCTCTCATGAACTATATAAATAACACTTTAAGATGTTTTACTAAAGAAATCCTGCTAAAAATATTATCCAAACATCTTCCTATAAATAAGCATTAAATATCCAACTTCGGATAAATCCTTAAGTTTAGTATACATTCAAATAAATGACTTCTTTGAAATAAATAAAAAGGAGACTTAAGTTTAGTATCCTTAAGTTTGAAGTTGATTTATAATTGGGAATAGAAATGATAAAAGGAATAAAAAAAATCACCTCTTGGGCCCGAAACCTGCTTCTGGCCCACGCCCAACTCACGCGAGCCCCCCCCCCATCGCCTCCTGTCGCTGCCTCATGGACCTACATCGCCAGCGCTCTCGCTTCGTATCCGTGCCCCTTCATTCACCGCCTGGTGGGGCCTGGCTGTCAGCCCAACTCCCCATCCGTCTCCCTTCCGCGCTCTGTCGCCGAACCGAGGGCCCCGCGGTGCGGCCTTCTCTTCTCCACGCTAGAGCAGACGCCGCCAGATCCTTTAGGCACCAACGCGCGGGCTCCAACCCTCATCCGGATTTCGCGCGCTCCAAATCCACCCGTCGGCACTGGTTCGTGGGACCCGCTGCGCCTTGACCTCATCCACGCTCGACGCCATGGCGTAAATATAGGCGCCGTCGACCGCGCAAACCACGAAGAACGGAGATCGTTGTAGCGACCCGAGCGCCATGTGCGGACAGTCAACTCGCCAGTAGTTTAAGTCGAGCCGTGCCACCGCATTACCCTTCCCCTGTTTGTCCAGTTACGTCCAGAGGGAGAAGAGGAAGCCCCGTCGCCATTAGCGCTCGGCGCCGTCGGTGAGAGAGAGAAAGGAGCGCGGCGGGGCGGGTTTTGGGTGGTCGTCGGTGGGCCGCTGCCCTGTCCCTTCGGATCGATTGCCTCACCGAGCGCCGACGCCGCGGTTGGTGTTGACGGTGTGGCAGGCTTGGTCCAGGGTCTCGGCAAGGACTCCCTCAGCGAACGGTGGTCGGATCTGCGCGGTTGCAACTTCACCAGGGTGAGTTTTCCTTCCCTGCTTGCTGGACATGGATGCGTAGGGTACGAGCGGGGTAGTTCGGGTGAAAGTTAGGGCTCGGATGGCGAGCTTGGAACTGCTCGCTAGCGCGACTATGGCGCTCGGCCGCGGCGGCTGACTGGAAAAATAAAAGAGAGAACCGGTGGGGTAGAAGATAACCAGGGACCGTCCGATTGGTAACGTACGACTGCGATTAGAACATGGATTTACCCCCCCCCTTCGGATGTTTAAATCACGATCGTTCACTGCCGATCCAACGCATCTCGTAGCGTATCCTTTCGGGTTTTGACTGTGTCCGTCGGATCGTGATCGGATGGCCTCGGGTTGATCACGTGTATTTAGAATATGTGCCGTAGATGCGGGATCCGGCGGCTATCCTGACGTAGCGCTTTGGGGGAAAATGCGATCTAATCTGGACCGCTGGTGCTCGATCCAACGGCTCTGATTCACCGATACCCCCTTCGGCCTTCAACTTTTGCTAAAGAGACCCTGTGATTAAAAGAAATCAACCCGCGGTCCACTACGTGGGTGCTCTGTGTCTTAGGAAATTTTGCTCCAGAGACCCTGCAGTTTCCTATATTTGAGGCACAGTCCAGATTATAAGAAAAACAGAGAAATTGAATTAGAAATTGAATTTTTAATATAAAAACAATTCCAGAATATTGTTAAATCCATAGAAAATTCATATTAAGTCCAAATTGATCCATTCCACTTTCTAAATTTTTGTAATAATATTGTCTACCCATTAGTGCCTCTGTTCTGACATGACAAACACATTAAAATTATTCTTTCACTTAATCTTATATCAAATACATAAAACCTTAGGAAATTCATAACTCCTCCGTTTTAACTCCGATTTGATCCGTTCAAGTTGCGTTAGTCTCGTAGCAACGTGTAGATCATTATTATGCACTATATTCTTATGTTTGGTGTGATGTTAATTTTGTATATACCATGTCTGCTTGTATTGCTACGTCTAGCGCGAGGACACGTGTCATCTGAAAAGCAAGTTGGTACCTGGAATCTCAAGTGCCAGGCAAGTTGTGCCCTTGATCACTTCTTTTACCCATTCATGTTCTTATTATTCATAATGATCTGCATAGGATAATTTTGCTGGGACCCAATAGGATACCCTAGATTTGACTATCTTTATACCTTGCTTCACCACTGGTTTTACTACTAAAGTTTTGGGTAGTACATGCTATTGCTTTATGTGGATTTGGGTATAGAGATATTCATCACTCATTGTTATACTATTTATTGTTATCTGTTTTATTATTCCTTGTTCATGTTAAGATCATTATGTTAATGGGAACATGGAGCGACCACCCGGGAAAACAGTGCTACCACAAGGGTGGAATGGGACGCCCTTGGCTGATTAACTAGGAAAGCTAGGGGAGGGCTACCTTACCCGAAAGGGGCAAGGGCAGTAGGGGAGAGGTCAGTGCGGGGAGGTCCCTGGTTGATTTTGCTGCGATGGCTATCAGCCAGGAACCCTTTACTGGATCTTCCCATAAACTGTAGCGGGTAGTCTGAAGCTAGTGGAACTTTGTAAAGGCCTCGTAGTGTTACCCTGCCTCGCCTCCTCGGTAGAGGTGTATGGGATTGGCCATCTCTTGGCAGATGGGTAACATGACTTGTGGGTAAAGATGCGCAACCTCTGCAGAGTGCAAAACTGGTATACTAGCCGTGCTCACGGTCATGAGCGGCTCGGACCCTCACATGATTAAATTATGGAACTTAAACTTAACCTGTCATTTCATTGCATTTGGGATTATTTTATTATTACTTTTACTTATTATTACTATGGTTTGGTATTTACTTACACTTAGTAATTGCTAATAAAATTTTGACCAACTTATAAAAGCAATGCTCAGCTTCAGCCTTTATTTCATTGATCAGCCTTACACTACATGAACTCCCACCTTTGGTGAGTTCATGCCACATTATTCCCCACGACTTGTTGAGCTATGAACGTATGTGAGCTCACTCTTGCTGTCTCACACCCCCCCCCACAGGAGAAGAACAGGTGGTTTCAAGTGGAGTCAAGTATCGAGGAGTTTGATCTGATCTAGGTGGCGTTTCTCAGTCGACATTGGCGCCGACGATCCTTAGTTCGTTTTATCTTTATTATTTTATTTTGTAATAAGACTTCCGCTTTGTAATAAATACTCTGAGGTTTATGACATTTATCTCTATACACTCTGTTATTATATATGTTGTCTTCCTGGCGCATGTATGAGATGCACCTGGCTTTGTCCTTTAAAACCGGGTGTTACAGAAGTGGTATCAGAGGAAATGTTGACTGTAGGACGAGACCTAGATAGAAACGGACAAACCCTTACCTACTTATCTCATTCTGATTCATTCCATACTTACCTTACTCCGGTTCTTTCTTATCTTGATCCTGTCTCAACTTCTACTGCTCTACTCTGATCATTCTTACCTTTTCTACTCTAAGACAAGATGGATTTCAAACCTTGAAATCCCTACCCCTATGACATTTTAAGAGATAGGAGGCCTAAGACAAAATTAAAACTATTTTCCCTATTAAAAATGTTGGTTGATTGTTCTGATGATCAATGCCTGATTTGCTTCTTTGATTGATTGAGATATTATATATGGATATTTTAGCATGTACCACTATAAGGTACTGTATTAGTTTTAGTAGGTGACACACTAATCTACTTAGCTAATAAGTCCCCCAAAGTAACATGATTGTAATTACTGCCTTGTCTACTGCTCTTTCTTACCTTATGTATCTAACTCAGATGGTCAATACCAGGAAAGGAAAGATTATCACGCAACAGCAAACAGAAATGAATCCGCCAAATCCCCCACCTGTTGAAACCGAGCAAGTGATCGCAACCCAAAGGCTGGTAATACAGCAATTGACAGACATGATGACCGAAATGCAAAGCCAGATAAGACAAGAACGCGAGGAAATACGTCAGGCCCGTCTGGAGATACAGCAAGAAATAAGGCAATCACGGTTGGAGAGACAACAGCAAGAGCAACCACCATCTCCACCACCACCAGCTCCACCAAGCTACATAAACATATATGTAAATTACTACTATTTGTAGGATCTACATGTTCCTTTAGTTAGTATTTGGTATGATACCATTTTAGGAGGAATAAAAAGGTCTATTTGTCCCCATGTGTTGCTAATAAAATTATGCGTCATGCTGAGGTTTTGGGTTTGTGCAAATGTATTGGACAATATGAGAAAACCCATGAGAGTAATTACACCTAAAGGGCCTGTTGTGGTGAATCAAATGACACGTAGATTGACACTGGCCATTATGGGCAGAGAATTTGGAGTTACTGCTATAATATTGGAGCCAAGCAGTATAGAATGTCTGTAGAAGAGTTAAAAGAACTCAAGAAGCACTTAACGGATTTGCAAGAGGCTGAGTACATTCGTCCGAGTCTTCACCTTGGAGAGCACCAGTTTTGTTTGTAAAGAAGAAAGATGGATTGCAAGGGATGTGCGTGGATTAAAGGTCCCTTAATGATGTTACTATGAAGAACAAGTATCTGTTACCCCGCATTAAGGATTTATTTAATCGGATGAGAGGAGCCAGGGTATTCTCGAAGATTTATCTCCGATCGGGATACCATCAGATGAAGATTGGACCATCAGATATTCCTAAGACGGCTTTCTCGACTCGATATGGATTATATGAGTTCATCGTTATGTCGTTTGGATTAAATAATGCACCAGCTTATTTTATGGATTTGATGAATAAGATGTTTTTGGAGTATTTGGACAGATTTGTCGTGGTGTTCATCGACGATATTCTTATCTATTCTAAGAGTGAGAGTAAACACGAACAACATCTAAGGTTGGTGCTACAGAAGTTACGAGATAACCAGCTCTACGCTAAGTTTAGCAAGTGTGAGTTTTGGATTGACAAGGTGCCATTCCTTGGTCATATTATTTCTAATGGAGGAATAGCAGTGGATCCTGCTAAAGTGAAGGAGATCATGGAATGGAGAGTGCCCACTACAGTTACTGAAATTCGGAGTTTCTTGGGACTAGCAGGCTATTATCGAAGATTTATTGAAGGATTTTCTAAGATTGCTAAGCCTATGACTTCACTTTTGGAGAAAGGAAAAGAATTCAAGTGGGATGAGAAATGTCAAGAGAGCTTTGATCAATTGAAGGAAAGATTGATGTCTCCACCAGTGTTGATTATGCCAGATCTGCAAAAGGGATTTGACATTTACTGTGATGCATGTGGCCAAGGACTTGGATGTGTGCTTATGCAAGAAGGACATGTGATTGCCTATGCATCTCGTCAGTTGTGGAAGCATGAACTGAACTACCCCACTCATGACTTGGAATTGGCAGCAGTTGTGCATGCACTGAAGATTTGGAGACACTACATCATGGGACGAGAAGTGCCAAGTATATACGGATCATAAGAGTTTGAAGTATGTATTCACTCAAAAGGATCTCAACCTTAGGCAACACCGTTGGTTGGAGCTTATTAAGGATTATGATTTGGAAATTCACTATCACCCGGGCAAGGCAAATTTGGTTGCAGATGCCTTGAGTCGAAAGGAGCATGTTCATTTAGCTGTTGTTGCCCAGCTACTCGATGAGATTGTTGAGGATTTCAGGAGACTTAACCTGGGGATAGTTGCTCGCACTGAAGGAGTTACTATTGATGTGGAACCTACTTTGGAGCAAGAGATCCGCAAAGGACAAATTGGTGATGCTAAGATACAAGAGATTAAGGATCTGATTACTGAAGGTCGAGTTCCGGAATTTACGAAGGATGAGCAAGGTACCGTATGATACTAAGATACAAGAGATGTGTTCCGGAGATTGAAAGCCTTCATGAGACTATTTTAAAGGAGGCCCATGACTTGGATTATTCTATTCATCCTGATAGTACTAAGATGTATCAGGATTTGAAGCAGAGATACTGGTGATATGGATTGAAGAGAGATGTGGCTGCACATGTGGCTATGTGCGATGTATGTCAAAGAGTTAAGGTTGAACACGAGAGGCCAGCTGGACTATTATACCCAGTAAGGATACCCGAGTGGAAGTAAGAAGAGATTGATATGGACTTCATTACTGGATTGCCTCGCACCCAGAAAGGATATGATGCTATAAGGGTGATTGTGGATACACTGACTAAAGTGGCTCATTTCATTCTGGTCAAGACTACTTATAAGGTATCTCAATTGGCGAAGTTATATATGGCTTGGATTATGTCTCTAAATGGTGTATCGAAGATCATTTTGGATAAAGGATCACAGTTTACCTCCAGATTTTGGAAAAGTTTTCATGAGAATACGGATGCGAAGTTGAATTTTAGTTTGGCCTACCTCAGACTGATGGACTGACCGAAAGGACTAACCAAGTACAGGAAGATATGTTGAGAGCTTGTGCCCTTCAGCATGGTAGTAGTTGGGACAAGAGTCTACCTTATGCTGAGTTCTCATATAATAATAGTTGCCAGACCAGTCTGAAGATGTCACCGTTTGAGACACTGTATGGCGGGAAGTTCAGGACTCCCCTATATTGGATCAGACTAGGGGAAGACAGTTCTTTGGACCTGAACTTATTCAAGAGGCAGAATAACAAGTTCATATAATTCGAGAGAATTTGAGGGTAGCTCAGACCAGGTAAAAGAGCTATGCTGATAATAGAAGGAGACCACTAGAATTCGAAGAAGGAGATTATGTGTGTCTCAAAGTGTCACCACTTCGTGGTATGAGGAGATTTAAAGTTAAAGGAAAGTTGTCCCCTCGCTTCATTGGACCTTTCTTGATCTTAAAGCGAGTTGGGGAGATGGCATACCAACTCGAGCTACCAGATAATCTATCTGATGTGCATAATGTATATCATGGGTCCCAACTTAAGAAGTGCCTCCGTGTCCCCGAGGAACAGTTACCAATGGAAGAGCTCAGTGTTCAAGGTGATTTGACTTACACGGAGTCCCCGATCAAGATTTTGGATACTTTAACTCGAGTTACAAGGAATAAGGTGATAAAGATGTGCAAGGTTCAATGGAGTCACCACAGTGAAGATGAAGCAACTTGGGAAAGAGAAGAAGAGCTTCGCATAGATTTTCCCCACCTTTTCTCTAGTTCTTCTTAAATCTCGAGGACGAGATTATTTTTAAGGGGGGTAGGATTTGTAAGACCAAAAATTGGTTAAAAAAAATATATAATAGGAAAATAAATTCAAGATTTTGCTTTAGGGAATTTTGAAACCTTTTTGGATTTCTCATGCTTTTGAATGTTCAATAAGTAAGCTAGCCAAATTACCAGAACAAATAAATAATAGAATGACGATAGGATGAGAAGTGTTCCTCTCATGAACTATATAAATAACACTTTAAGATGTTTTACTAAAGAAATCCTGCTAAAAATATTATCCAAACATCTTCCTATAAATAAGCATTAAATATCCAACTTCGGATAAATCCTTAAGTTTAGTATACATTCAAATAAATGACTTCTTTGAAATAAATAAAAAGGAGACTTAAGTTTAGTATCCTTAAGTTTGAAGTTGATTTATAATTGGGAATAGAAATGATAAAAGGAATAAAAAAAATCACCTCTTGGGCCCGAAACCTGCTTCTGGCCCACGCCCAACTCACGCGAGCCCCCCCCCCCCCATCGCCTCCTGTCGCTGCCTCATGGACCTACATCGCCAGCGCTCTCGCTTCGTATCCGTGCCCCTTCATTCACCGCCTGGTGGGGCCTGGCTGTCAGCCCAACTCCCCATCCGTCTCCCTTCCGCGCTCTGTCGCCGAACCGAGGGCCCCGCGGTGCGGCCTTCTCTTCTCCACGCTGGAGCAGACGCCGCCAGATCCTTTAGGCACCAACGCGCGGGCTCCAACCCTCATCCGGATTTCGCGCGCTCCAAATCCACCCGTCGGCACTGGTTCGTGGGACCCGCTGCGCCTTGACCTCATCCACGCTCGACGCCATGGCGTAAATATAGGCGCCGTCGACCGCGCGAACCACGAAGAACGGAGATCGTTGTAGCGACCCGAGCGCCATGTGCGGACAGTCAACTCGCCAGTAGTTTAAGTCGAGCCGTGCCACCGCATTACCCTTCCCCTGTTTGTCCAGTTACGTCCAGAGGGAGAAGAGGAAGCCCCGTCGCCATTAGCGCTCGGCGCCGTCGGTGAGAGAGAGAAAGGAGCGCGGCGGGGCGGGTTTTGGGTGGTCGTCGGTGGGCCGCTGCCCTGTCCCTTCGGATCGATTGCCTCACCGAGCGCCGACGCCGCGGTTGGTGTTGACGGTGTGGCAGGCTTGGTCCAGGGTCTCGGCAAGGACTCCCTCAGCGAACGGTGGTCGGATCTGCGCGGTTGCAACTTCACCAGGGTGAGTTTTCCTTCCCTGCTTGCTGGACATGGATGCGTAGGGTACGAGCGGGGTAGTTCGGGTGAAAGTTAGGGCTCGGATGGCGAGCTTGGAACTGCTCGCTAGCGCGACTATGGCGCTCGGCCGCGGCGGCTGACTGGAAAAATAAAAGAGAGAACCGGTGGGGTAGAAGATAACCAGGGACCGTCCGATTGGTAACGTACGACTGCGATTAGAACATGGATTTACCCCCCCCTTCGGATGTTTAAATCACGATCGTTCACTGCCGATCCAACGCATCTCGTAGCGTATCCTTTCGGGTTTTGACTGTGTCCGTCGGATCGTGATCGGATGGCCTCGGGTTGATCACGTGTATTTAGAATATGTGCCGTAGATGCGGGATCCGGCGGCTATCCTGACGTAGCGCTTTGGGGGAAAATGCGATCTAATCTGGACCGCTGGTGCTCGATCCAACGGCTCTGATTCACCGATACCCCCTTCGGCCTTCAACTTTTGCTAAAGAGACCCTGTGATTAAAAGAAATCAACCCGCGGTCCACTACGTGGGTGCTCTGTGTCTTAGGAAATTTTGCTCCAGAGACCCTGCAGTTTCCTGTATTTGAGGCACAGTCCAGATTATAAGAAAAACAGAGAAATTGAATTAGAAATTGAATTTTTAATATAAAAACAATTCCAGAATATTGTTAAATCCATAGAAAATTCATATTAAGTCCAAATTGATCCATTCCACTTTCTAAATTTTTGTAATAATATTGTCTACCCATTAGTGCCTCTGTTCTGACATGACAAACACATTAAAATTATTCTTTCACTTAATCTTATATCAAATACATAAAACCTTAGGAAATTCATAACTCCTCCGTTTTAACTCCGATTTGATCCGTTCAAGTTGCGTTAGTCTCGTAGCAACGTGTAGATCATTATTATGCACTATATTCTTATGTTTGGTGTGATGTTAATTTTGTATATACCATGTCTGCTTGTATTGCTACGTCTAGCGCGAGGACACGTGTCATCTGAAAAGCAAGTTGGTACCTGGAATCTCAAGTGCCAGGCAAGTTGTGCCCTTGATCACTTCTTTTACCCATTCATGTTCTTATTATTCATAATGATCTGCATAGGATAATTTTGCTGGGACCCAATAGGATACCCTAGATTTGACTATCTTTATACCTTGCTTCACCACTGGTTTTACTACTAAAGTTTTGGGTAGTACATGCTATTGCTTTATGTGGATTTGGGTATAGAGATATTCATCACTCATTGTTATACTATTTATTGTTATCTGTTTTATTATTCCTTGTTCATGTTAAGATCATTATGTTAATGGGAACATGGAGCGACCACCCGGGAAAACAGTGCTACCACAAGGGTGGAATGGGACGCCCTTGGCTGATTAACTAGGAAAGCTAGGGGAGGGCTACCTTACCCGAAAGGGGCAAGGGCAGTAGGGGAGAGGTCAGTGCGGGGAGGTCCCTGGTTGATTTTGCTGCGATGGCTATCAGCCAGGAACCCTTTACTGGATCTTCCCATAAACTGTAGCGGGTAGTCTGAAGCTAGTGGAACTTTGTAAAGGCCTCGTAGTGTTACCCTGCCTCGCCTCCTCGGTAGAGGTGTATGGGATTGGCCATCTCTTGGCAGATGGGTAACATGACTTGTGGGTAAAGATGCGCAACCTCTGCAGAGTGCAAAACTGGTATACTAGCCGTGCTCACGGTCATGAGCGGCTCGGACCCTCACATGATTAAATTATGGAACTTAAACTTAACCTGTCATTTCATTGCATTTGGGATTATTTTATTATTACTTTTACTTATTATTACTATGGTTTGGTATTTACTTACACTTAGTAATTGCTAATAAAATTTTGACCAACTTATAAAAGCAATGCTCAGCTTCAGCCTTTATTTCATTGATCAGCCTTACACTACATGAACTCCCACCTTTGGTGAGTTCATGCCACATTATTCCCCACGACTTGTTGAGCTATGAACGTATGTGAGCTCACTCTTGCTGTCTCACACCCCCCCCCACAGGAGAAGAACAGGTGGTTTCAAGTGGAGTCAAGTATCGAGGAGTTTGATCTGATCTAGGTGGCGTTTCTCAGTCGACATTGGCGCCGACGATCCTTAGTTCGTTTTATCTTTATTATTTTATTTTGTAATAAGACTTCCGCTTTGTAATAAATACTCTGAGGTTTATGACATTTATCTCTATACACTCTGTTATTATATATGTTGTCTTCCTGGCGCATGTATGAGATGCACCTGGCTTTGTCCTTTAAAACCGGGTGTTACAAGTATCATGTACTACCCAAAAATTTAGTAGTAAAACCAGTGGTGAAACAAGGTATAAAGAGAGTCAAATCTAGGGTAACCTATTGGGTCCCATCAAAATTAACCTATGCATATCATTATGATTAATAAGAACATGACTGGGTAAAAAGGAAGTGATCAAGGGCATAACTTGCCTGGGAATCAAGATTTCCAGGCACTAGGATGATCTTCAGATTTGGAACCTCGCTGCTAATCGTAGCAATACAAATAGACAAACATGATATAGGCAAAATTAACATCACACCAAACATAAGAATAAACTGCGTAATAATATTCTACGCGCTGCTACGAGATCGTGGGTTCGAGAATTACTAAATTCGGACTTGCGGTTATGAAGTTATGGTTTTCCAAAGATCCACGTGGTTAAATATAGAATAGACTAAGTGCAACATTTAATCCTATATTTCATGACAAAACAAAGTTACCAGATGATAATAAATATTATTTTGAGACTGATGCAACTAGAATAGATCAAAAATGAGTTATGGTTATTGAGTTATGAATTTCTGAAGTTATTTAATGCCTTGCATAGACTAATTCAAGTGAACAATTTTAATCTAAGTTACATGGCTACACAGTGTTACTAGTTGATAAACAATATTAATACAAAATTATTGCAACTGGAATGGGTCAAAAAGGAGCTAAAATGAATTAGTTATGAATTAAATAAGTTTATGGATTTATTTTTGTATTAAAACCAATTTCTATAATTAATTTTATATTTTCATTATCCTTCTGAACTGCGCATCAAATTCAGTATAGTAAAGGGGCCAACATATAAACATTCCCTAGACTCAGATTAACCCATATATGGACAGCAGGTTGATTCTATTGAAACCCGAGGGGAGTTTTGTGAAGAGTACGCGGCAAAGGGGTATCCGCCCGCCTGAGCCATCAGATCCACGATAGACGGCGCAGATTAGTCCAAACATCATAACGATCCGATGCGAAATAGCGTCCATTGGATTAAAATTCGACGGCTAGATTTTAATGGATCAGGATCTAACTCTAGCCGTCCGATCCAATCTACGGCTCCGATCTATTAGGCGAAAGGGTATTCGCCTATCTAATCCTGGCCGCCGAAACTCGAATCCACGGCTCCAGTACCAACTCCCATCCACGTCGATGGTCACGGCGACGCCGCCCGTAGAACGCGGCGGATTGCCGCCGGAGCGTAGCGATTCTGGGTTCTGGTGCCCTATTATGAGGTCCGATAGGCGCTAGATGAAGATAAGTGTCCGGAGAACGTGGTCCAGGGATACTCACTGGCAGTCGAGTGGCGCAGAGACCTCGCGACGATGAATGGCGGCACCGCAATTACGACGAGAAATTCTGGAGGCACGGTCAAGGATTTCCGAGCGGCGCGGCGTCGGACACACTCCCACAGGCCAGAGGAAGCGCCAAGGCACAATGCAAGGGCTCGATCAGGATGCGGCAAAGATATCACAGCGGCGATATCATGCGGTGGTCAGGACCCGATTTCCCCCCAAATTTCACGGTGGTAATTAGCTTCTTTGTTTGATTGTTAAGGGGCGAGTTGCGGATGTATTTATCGAGCTAGGGATGGGTCGAGGTGATTCTGTTGGCGAGGATCCATGCGAGTTTTTCTGCGCGGTTTGTTGAGCGTCGGCCGAGCGAGGGAAGATGGTCCAGTGCGTGAGGGCCCGCAGAACGGTGACACAAGGCGAAGGTGCAAACACGCGCGGAGTCGGGCGACTGGTGAGGGAGCTCGGTCTGTTCAGCGAAGGCGGACCAGCGATATCCGCGCGATCCTGGCGGCGGACATCGCAGCAGTGGTGCGGACGTAACGTGAGAGGGAGAACGAGGAGCTGACAGTGCGGCCCCATCAGGCAGTGTAAGTCTGAGCGCATATGAAAGGAACGAGAGAATGAGCCGCGGGCCCAAGCTGTCGGCAGAGCTGGACGACAAGCCTGCCTTGTGCGCCCCGTTTGTAAGAGGCACCAGTGCGGGAGTAAGTGTAGGCTGGCGTGGAGATGAGAGGTGGGCCACGCCCACGCGGGGGTAAGTGGGTCAAATTCCAGCAACCAGGCCCAACTAGGTGTTTTCCCTTTTTCTTTTTTTTATTTTTCTTTTCTATTTTTTTTCAATTTCAAATTCAATTGACTTTTGGTTTTGAATTTACACTCAAGTTTTAATGAACGAACAGAAAGACTCATCATGACTGCAAATCCAAAATTTTATTTATTTATTTATTTATTTTAACATATCTATAAAAATGATTTTGAATTCACCAATTATGCTTATATAAGGTGTATTAAGACACTAATTTCTAGTCTTTATTATTTATTAAAATATACCTTAGCTTAAATATTTTAGGAGATATGATTTCAAAAGTTTTTTAAAAAAACATCTTCTAACTCAAAATCTTTGGAAAATTTTACATAATTCTCAAAGTGAGATTTTGAGGTGCTACAACCCTGCAAGCGCGGAACCGGCGGAAGCTTCGCGCAAGAAGTGGTGAGGTCCGTTCACGCAGCGCCGTTTTTGCGGAGACGATGACCGGTGGTCGAGGGACCCACACGTCAGCGGTACACAGAGCGAGCGCGTGAAGCTGCCAAGTGGGGGCTAGGCGTAGGCACAGTTTTACCAGAGCTGGGTCGCGTGACAGACATGAAGAGAGTGGGCCGAGCAGTCCGAATTGGCCCAGTATGTGGCATCCCCATTTTTTCTTTTTCTTTTATATTTTCTTTCCCTTTTCTTTCTCTTTTCAATTTCTAGAATTCAAATTTGAATTCAATTTTAATCTGTGAACTTATATTCATTTTTAAATGTACAAGTTGAACCCAAATAGGAAGGTTTAACTAATTTCTTTATATTTATTTTCTTTATCTTTGTTTAGTATTCTTTCTTCTCTTGCTCAAATTCTTGAATTCTCCTTTAGAGAATTTGATATATTTCCTTTCATATTATTTTATGTTGTCACGAAATGCACAAAATAAAATCCCAGTATGATGCATGTATATTTTTTGGGTGTCTTTTGTCATTTATTTATTTGTTATATGTGGTGTTCACATGAAATAACAAATATAGATAACAACCATATATATAAAGGAATAAAATTTCTCTTTTTAGACTTTTCTTACAAAGTGGGTATTATAGAAGAGGTATCCTAGGATCTAATCAAAGCCGTCCACTAACGGATCTACGGCGCAGCGACCATCCCCTTCCCCTGGCTGAACGAGACGGCGGCGTCGCCCCGACCCCGCGGCGGAGGATGGCCAGACCTAGGCGAACACGTGCCCAAATGCTGCCACCCGATGAAACCCGAGGCGTATAGGTAAAACAAGGCGTGACGAAATCAATTACATGTTTCTTACCCCAAATTGGTGCTCGGGCGATGCTGTCCACGTAGTTATGCGGAGTCGCGGCGGCGCGGCAACTGCGATGAGCAATTCGCAGCGCCCTGGTCGAGGATTCTCCGAAGCAAAGCTCCAGGTCTCCACGGCGTGCGATGGCGGATACCCGCAGTACTTCTTCGGCGGCCCGCCTCAACGGTTGACGACGGTCAAGTGCGACGCGGCGATGGATTTGCCCAGCAAGGGCGCATGGCGTGGATGGGAAGAAGGGGAAAGGAAAGAGGGGTTGACCGAGCTATATAAGGTGAAGCGCAGTCGGATGACGTCGAGCGAATCACAGAAATGTCGTTGGGTCCCCGAATTGCGGAGGACGCGGTCGTGGCGGCGCGGTTCCGAAACGAGCGGAGGTGGGGGATGACAACATGCGTCCCACGCGACAACGGGTGCCAGCGGCGAGCAGCACGAATCGGTGAGGTTGCATGCGGGACCCATGGGTCGGTCGGCCAGCCGCAGAGTCGGTGGAGATGGGCTGGCGCGCGAGTTGCTCCCCTAGTGGGCTAAAAGGGGAAACCGGGCCTATAGTAAGCTCACCCCATTTATTTTATTTTCTATTTTAATTTCCTTTTTGTTTTCTTTTTACTTTCAAACCTATATTTGAAATCCGATTCCTCCTCAAAATTTGTACTAAATTCAAATGTTCAAATGGAACACTTTAGTGGAATGAGTTTGGTCTTGGATTTATTTTTGTGTTCTATAATATTTCTACCTTCTCTTTTCTAAATTCTATAATTTCTTTTAGATTTTAAATTCCACTTTGGACTTTAATATATTTCTTGTCACATTATTATTTTATATTGTCACAATATGCACACAAAAGGAAATCTCAGCATAATGCATGATTTAGTAGCATATCTTTTATTAATCATTTGTTTTAAATATGATGTTTACGTGTGATGGTATGTAGATATAGCACACACACATAAATAAAGGAACATAAATTTTCTCCTTTAATATTATCTCTTACAAATTGGGTATTACATGAGCTCAGACATAGTCAACACATATGATGGTCCGAGACGAGACGGTGCGAGTAACCAAACATACGGATATTGAATTGCATGCATCAATATTCTTAATCTAAAAGTTTAAGCTAGGTAATGGAGAGGTGGACAATTCATTTGGATTATAACTGTCTGAACTTATTATTGATCAGCTATCACTATCAGCAACTGCAGCTCTCTCTGATCTAGAACCCGTTTGGGTGGAAGCAGGGGACAAGACAAATTGTGACAAACTGACAACCACTGCCAAGACACTTTTATGTCACATAGATCTCTAGAATCTCTTCATCGACGCCAACCAGGAAAAATCGTTTATGATGCCATCACTTCTAACTGAGTCACCATCGTCTCTGGGGTCAGAGCCATCAGCTGAAGATCCGCGATGTGACTTCCTTCAACTCCCCATCAGAATCAAGAATACGATAGCAAGCTATATATCACTCTTTTTCATGTGTGCACGGTGTAGACAATCTTCCAAAAAAAAACAGTCACACATGCTAAAAGAAAAAAAACTTATGTCCATGATGCCAAACTTTCTAGTATATATCAAGCATATGTTGTTTGTCAATAATACTTCACAACATTTTTTCCCTTTCAGTGTTACCAACAAGCGCTAGACAATATTTTTATGGATACTACATTTGTAATCGTTCACATATTCATAGGTAACAAGATAGTGAAAAAAAAGATACCAAAGTGTATAAAACACACAACACATTTTCTACTAATTGGTCAGGTGCTCTTTTACCTTGGAAAATTATAGTTACCCCATGAGGAATTAGCAGTGCCCACTGTTGCTTTAGCTTTCCTAACATCAGCGTCATATTTTTATGCAGGTCTTAGCAGAAAGGATTGAGTTATTTCGAAAAAAAATATATTAAACCAACCCATATCCTTTTACCTATTAACATCCTACAATCCACATTTCACAAAGCCATTATCACTTAGTTTTCAACCTTTCCGAAATATATTGAAGGATGATTTACAAATTTAATATATTGTTTATTTGGAAAATGATAGCTAATAGAAATAAAGGAAGGACTCCTCTTGTTGGATGCTATCCTGGTAATTCGAGACAACTTATACCTAGGGTTTTTATATAACCAGGTTGTATTCAAAGATCAAGTATTAAAAGTCGCCTAGAGGGGGTGGATAGCCGGAAACTGAAATTTACAACTTTAAACACAACTACAAGCCGGGGTTAGCATTAGAAATAAATCCGAGTCCGAAAGAGAGGGAAAAACAAATCAACCAAAGAAATAGAGTGGATAACACGGTGATTTGTTTTACCGAGGTTCGGTTCCAATGAACCTAGTCCCTGTTGAGGTGGTCACAAAGATCGGGTCTCTTTCAACCCTTTCCCTCTCTCAAACGGTCACTTAGACCAAGTGAGCTTTCTCCTTAATTCTCATGGGTCACTTAGACCCCGCAAGGACCACCACACAATTGGTGTCTCTTGCCTTGCTTACAAAACACTTGGGAACAAGAATGAGGAAGGAAGAAAGCGATCCAAGAACAAGAGCTCAAAGAACACGAGCAAAACACTCTCTCTAGTCACTATTTGTTTGGAGTGGATTTGGGACTTGGAGAGGCTTTGATTCTATTGAATTGTGTCTTGTTTTGATTCCACTAGCTCTTGTATTGAATGAGATATCTGAAAAACTTGGATGCTTGGAGTGGTGGTGGTTGGGGGTATTTATAGCCCCAACCACCAAACCAACCGTTGGGGAGGCTGTCTGTCGATGGGCGCACCGGACAGTCCAGTGCGCTGGTGCGCCATCCACGTCATCCAACCGTTAGGGTTCTGACGGTTTCGACCATTAGAGCTCTGACATCTTGGGGCACCGGACAGTCCGGTGCTGCACCGGACAGGCACTATTCACTGTCCGGTGCGCCTTCTGGCGCTGCTCTGACTCTGCGCGAACTGTTCGTGCACTGTTCACGTTGCAGGTGACCGTTGGAGTTGACCATTGCGCTGGGAGCCGTTGCTCAGCTTGGTGCTCCGGACAGTCCGGTAAATTATAGCGGAGCGGCGCCTGAGAAACCCGAAGGTGAAGAGTTCAGTCTGTATGGCCCCTGGTGCACCGGACACTGTCCGGTGGCACACCGGACAGTCCGATGCGTCAGACCAGGGTTCTCTTCGGTTTCTTTTGCTCCTTTGTTTTGAACCCTAACTTGGATCTCTTTATTGGTTTGTATTGAACCTTTAGCACCTGTAGAATATATAATCTAGAGCAAACTAGTTAGTCCAATTATTTGTGTTGGGCATTTCAACCACCAAAAACATTTAGGAAAAGGTTTGACCCTATTTCCCTTTCAAGTATTCCACTACTATGGAAGAAGTCTTCGTCCACGCCATAATTCTAAGTTAGATGTATTCATAGTAGAAGTAGTTAGTTGCATATTTATTTTATTCAAATTTTCCAAATAAAAAGGCGAAGACTATATATTACTATTAGTATTCACCTTTTCTCTTGATACACACATATATGGAAGGGATTCCAATAGTTACAGTAAGCCCTAGTCGTCCTCTGGATCGTGCCCAACAACCAGACGCATGCGGTTGGACGTGTCCACCCAACCATGCACTAGGTCAAACCTCCCCACACGCATCAACGAACCTCCGGCCCAACACCCAACTCCTGCGTGGGACGCACGCCATAATTTGTGGCTATATTTTTTTTGCAAATAGAGTAAATAGTTCATAGAAATATCGTAAATAGTTCATAGAGATAGCGTAAAAACCCCGTCCAACCGCTGGACCATGTTCACACGCGTAGGCGCATGCATGAAAATTCTATTTTTATGGTAGATTCGATAATTAGGTAGATCGTGGGAGTTTTCATTGCATGTGCGCAAATTTTGAATGACATTTTTGTTTCCACTGCATGTGTGCAAAAATTGGATGACATCATAAATATAGGATCGCTCCAACAACCATGCATCTAGGCTTCTTAGAACCAGTTTATGATATATACTGATACTAATTATGCTAGACGATGTAGGTATTTATGCAATTTGGTACACTGCGTAAAAATATGTTTTATGCTACATGCACACAAATCTAGTGTAACACCTAAAATTCTATTTTGAGGTTTAAAAAAATCAATGAATAAGACAATCAAAGAGTCTATTAATAATATTTTTGAAGCTACATCTCCTAAAGCAAAAAGGGATTTTTAACAAATACCTCACAAAAGTATGCATACATGATTTTAGTTAATCTTTCTTTTAAATATACATATATTATATATTTATTGATTTATAAGTACCTTTTTAAAAAGGGATTAAGTTAAATCAAATCTTTATAGAAACAATACAATAGAAATATTATTTTCTCCAAAATAAACTATTTATGCGTGAATTGCATACCTAGAATCATCTGCTCAAATAGGATAATAAATAAATATATTAATAAAATATTATGGCATCTCATGCTAGAGTTTTATTTCCTTGAGCATTTCAAATTTTGAGTGTGAATTTCAAACTAAATTTGAATTTAATCTGAAGTAAGAAAGGAACTAAAAACATATATATATATAAGACTTCACTTACCTGCGCAGGCCAAACTTCTCACCTGCGCAACGGATTTGGTTTCGAGTTTGTTAAAGTTCTTAACAGATATGATATGATTGTAACAAATAAGTATCAGAATAGATCTATCATCTAACAGATTTGGTTTCAAGTTTGTTAGAGTTCCTAATAGATAGGATAGGATTATAACAGATAAGTACTAGATTAGATCTATCATGTAACATATTTGGTTTCGAGTTTGTTAGAGTTCCTAATATATAGGATATGATTGTAACATATGAGTATCGATTAGATCAATCATGTAACCACCCACCTCCCAGCCTATATAAATATATGCCACCATAACATATTAAGCCATCAATCGAAGACTCATTTCATCCATAGCCTCGCAGCCGCCACCGCTCGCTGGTGGGCCTGCCACCGCGGGCAGGATGCCGCAGCCCCGTTCCAGCGTGAATAGGATCGTACGGGGAGAAACGGCCCTGACCGTCGATCCAGTAATGAGCGCTCACGATTGAATCTCAAATACCCCATCGTGATCGAAAATCGTAGTCGTTGATCTCGTATATGCTGACCGAGATCAGATCGCGGGATCCTTTAATCTCGAGCGTTGATTTTAGATTCGATCGTTGTGATAGAATACCGGTTCAGGTGAGATAAGTCTCTGATCCCTGCTGTCGGATTTGGATCCCACGGCTAGAAATCCATCGTACCCATTCACCATGTCTATCTTTATAAAGAGGCCCTCGGGTTTCTTTCAAATCAACCTGCCATACAACCAGTTAGGAAATAATTAAAACTGAGTCTTCG
Source organism: Zea luxurians (assembly GCA_029449295.1). NCBI lineage: Eukaryota > Viridiplantae > Streptophyta > Magnoliopsida > Poales > Poaceae > Zea > Zea luxurians. The sequence goes on along the minus strand of JAOPSE010000055.1, from coordinate 14,468,560 downwards.
ATATTTATGAATTTGACCCAAGGCTTTATGGAATTTATGCACACAATCCATAGGTTAAATAAAATGAGTATATTAATATAGAAAATGGTTTTTCAAAATAATTCTAGAAACTTGTTTAATTGATAAGTAACTCATTTTAACTCTTTTTTGATTCATTCCAGTTGCATTAAATTCACAGTAATATTGTTTATCATCTAGTAACTTTATTTTGTTATGACACATAGGATAAAATTTTGCACTTAACTTGTTTATTATCTAAACACCTAAATCTTTAGAAAATCATAACTTTATAACCGTAACTCCGAATTTAGTGGTTCTTGAACCTAGGATCTTGTTACAACGCGTAGAATTATTATGTAATTTGCTCTTATGTATGGTGTGATATTAATTTTTCCTATACCATATTTATTTGTATTGCTACCAATAGCAGCGAGGTTACAAGTCACTTGAAGACCAAGTTGGTACCTAGGAATCTTGAGTCTAAGGCAAGTTGTGCCCTTGATCACTCTTCTTTACCTAATAATGTTCTTAGTAATCACTTTGACATGCTCAGGTTAATTTGATGGGACCTAATAGGTTTTCTTAGTCTTGTTTACCCCACCCCTTGCAGACAAATAAACTATTAGGTAGTTTTGCTATTGCTCTACCTGGTTTTGAGAGATTAATGTTATATTATGATCATGTTCCAGTTATGTTGTTGTTTTAATTATTGTTCATGACAAGATCATTGTGTTAATTGGAACATAGAGCTTAACTTGAGATATCCGTGTTACCACAAGGGTGGAATGGCACGCCCTTGGCTGACTAATTAGGAAAGCTAGTGGAGGACTACCTTATCCGAAAGGGGCAAGGGTGGTAGAGGAGCTGTGTATAGGGAGGTTCACGGGTTGATCATGCTGCGATGGCTTTTCGTACGAGGGATTCCTATATTGCCCTTCTCAGAAATCATAGCGGGTTTTTTGAAACTAGTGGAACTTTGTAAAGCCCTCGTAGTGGATCCCGAGCCATTCACCTTGGAAGTGTCTAAGGGTATTGTAAACCCTGGCTAGACGAGATACACGACTTGTGGATAAAGGGCGCAACCTCTATAGAGTGTAAAACGGGTATATCAGCTGTGCTCATGGCCAAGAGCGACTCAGGACTCTCGCATGATTAATTTATGGAACTAAACTCAATCTGTCATATGCATTGCATCGCAGGTATTATTATCAATTTTGATCTCTTACTTAATTGAGTTGGTATCTACTTATACTTAGTAATTGTTAATAAAATTTTAACCAACTTTAAAAGCAATGCTCAGCTTTAACCATCTCCTTTAGTAAGTCTTACACTTCACATGAGCTCCCACTTTTGGTGAGTTCATGCACATTATTCCCCACAACTTGTTGAGCGATGAACGTATGTGAGCTCACCCTTGCTGTACTCACATCCCCCAGGTCAAAAACAGGTACCGCAGGATGAGGCTTATGAAGGATGATGTGATGAGTTCGTGAGTGGTATAGGCCATCATCTACCAGTTAACTGTTATTGCTGGATCATTGTCTTCGTATGATATAATTATTTAACTATTTTGTACAGAACTCCATTATATATTAAATATGTGATATTCGTTTCTATACCATGAGTCATCATATGTGTGAGACTTGATCCTAACACACTTAGTGAAGTTCGCGCCCGAGTTTTGGACCCCTGAAACCGGGTGTGACATTTAGGATGCCTATAATGTACGATAAAAAAGAAATGTATTGACATGGATGTAAACAAAGAAAATAAATAAAAAAGTATCCCGCCCATGCAGTGTTTGTGCAGTGGGAGCACATGTACTTGTGGGGTGCGAGCGTGAGGACGAGTGATGATCTGGTGAATATCGTTCCTTGGATGTGAGTAAAAGAAAGAAAAAATTTAGATATGATCTTGTTCATTTATTTTTAATGTGTTGGTTTCCCAGGTCTATTTGTTGGGTGGGTGGCTTTATGTTTATTTAAAGTTGTGGATCACTATATATATATATAGTGGTATAAATATAGATATATCTATAAATATAAATAACTTGTTTGTTGACGTAGCACGGTACGATAACAAATAATAGAGAATTAGAGATGATATGTGTCTAAGACATCACTGGACAAACATGACCTCCTGTCGTGTCACTGGACAAACATCAATGAAACAGTCAAACAAATCACAAAAGTATATGTTGAGCTCCAAAATGAGCGGCGGACGGTCCGCGTCTGTGGGCCGAATGGTCCGCGCGTGCGCAGAGCAGATTAGGGCTCCGAGTTTTGTTCTACGGTTGTTAGCTAGATTCACGGAATTAGCTCAGGAGATTAGTTTGTAAAGGATCCAGCCCCCTCCTATATAGAGAGGTATACGGCCGATTTGGAATCATCAATCGAATCAATAACACTTTTATCTCGCATTTATTTCTTGTACAATTAGGAGTAGTTCTAGTCTAGTTCTAGTTTAGCCTCTCAATCCCCAAATTCTCCACTTCTCTTCAACTCTATGTCGATTAGAGGAGTCTAGGTCGGTCCGCTCGAGCCTAGACAACACCTAGGATGTCTCCTCCCCGACGGGGTCCCTCTCGGGGGCGAGATCCAGGCACTACCGTTGACCTTCGCTGCCCCCTACACACGCGCGGACCATCCAGCCGTCAGGTAGGGAACCCTAGCCCTGCGCCAAGTCGTGGACCGGCCGGCCCCTGGCCGCGGACCATCCACGCCTGTGCAGAGAGCACCGCCGCTGGTTCTTGTTTAGTGTTTGGCGCCCGAAAAGGCGTCAACATACTTTTTGGCGACTCCGGTGGGGACAACACATCTAGACCCATCAAATCGGCCCTCAATGGCCGGTTCAAGGGATAGTTCTGAAGTCTCCCCCAGCAACATTATAGAGCCGACTTGGGAAACCTTGCCGGCTGACGAATAGCTCTAGTTTGAGGAGCATAAGGAGTAGCTGATTCAAGAGGCGAGGGCGAAGTTCTTGGCCAACTTCAAGGTGGACAGGAACAATAAAGTCGTCCGACAACGGGCGACGGATCCGGCTTCGCTGTGACCCACACCAGATATCCCAAATGTAAGTAATACAAATGAGCTACAATCTCTTAAGAATTATGTAGATGAACAGCGAGAACAAATGCAAAATATCATAGGGGGTATACAAAACGATTATAGAAGACTAGTACGTGCATTTGATAAATCTAGTATTGCAAATTTCCCTTCGCACGAGGTTGAATTAGGGGGTAACACGTGTAATACATCGGCTATAGGTTGTCACGACCAGTCACAACCACTTTATGGGATGCCGATGGACACATACCCTGAGCAACCGCAAATCGGCAGTAAATCAGTCGATCTGCACATGCCTGGACAGTACGCACGTGAGCACGGACCGTCCGGGCCAGCAACGGCCGGGCCCATTTTTAATGAGTTACCCAGACATGCACCCGAGCCACAACATATGGCACAGAATCTAAACTACCCAATCGGACCGTCCGCATACCACGACGGACGGTTCGCATATAATCACGGACGGTCCGGGCCAATGTTGGGACAGTCCGCGCATGACCTTTTTGACGAGGATTGTTACCTGAATCCTCACCCGTCCCAGTAACACTTCCCATCACACTATGCAATGCATCAGCCCATTAATACAAAATCCAGAGCCCAGGAAAGCTTTCCAGGCCCGCCTAGAAGGCCGGAAAGGAACGATCAATCCTATGAGCCATATAGGGCAAATGGCAATGCACCACATAGCTCAAACCAATGGGGGAAAGACAACATGCTAATATCCAGCCAACCGCACCTATGTTTAACCAAAGAGCCGATGGTCTCGCATCGGCTGCCATCGATATAGTGAGGGAGGAAATAGCCGGGGCGTTCCGAGATAAGCTCGGAGTAAGCATGGTGCCTGGGCGGCAATCATATCAGAAACCTTATGACAGCCAATTTGATCATCACCCATACCCCCAGGGAACTGGGATACCCAAATTCGCAAAATTTTCGGGTGACCAAGGAGAAAACACGCGTGAACACATAGGCCAGTTCTTAGCACAGTTAGGAGAATTGGCCGACACAGAAGCATTTCGCGTGCATTTATTTTCATTGTCTTTAACAGGAACCGCTTTCGCATGGTATGCCACTTTACCTCCTAATTCTATTTTGTCATGGGGGAGTTAGAACAAAAATTCCATGATCACTTCTTTTCCGGTGATTATGAATTAGATCTGGTAGACCTAGTGGCCCTACGACAGGGGAAGGATGAATCGGTTAATCAATACATCCGGAGATTCCGGGATACAAGAAACTGATGCTTCCAAATACACTTAGCAGAAAAATAGCTAGCAGGATTAGCCTTTAATGGACTAAGATATTATTTAAAAGAAAGATTAGAAGGTATCCAATTTTTTACGCTAGCACAAATACACCAGAGAGCTTTGGCTTGTGAAAGCCGAAGCAAAGAGACTACCAAAACCATTCGTCACAATGTCCATATAGTAGAGTGCGACCAAAGTAGCTCAGATGACGAATCAACAGAAGTATATGCTGCTGAAATGGTTTGGCCAAAGCAGGCCAAATCTTCGGCTTGTTCTTCCTTGCAGCTGGTTCAAAAGAAACAGCGAGAGGAAGTTAAGTTTACATTTAATGTTGGTAAATGTGATAAAATATTTGAAGAATTACTCAAAAATGACAACATTAAAATAAATCATATTGTTCCATCAGCCGACGAGCTAAAACGTCGTGCATACTGGAAGTGGCATAACTCATTTTCTCATGCCACTAAATCACTAATGATTGTAATGTATTCCGTAGACAAATTCAATTATCCATTAACAAAGGACGATTGAAATTTCAGGAAATGCAGGTAGACATAGAGCCCTTTCCGATGAACATGATCGACTTTGAGGGCAAGAGGGTCCTGATTCAGCCAAACACAGCCGATAAAGGCAAAGGCAAAGAGGTAATCATCGACAACGCAAGAGAGGCCGATGGGACTCATAAGATTTCTTGCAGGAAGGTGGTGGCTGAAAAGACCCTGATGGAGGGGAAACTCTTAAGGTGACCATCACGACCTCCGGCACCGGGGGGCAAGCGTAGACCAAGGGACAGGAGCAGGAGCCCGTAATGTGCATCTCAGACGGTCCGACACATAGGCACAGACGGTCTGGGACCACGCCGGACGGTCCAGAGGATTCCAGCGGACGGTCTGGTTATACTCAAGACCCATAACGACCGCGTACCTTCAAACCACGACGACCAGAGATAGGTACGTGGAAAACAAATACATTTAAAGCAGCTGGTCGGCTAGTTAAATCTGGCCCGACTTTCGATCTATTATTGTCCAAATACGTGAAAAAGAAGGCCGGCCCAGTGACCGGCCAGTGAAGCGACCTCACTCACCCATTCAAGAGCAACAACAGGTAAGACTGATTGGAACACCCCACCAATCGGAAGAAATGGAAGGTCATACTGTCCAATTGAGACCTAACATACCTACATGGACACCTCCACCCATTATCCACCTATGCCATATCCATACACATATATACCTCCACCATATGTCCCAAATTAAATGTGGGGCATGCCACCATATCCATTTGGGATGCCACAGTACCCCGCTTGGGGGGCACCCCAAACATCTGTATTCAACAGGTTGGCACCTCCAGTACAAGACCAATTGATCGCCGCTCAATCCGGTCACCAGACACAGGCCCAACAAGATTACCGGAGTACTCGGCCTCAAAGGACGACCAATCCGGCAGGGGGGCATATACCCGCAGCGACCGAAAGAACAACAAAAAGGACATAATCAAAATAGGTACATCGGATGTCGTCGTACAAAAAGAAAGTGAAGGGCCGATGTTTTTTGGTGAATCGGCTAACACAAACAAAACAAAAGATATGGCTGCCATCAAAATAGCCGATCCAAAATACCCCATGCCTCGATGGTGCCCAGCAGGATTAACACGGTCCCAAAAGTGAAAATTACATAGCGGAAGTCTTACAAAATAAAAGATAAATATAAAATGAACTAAGGATCATCCTTGGCACAAGAAAGTCAACTGGGAGATGCCACCTAGATCGAATCGAACTCCTCATTGTGTGGCTCCTCTTGAACCACCTATTCTTCTCCTGTGGGGGGTGTGAGACAGCAAGGGTGAGCTCACACATGTTCATCGCTCAACAAGTTGTGGAGAATAATGTGGCATGAACTACCAAAGGTGGGAGTTCATAATGTGTAAGGCTGATCAATAATAGGGGTTAAAGCTGAGCATTGCTTTTAATAAGTTGGTCAAAATTTTATTAGCAGTTACTAAATGTAAGTAAATACCGAACCATAATAAGTAATAGAACAAAATTAATAATAAACCCATGCATATGCAAATGACCAATTGAATTTAAGTTCCATAATTTAATCATGCAAGGGTCCTGAGCTGCTCTTGACCGTGAGCTCGGCTAGTATACCAGTTTTACACTCTGCAGAGGTTTTACCCTTTACCCACAAGTCGTGTATCCCATGTCGCCAGGGTTAGCTAGACCCTTAGACACTACCGAGGTGAATGGCCAGGGATCCACTATGAGGCCTTTATAAAGTTCCACTAGCTTCCGAAAACCCGCTACAGTTTATGGGAAGAGCACTTGCAAGAATCCCCCTTCTGACCGCCATTGCAGCAAAATCAACACCAGAACCTCCTTGCATGCAACTCCCCTACTGCCCTTGCCCCTTTCGGGTAAGGTAGTCTTCCACTAGCTTTCCTAATTAGTCAGCCAAGGGTGTCCCATTCCACCCTTGTGGTGGCACGTGTTTCTCAAGTTAAGCTCCATGTACCAATTAACATTAATGATCTTGACATGAACATAAATAGAATAACAAAATAATTGGAACATGGATATAATGAAATATTAACCCAAAACCATGTAAAGCAATAGCAAAACTACCTAAGTGATTCAGTGGTAAACAAGGTAAAAGGATAAACAGACTAGGTGACCTATTGGGTCCTATCAAAATTAGCCTATGCATTGAATAGTGATAATAAAGAATATTATTGGGTAAATGAAAGTGATCAAGGACACAACTTGCCTGGCACTTGAGATTCCAGGTACCAGGACAATTCTTCAGATCCTCGTGACCTCACTGTTAGTCGTAGCAATACAAACAAACATGGTATAGACAAAATTAACATCACACCAATCATAAGAACAAACTGAATAATAATGATCTACGCGTCGCTACGAGATCGCGGGATCGATAACTACTAAGATCGGAGTCGTGGTTTAGGAGTTATGATTTTATAGAGGATTTATGTGATTAAAGTGTTAAACTATATTATAAATTGGTTAATATAAATCATATAAGAGGTTATTCTATACATAATTATCTTCAACTTTAATCTAAGTTATAAATTGACCATAGATCATAGTTTAGTAAATAACGATGAACACATTAACTAGACTAACCAACATAAGTTAAATACAGATCTAATTATAAAATAATGATACAGGGTATAATAAATGTTGTTATTGTATAGTAAATGTTTGTACGAGACTAACGCAACTGGAGCGAGTTAATTCGGATTTAAAATAGAGGAGTTATGAATTTCCGAAGATTTTATGTGCTTGCTACAAAATTAATTGAGTAATCAATTCTAGTATAGGTTTCATGTTAAAACAGTGTTACCAAGTAGTAGGCAATATTAATACAAATTATGGGAACTTGAATGGACTAAAAAGGGGTTAAAATGAATTCTATATGAATTTTATAAGTTTCTATAATTATTAACGTGTTGAAAATCAATTTCTGATATTATTTATATAATTTTCCTTATTATTCGGACTGCGCATCAATTTATAGAGAAGGCAGGGGCCACGACGCAATTCAACCGAAGACTCAGACAACCCTGGCTATGGACTGCGGGTTGGTTTCTTAATAACTGAGGGGCTCTTACGCAAGAATGGCACGGCGAAGAGGTATCGCAGGATCTGGACCGCATGATCTGTTTCAGACGCTCACGATTAGATCTATATCGTAGTGAACCGGTACGGGATCACCACCGTCCATTTACGGATCAACAGCCTAGGTTTTATTGAAGCGCGCCCTGATTCCAGCCACTAGATCCCGATCGGAGTGTCTCGATCGCACGCGAGGGACTCTACATCTAGGATCTAATCTGGCCATCCATTGGTCGATCAATGGCTGGTCATCATTCTCCTACCACAATCCAAGCTGGGTGACGATGCCCAGGTCATCTTCTACCCCTGGCAGCACCCACGCGGCGGTGAGTGAGTAGGTGCTCCACCAACCGAGTACCAGTGCATGCTACCCTCCTATGGCAAGCGCTATGCAGAGCAGATAGCGAATCAAAACAAAGGTTCTCTACACTCACCGGAGATCACGTCGCGGAGACCAACAATCATGGCGAGAGGCGGTTTGGCGGTGGTCTGAGAACTCTGACGAATAGTTCATTAGGAATGGGGCAGTGTTTCCCCACGGTGACACGAGCGATAGCTCCCTCACACACAAGTGGACACCATCGGCAAGGGTCCATGGCGGCTGCAACCCACTACTCCTCTTCTCTCTCCCGTACTCACGTCCGGCGGCGAGGCCAAGCTCCGCAGCCAACCATCACCGAGCACCAGTGAAAGCCCCTGGCCAATGCGTACTCCCCTGTATTGCACCGTGCGAGGCCGAGCCCTGCGACGGCCGGTCCTCAGCGTTTCTCAACATGGCACTCACTGGTTTTTTTCTACTCATCGATGGCTTAGAGGAGGTCGCAGGGGCCATCTTATGTGTGCCTAGGCAGGACCATGGGGCAGCGGACGCCTATGATTCTAGCGTGGGTTTCGGATCGAGGGGATATCCCTTGACCAGATCACGGCGGATTCCAGAGTGGAGGGCGAGCCATGCGGAGGTGGTTATTGGGTGGAAGAAGGTAGAGCTACCCCAAGGGACCCACGCAGAAGTCGTGCCTGTGCATGCAGGAGAGTTTGGCCGAGCGGCTGATTCGTGGACCCCGCGAATGGCTGACCTGCTGGCCTAGCTGTTGGCGCCCCGATTTCTAGCCTAGGCGGTGCGGGGATGGGAAGCAGGGGGGTGTTCCTGGGCCGGATGAATTTGGCCCATCCGGCGAAGGGAAGCGTTTCTTTTTTTTCTTTTATTTTTTTCACTTTCTAATCCCCTATTTTGTTTTCTGTTTTAAATTTAAATTTGTGGATCTCCAAATTCAAATTTCCATTCAAACATACTCATACAAAACCAAATTTCAGCATGAACTACATTTATATTTGTTTATTTGCTATCTAACTATTTTAATTCCCTTGCTTGAGTATGCATAAAGAAAAGGAAATAATCCCCAAAACACTTTTATACAAATAAATGTATTTATTATTATTATTTTCCTTATATCAACTATAGGGCTTTACAAATCCTACCCCCCTTAACAGAAATCTCGTCCACGAGATTTGTAAGAAAAAGGTGTATAACTATGTTATCTCAAAACATATGCACAAACAAAATTTCAGCATGATACATAATTTATTAGCACACGTGGGTCAACTAGACCTTATTATTCCTCCTAAAATAGTATCGTACCAACTACTAACAAAAGTAGCATTTAGATCTTACAAATAGTAGTATATGTATATATTTATGTATATTGGTGGAGGTTGTTGTTGTCGTTGTCTTTCCAACTATGCTTGTCTTATTTCTCGACGTATCTCCAGTCGGTCCTGACGTATTTCCTCGTGTTTTTGTCTTATCTGATTTTGCAGTTCGGTAACCATGTTTGCCATTTGTTGTATTACCATCATTTGGGAGGCAACCACTTGATCGATTCCAACCAGTGGAGGATTTGGAGGATTCATTTCTGTTTGTTGTTGTTTGATAATCTTTCCCTCCTGGTATTGACCATGAGAGTTAGAAGCAAATGGCAAAATAGTTTTGCAAGGGAAATTATTTGATAAGTGGAAAGAATAAGCTAGTAACCGGTTTATGATCTGAAGATTCTTTAGTAGGGCTTAATCTTTGTTTAATGTCCAGATTGGGGTAACTAATCATATAAGGTGAATATCCAAAGATAGGATAGAATTTTGTCAAGATGAGATAGTCTACATGATGTAGGTTAGAAGTTTGTTTGATGTTAGGCGAAGATAGATAGATTATGGCATTCATCATGACTCTATGGGTGAGTTAAATCTTTTTGCTCTTGATTGAGTTGGTCTAATGCGCTAAGTTAAGTTAACACTTGGTTAGTAGGGTTTAATCTCTTCTACCAATATCACTAATCTGTTTAAGTGGACCACATTAGATTAGATCACATTAGATTCTAAAATCCCATTTAAGAATACCATTTAGTTGAGCATATCAAGCTGACTTTAGCTTCATGAAATTCTAGTATGTTTTTTTATACACCCAAAATTCTTTTTTATGCCATTAGCAGGTGTGGTATAGAAACAAGGATACATGAGGTAGGGTAGGTAGATTGAACAGAGTTTTACTTTACTTTTAGGGTAAATGGGTTGGGCAACCTATAACATAGTTCAGGTCATGATTTCATGAATGAGTTGGTTTAAGATACTTGTTTAAGTTTAAACCCATTTATTGAAATATGGCTTAGTTAATACTTGTAACATAGATTAGACCATATTAGATTAGGTAGGGTCTAGATTAGATTGGATAATACTATATTAGACTAGTTTAAGTTAAATAAATCTACCAGGGTAGAATATGTATTATTAATATGTGTTAGAATCCTTTGAGACAGGATGAATTATATGGTGTAGGTATGTCAGAATCTCTATTGGTTAAAACAGAGGGGTTATGCAACTGTCGTGTGGTTAAGGTAATTGCATATGGCGAGGTTGTTGTATGTGGTCTAATCTAAATTGGAATCTTAGTCCAACTTGGATTAAAACATATTTATAAGAGTAGGATCCAATCTTATTTTACCAGTATTATCTAACATGTTTGTCCATTAGGTTAGATCTGATCAAATTAGATAGGATCAGAATTAAATTTGTGTAATTAGATAAGATCTACTTAATTTATTTCGGAATAGATCATGTTTGTTACACTATTATGAGATAAGCAAAGTGGTGGGGATAAGTATGCTTATTAGGACAAGATAAGTCTCGAAGAACAAGATAGAATCTTTTCGAGATAAGATGAATCTATTAAGGTAAGAGAATATCTTTTAAAATAAGATGGATCTATTTAGATAAGAGAGAATCTTGTAAGATAAGATGGATCTATATGAAATAGGTACATTTTAAGGGAGGATAATCTAAATTGTTTAGTTATCTCATGAATTTTATTTATTTATATTTATACCTATATGTATATGCAGATGTAATTGTGGACATTACTCCACAACTCATCACACTCAATCAAAGATCCAAATCAGACAAATATCACAAGAACAAACACTCAAGCGTATAGATACCTAAAAAAATAGTTTTGTTTTTGTTCCTAAGAGTAGGTCTCCTAGTCCTAAAAGTCACTTTAGGCACCGGATTTCAAAGTGTGAAATCCACATTTGTCTTTAGAAAGAAGAGGTAAGAATAATCAGAGTAAAGCGGAATTAGATGAGAAAAGATTAAGATAAGTTTAGAAAAGTATCAGAGTAGCAAAGGTAGGGTTAATCAGAGTAGAACAGTAGAAGATGAGACAGGATCAAGATAAGATAAGTGTAGAATGAATCAGAGTAAGTAAGTAGGTAAGGGTTGTCCAGTTCTATCTAGGTTTCGTCCTACAGTCAACATTCCTCGGATACCACTTTTGTCACACCCGGATTTAAAGAACAAAGCCGGGTGCATATCATACACGTGCCAAAGAAGACAACATATATAATAACAGAGTGTATAGAGATAAATGTCACAATAATCAGAGTATTTTTTACATAGCGGAAGTCTTACAAAATAAAAGATAAATATAAAACGAACTAAGGATCATCCTTGGCACAAGAAAGTCAACTGGGAGACGCCACCTAGATCGAATCGAACTCCTCGTTGTGTGGCTCCTCTTGAACCACCTGTTCTTCTCCTATGGGGGTGTGAGACAGCAAGGGTGAGCTCACAGATATTCATCGCTCAACAAGTTGTGGGGAATAATGTGGCATGAACTACCAAAGGTGGGAGTTCATGTAATGCGTAAGGCTGATCAACAATAGGGGTTAAAGCTGAGCATTGCTTTTAATAAGTTGGTCAAAATTTTATTAGCAATTACTAAATGTAAGTAAATACCAAACCATAATAAGTAATAGAACAAAATTAATAATAAACCCATGCATATGCAAATGACCAATTGAATTTAAGTTCCATAATTTAATCATGCGAGAGTCCTGAGCTGCTCTTGACCGTGAGCTCGGCTAGTATACCAGTTTTACACTCTGCAGAGTTTGTACCCTGTACCCACAAGTCATGTATCCCATGTCGCCAGGGTTAGCTAGACCCTTACGCACTACCAAGGTGAATGGCTAGGGATCCACTATGAGGCCTTTACAAAGTTCCACTAGCTTCCGAAAACCCGCTACAGTTTATGGGAAGAGCACTTGCAAGAATCCCTCGACTGACCACCATCGCAGCAAAATCAACCCGAGAACCTCCTTGCATGCAACTCCCCTACTGCCCTTGCCCCTTTTGGGTAAGGTAGTCTTCCACTAGCTTTCCTAATTAGTCAGCCAAGGGCATCCTATTCCACCCTTATGGTGGCACGTGTTTCTCAACTTAAGCTCCATGTTCCAATTAAAATTAATGATCTTGACATGAACATAAATAGAATAACAAAATAATTGGAACATGGATATAATGAAATATTAACCCAAAACCATGTAAAGCAATAGCAAAACTACCCAAGTGATTCAGGGGTAAACAAGGTAAAAGGATAAACAGACTAGGTGACCTATTGGGTCCCATCAAAATTAGCCTATGCATTGAATAGTGATAATAAAGAATATTATTGGGTAAATGAAAGTGATCAAGGACACAACTTGCCTGGCACTTGAGATTCCAAGTACCAGGATGATTGTTCAAATCCTCGTGACCTCACTGCTAGTCGTAGCAATACAAACAAACATGGTGTAGACAAAATTAACATCACACCAATCATAAGAACAAACTGAATAATAATGACCTACGCATTGCTACGAGATCGCGGGATCGATAACTACTAAGATCGGAGTCGTGGTTAAGGAGTTATGATTTTATAGAGGATTTATGTGATTAAAGTGTTAAACTATATTATAAATTGGTTAATATAAATCATATAAGAGGTTATTCTATACATAATTATCTTTAACTTTAATCTAAGTTATAAATTGACCATAGATCATAGTTTAGTAAATAACGATGAACACATTAACGAGACTAACCAACATAAGTTAAATACAGATCTAATTATAAAATAATTATATAGGGTATAATAAATGTTGTTATTGTATAGTAAATGTTTGTACGAGACTAATGCAACTAGAGCGAGTTAATTCGGATTTGAAACGGAGGAGTTATGAATTTCCGAAGATTTTATGTGCTCTACAAAACTAATTGAGTAATCAATTCTAGTATAGGTTTCATGTTAAAATAGTGTTACCAAGTAATAGGCAATATTAATACAAATTATGGGAACTTGAATGGACTAAAAAGGGGTTAAAATGAATTCTATATGAATTTTATAAGTTTCTATAATTAGTTTCGTGTTGAAAATCAATTTCTGATATTATTTATATGATTTTTCTTATTATCTGGACTGCGCATCAATTTACAGAGAAGGCAGGGGCCGCGGCGCAATTCAACCCAAGACTCAGACAACCCTGGCTATGGACTGCGGGTTGGTTTCTTAATAACTGTGGGGCTCTTACGCAAGAATGGCACGACGAAGAGGTATCGCGGGATTTGGACCGCACGATCTGTTTCAGACGCTCACGATTAGATCTATATCATATTGAACCGGTACGGGATCACCACCGTCCATTTATGGATCAACAGCCTGGGTTTTATTGAAGCGTGCCCTGATTCCAGCCACTAGATGCCGATCCGAGGGTCCCGATCGCACGCGAGGGACTCTACATCTAGGATCTAATCTGGCCGTACATTGGTCGATCAGTGGCTAGTCGTCTTTCTCCTACCACAGTCCGAGCTGGGTGACGATGCCCAGGTCATCTTCTACCCCTGGCAGCACCCACGCGGCGGTGAGTGAGCAGGTGCTCCGCCAACCGAGTACCAGTGCATGCTACCCTCCTATGGCAAGTGCTACACAGAGCGGATAGCGAATCAAAACAAAGGTTCTCTACACTTATTGGAGATCACATCGCGGAGACCAACAATCATGGCGAGAGGCGGTTTGGCGGTGGTCCGAGAACTCCGACGAATAGTTCATCAGGAATGGGGCAGTGTTTCCCCACGGTGACACGAGCGATAGCTCCCTCACACACAAGCGGACACCATCGACAAGGGTTCATGGCGGCTGCAGCCCACTGCTCCTCTTCTCTCTCCCGTACTCATGTCCGACGGCGAGGCCGAGCTCCCCAGCCAACCATCACCGAGCTCTAGTGAAAGCCCCTGGCCGATGCGTACTCCCCTGGATTGCACCGCACGAGGCCGAGCCCTCCGACGGCCGGTCCTCAGCGTTTCTCAACATGGCGCTCACTGGTTTTTTTCTACTCATCGATGGCTTAGAGGAGGTCGCAGGGGCCATCTTATGTGTGCCTGGGCAGGGCCATGGGGCGGCAGACGCCTATGATTCTGGTGTGGGTTTCGGATCGAGGGGATATCCCTTAACCAGGTCACGGCGGATTCCAGAGTGGAGGGCGAGCCATGCAGAGGTGGTTATTGGGGGGAAGAAGATAGAGCTGCCCCAAGGGACCAACGCAGCAGTCGTGCATGTGCGCGCAGGAGAGTTTGGCCGAGCGGCTGAATCGTGGACCCCGCGAATGGCTGACCAGTGGGCCCAGCTGTCGGCGCCCCGATCTCCAGCCTGGGCGGCGCGGGGATGGGAAGCAGGGGGGTGTTCCTGGGCCGGGTGAATTTGGCCCATCCGGCCAAGGGAAGCGTTTATTTTTTCCTTTTATTTTTTTTCACTTTCTAATCCCCTATTTGTTTTCTATTTTAAATTTAAATTTGTGGATCTCCAAATTCAAATTTCCATTCAAACATACTCATACAAAACAAAATTTCAGCATGAACTACATTTATATTTATTTATTTGCTATCTAACTATTTTAATTCCCTTGCTTGAGTATGCACAAAGAAAAGGAAATAATTCCCAAAACACTTTTATATAAATACATGTATTTATTTATTATTATTATTATTTTCCTTATATCAATTATAGGGCTTTACAGTCCGACCCCTGAGTCCGGACCGTCCGCACCACGCCAGGACGCCTCCGACGACATACTGACATCAATGGAGGAGGATGACCTACTGGGAGAAGACCTGGTCGACTACGAAGCTTCTCCAGATGAGCGCCCAAGTATGGATGTAAATGTTATTACATTTTCCGCTGATTGTACTATTGTCGACGACGATGAACCTGTTGTTGCCTAGTTTGATTTTGGTTCTAAAGAAGCCGCCTTTACTAAACCAAAGGAATCGGTAAATCATTTAAAGCCGCTCTTCGTGTGTGGTCACATTGATGGGATACCGATTGCTAAAATGTTGATAGATTGAGGGGAGGCTATAAATCTAATGCCTTATTCATTGTACAGAAAATTAGGTAAACAAGATGACGAACTTGTCAAGACCAACATGACCCTCAGCGGTGTTGGAACTGATAGTTCGATCAAAGCCAGGGGAGTCACGTTCGTTGAATTAACCATCGGGACTAAGACCCTTGCTGCTGCATTCTTCGTCGCTGATGTAGAAGAAAATTACAGTCTAATCCTAGGCAGAGATTGGATTCATGCCAACCAATGTATACATTCTACATTACATCAAATGTTAATACAATGGGTAGGCGATGATGTAGAACAAGTACATGCTGATGTATCGGCCTGTATCGCTATGGCCGATGCCCCTGTACTCTAGACTTATGAGACTGCTACATGTCTCACAGGGGTAGATTTTTCTGATTACCAGTTCATAAGTATAGATAAGAAGGGTTTCATTCCTGTAATGCTAGAACCGATGGAGAATCGGCTAAATCCTAAATAAAGTTTAAATGATGAGTACACACAAAATTCATAAGTCCTTGGTCATGGACAGTTCGGCTTCTGAGGCCGAATGGTCTGGTCTTTCACAAAACAGTTTGATCTTTAAGACCGAACACCTACCATGGCATAAAAACAGTATCACGGATGATCTGGCCCCCAAGACCGGAGAGTCCGCCATCACACAAAGATCGTCTGATTCCTCTGTGGGGGACATGATAGAGGAATTCAGAGATCTCGATAAACTAGGACAGGGGTTTATATCGGCCGATCCTTTGGAGGAGATCAACATAGGAGATGGTAAAACTCCAAGGCTGACTTTTGTAAGCAAGACCCAGGAGACCGATCCTAGAAATGAAATGATCGGTCTATTGAAGGAATATTTGGATTGTTTTGCTTGGAATTACACTGAGATGCCAGGATAAAGCCGAGAGATCATAGAGCATCGGCTGCCCATTAAGTCCGATTTCAGACCTTTCAAGCAGAAAGCTAGAACATTTCGTCCAGACCTTCTCCCACGAATCAAGGACGAAATCCACCGGCTCCTAGAAGCTAATTTTATTAGACCTTGCAGATACGCAGAGTGGGTCTCCAATATTGTGCCGGTGGAGAAGAAGGAGTCAGTTAAGCTTAGAGTATGCATTGATTTTCGTAATTTAAATAGAGCAACTCCTAAATATGAGTATCCCATGCCCATAGCCGAAACATTAATCAATAATGCATCAGGGAATAGAATTATTAGCTTTCTTGATGGTAATGCCGGATATAATCAGATTTTCATGGCCGAAGAAGATGTGTCTAAAACGACCTTTATATGTCCATGCTTCATTGGTTTATTTGAGTGGGTTGTCATGACATTTGGTCTGAAAAATGCTGGTGCTACTTATCAGAGGGCTATGAATTTGATCATTCATGAACTATTGGGAAACACTGTGGAAGTCTACATTGATGATATTGTAGTCAAATCGACTGAGTTTAGTTCTCATGTAGCTGGTTTGCGCAAAGCCTTTGATAAAATGCGTCGATATGTTTTGAAAATGAACCTACGTAAATGTGCTTTTGGAGTGTCGGCTGGTAAGTTTTTAGGATTTGTCATCCATGAACATGGTATAGAGATAGACCCTGACCGAATCAAGTCTATTCAGAATGTGGGACCTCCGACCTGTAAGGTCGAAGTGCAGAAGTTTCTCGGCAAGGTGAATTATTTACGAAGGTTTATTTCTAACCTAGCCAGGAAGATTGATGCCTTCACCCCTATCCTTCGGCTTAAGAATGATGCCGAATTCGCTTGGGGGCAGAGCAGCAGGAAGCATTTGATCTCATTAAAAAAATACTTGTCTTTGGCTCCCATATTAAAAGCACCACAAACAGGAGTATCATTCAGATTATACATTGCAGCTGAAGATAAGGTCATTGAGGTTGTTCTGACACAAGAAACTGAAGGAAAGGAGCATGTGGTGACATATCTAAGTCGGAGGTTGGTGGATGCTGAAATGAGGTACACTTTTATTGAGAAGTTATGCTTATGCTTGTTTTATGCATGCACCAAGTGTAGATGTTATTTACTGTCTAGTCATTGCACGGTTTTTGGTCAAGCCGATGTGATCAAATACATGTTGCATAACCCAATTATGAGTGGTAGAATTGGTAAGTGGGCTTATGCACTCATAGAATATGACTTGGCCTATGAACCATTGAAATCTATGAGAGGCCAGGTCGTAGCGGATTTTATTGTAGAACATCGGATTAATGACACTCATAAACTAGACATATCATACCTCGCTATTACTCCTTGCACTTTATATTTTGATGGATCGGTTTGCAATGAAGGGCAAGGAATTGGCATCGTACTTGTTTCGCCAAGTGATGTCTCCTTTGACTTCTCTAGCCGATTGAAAACTTATTGCACCAACAATCAAGCTGAATATGAGGCCCTTTTGTTCGGCTTGGAACTTTTAAATTGTATGGGAGTAAAACATGTGAAGGCATTTGGTGATTCTCAACTGGTCATCCAACAGGTGTTAGAAGAGTATCAATGTTTTGATGGTACTCTAAATAGTTACCTTGAAAAATGTTGGGGCATAATTCATTCTTTTGACGAATTTAGTATTCGGCATATCTCTAGAGTTGAGAATCATAGAGCTAACAATTTGGCACAAGATGCATCAGGTTATCGGATAAAGCGAGGGAGATTTCACAACACTGAAAATCTGATAACCGGTGCAGGGCCAATTCCCCAGGTCGCGGACCGTCCGAGTAAAGACTGCGGACTGTTCGGTGTTACCAGGAAAGTTCTCCAAATTGATTCGGCTGATAATGAAGCCGATGCAAGTGACTGGAGGATGCCCATTACTAATTATTTACGAAATCCCAATATCAGGACAGATAAGAACATTCGGCGTACAGCTTTCAAGTATGTTTTGATGAGTGATGAACTCTACTGTCGAACAGTCAACGACGTCCTGCTTAAGTGCTTGGGCCCAGATGATGTTATATTAGCCATGGCCGAAGTACATGCAGGAATTTGTGGTACCCATCAATCGGCTCCAAAGATGAAGTGGTTGTTGCGGAGGTCTGATTTTTATTAGCCTAACATGATAGTTGATTGTTTCAAGTACTACAAAGGATGCTAATTGTGTTAAAAATTCGGCGACCTACAGTTGGTCCCTGCAGCCGAATTACATCCTATCATCAAGCCTTGGCCTTCTAGAGGATGGGGATTAGACTTTATAGGAGAAATTCAACCTTCATCATCAAAGGGGCATCGGTTTGTGTTAGTTGCTAGTGACTACTTTACCAAATGGACTGAAGTCGTTGCTCTGAAGAACATGACACACAAGGAGGTAATTGAGTTCATAACTGAGCATATTATTCATAGATTAGGTATTCCCCAGACCTTGATTACAGATCAAGGAACTTCTTTTATGTCAAAGGAGGTACGTGAATTTGCTGAATTATATAGAATTAAGTTGCTTAATTCATCTCCATATTATGCTCAGGCCAATGGACAGGCCGAGTCTAGTAATAGGACACTGATTAACTTGATAAAAAAGAAGATATCTGATAATCCTAAACATTGGCATAAGATTTTGTCTGAAGCTTTATGGGCTCATAGAATATCTAAACATAGTGCTACTAAAGTATCTCCTTTTGAGCTTGTCTATGGGTAGGAAGCAGTGTTGCCTGTGGAAATAAGTTTGAATGTTGTCAGGTTCGCTAAACAAAATGATCTAACCGTCATTGATTATTATAATTCAATGATGGATAATATTGATGAGGTGACCGACAAGAGGGTGATAGCTTTGGGAGCAATAGAAAAGGACAAGATCATGGTAGCCAGGGCCTACAACAAGAAGGTAAAGCAAAGTCATTTCAAGTAGGGGACCTGGTGTGGAAGACCATCCTGACTCTAAGGAATAAAGACCGGAAGTTTGGGAAATGGTCGCCAAGCTGAGAGGGTCCTTATAAAGTAAAACAGGTAATGTCTGGTAACGCCTATTTACTACAAACATTACAAGGCAAGGATTTACCCAAGGCTTAGAATGGGCGTTTCCTCAAACAGTACCATCCTAGTATGTGGCAAGATGCCTAAGAAAACCGATGTGATCACATCGAGTTAGTTACTATTGGTTTGCTCAGCTCCACCAAAAAGCAGGGGGACATATGTTGAGCTCCAAAATGAGCGGCGGATGGTCCGGCCCTGAGGCCGGACGGTCCGTGGTCCAGACGGTCCGCGCCTGTGGGTCGGACGGTCCGCGCGTGCGCAGAATAGATTAGGGTTTCGAGTTTTGTGCTACGATTGTTAGCTAGATTCGCGGAATTAGCTCGGGAGATTAGTTTGTAAAGGGTCCAGCCCCCTCCTCTATAAATAGAGAGGTATACGGCCGATTTGGAATCATCAATCGAATCAATAATACATTTATCTTGCATTTATTTCTTGTACAATTAGGAGTAGTTCTAGTCTAGTTCTAGTTTAGCCTCTCAATCCTCAAATTCTCCGCTTCTATTTGACTCTACGTCGATTAGAGGAGTCTAGGTCGGTCCGTCCGAGCCTAGACAACACCTAGGATCTCTCCTCCCCGACGGGGTCCCTCCCAGGAGCGAGATCCAGGCACCGCCGGCGACCTTCGCCGCCTCCTGCGCACGCGCGGACCGTCCGGCCCTAGGGCGCGGACCGTCCTGCTGTCAGGCAGGGAACCCTAGCCCTGCGTCAGGTCGCGGATCGTCCGACACCTGGCCGAGGACCGTCCGCGTCTGTGCAGAAAGCACCACCGCTGGTTCTTGTTGAGTGTTTAGCACCCGAAAAATACGTCAACAATATATATATTGACTACATTCCAATTAAGAAATTATAGCCACATGTTCGCTTTTCAATTGCTACAATTATATTATATAGAGATAAAACTTTATAAAAACAGTAAAAGTTAGTAAAGTCAAATGAACAAGCTCTATAATATTTATTAACCAGCTGTCGTTTTCCCTGTGCGTTCCTTAAATCCGGAACGAAATACTAACTGTGCTTTGAATAATCCCGAACAAAATACTAATTCACAAGACGACAGGCCGTCCTAGCCTTTCCTGAACTGTACACCTGAGAATTAGACTGTCTTCACCGCTTCCCGCCTGGACTCCCCCTCCCCTACGGTAGAGGCTACAGGAAGACGCTATCCTGTGCAACGCTTCCCTCTAAAGCACCAGCTACCGTGCAGCAGCGCGCTATATTCTTCTCTCCCCCCCCCCGAATGCAGCGTGCTCTCCTTTCCTTTCCTATCTACTGTGTTGTGAGCCCACGGTTAATTATTAGTAGATGAAAAATTGATAAGAGGTGAAAAGTAGGTATAGAAAATAATATTTTATGGTTGTAGTGGGGTATAGGGGAAGGATTTAGGGGGAACCGCTGTACAGGGTGGAGATATAGGGGGAAAGAGAATGCTGACGTGGCACGTGAGTGGGATATAGGAGGAGAAATTTAGGGGTAACCGTTGAACACAGTAGAGGAATGGGAGAGAGGACCTAGGCTATAAATATAATTATTATTTATTTCTAAACATTAAAATATGTATGGTTTGGTGGTTAATCCCAGCATGGGTTTAAGTACTTGCTTTGCCCTATTTTTTGCGTGGGCAGGTGCTGGGCGTGTGAGGGTGAAATTAAGGTCGCACCGATGCCCACATTAGGTTCTTAATAGAGTAGTATGCCCACATAAGGTTAAGGATTTTGAGTAGTCTTTAGGGGTTATATGAAAAAAAAATACAAAGACGTGATCTTCGTGAAAAACCCGTCTCTATACAACTCTTCATGCATATTGTCTCTTAACTATATTTATAGTTTAGAGACTTAGGGTTATATCATAGAGTCACTTAAGTGTCTTTTGTACTTGAAAACTGAACTAGAGTCTTAAAGTTGTACATGTCCTAAGGTGTTCAAATTTTGTTTCTAATAATTATAGATTATTGAACAAATAGACCCACATTATTATTAGAGATGTTCCAACTTACTCTTCCTAGTTTGGTCTAAGTCCGGGCGGATAATATAACATCTGAGCGCTAGTTTGGCAACCTTATTTGTAAGAGATTTTTTATTTTCCTAAAAAAAATTAGTTCATTTTCCCTTGAAAAATAAAAAACCCTTAGAAAAATAGAGTTTTCAAACTAGCGCTAAATAAATTTTTGGTTTGACTTATTCCTTCCAACATTTACACTTAACAAGATTAGGTTTTTCATGTTCCTCCATGTATAAATTGAGTCTTGGCAAGGAAAAATTGCACCAAATTAAATAGTTGAAGGAAGTAACTATAACCAAATTAAACGCTCGCGGTTTAGCAGGTTATCTTAACATAGGTCAAACTTTGCATAAGTAGTTTAGACTTTTTACTGTTATTTATCTCGATAGATGCTACGTTTGTGCCTCTTCTTAAGTGAGTTAGGAATTATACCCAAGGTTCATCAAAATCATTCGGCTAATCCGTCTGCTGGTTTATCAGTAATCGGTGCCTACCTGTAACCCATGTGCTTTACAAAACCAGACAAATAACCCTCGGATTGTTTTAGTGGGTGGTTTTGGTGACGTGACACTGATTTAAAGGCACAAATTTTTTTAGGTTATGTTATCTAATAGCACCTAAAATTTATATAATTTTTTAAAAAAATCAGTAATTATATATTATATTTGTCCTAATTTTTCTAAAATTTTATGCGTAAAAGATTAGTTACTAAAATAGAAAGGAATAAGAAAAACAGAAAAAGGAAAAAAAAAAGAAAGACTCTCTTGGTCAGTGTACCGAAATCGGTCAGCCCATTCATTCACCCGGTGCCGGACACGTAGGGACGTTATGTCATCCGCTCAACCGTGTGCGCCCTCACTGGATCACAGGCCCGCGCAGTCAGCCACCATCTCCGTTCCACCACACAAGGCCGCTGACGCGTGGGACCACTTCGATAGCTCCTCGTTCCTAGAATCCTAGCACCATCTCAACAGAATCCACGTCGTACAGAAAACAAATCCGATTGAGATCTTCCCGGATCGATTGCAAACGATTTTCTGTTAGGATTAATCTCGGGCACCGCGGCTCCTCGTCCTCCCAAGCCAAGGCGTCGTGGGAGCTCGGGATCTCATGTCGTGCTGTCACCTAGCAGAGAGAAGGGCCAACCATGAGCAATTCGCCATGTCATCGCCAAGATTCCCAGAGTGTAGCCAAGGGAGTTCACGAGCGAGGGTCGAGCCTAATCCCAGCTGTCTTAGGGGCAGGGGAGCATCCGAACCATGGGAATTTCCCCGCCGGAGTTCGTGGGCAGAGGAAGATCCGCACCATGCCTACATCATCGCTCTGGGTATACGATGTGGTCGAGGATATTCGCCATTGCATGTGGATGTTCATCGTAGCAGCGCCTGGGCGAAATCGCGCTCCGGGCCATCGGAATTCGTCGCCGGAGATGTGCCCCGCCGCGGAGCCGCGACGAGGATGGGACTCTGCATAGTCCAATCATCGGTGAGCAACGCTCTACCTGTTTTGCCAGGACCTCTGCATCGTATAACGCGTGTAAGCATGTGATATGGGTCACCAGGGGGGCTGATCGCCTGACCTCGGCGAGGGCGCCGCCGTGAAATAGGGGGCATCGTCGCTGCTGGCTGTAGTGGGGAAAACGATGGCCGCTAGTCGTTGATCAGCTATTGAGCGGCCAGGATTAGATCACGTTTGCATAAAATCTGGGTCGTTGGTCATAGATCTGGCGGCTCGCAGTGAGTACCGGTTCACCATGGAGATGTTCTAATCTGAGCCGTGCATTTATGATCGGGCAGCTGATAAACACGCATACCCTTTCGCCGAGCGTAACTTACAAAAGAGTCCCTCGGTTTTTGTAGAATCAACCCGCAGTCCACCCAGTTCAATGGAAATCACAGTCAAGTCCTCAAATTTCACAAATAAGTTCCTGAAATCTTCAAAACAGCCCCTGACGACTATTTTAAAGCATGAAATTAATATAAAAAGTATAAACAAACTTAGACAATCTATATCTTAGTCATTTTAACTCTGTTTTGATCCGTTTAAACTGTGTTAGCTTCATAATAATATTGCCTACACAGTATAAAATTGTTTGTAATATATCACATACTTTTATAATTAGATATTTTTTAAATCCATATGTTGGGGACTTGTTCTCAAAAGCTAAGAGTTAAGAACAAGGCAACATAAAAAATGTTAAGTGTTAAAGTCCTTCATCCTTCGGAACATTATGTCCCTTCGGGAGATAATGTATTTCGGACGAAGGTCACAAGAGACATACCTTCGTAAACATAACAAGTAATGACGAAGGATTCATATAGGGCATGAAATATAATATAAACACCATCATAGAATCATTTCTATTTTATTAACATGGAAAAATAGAAATGATTTCAAATTACAAATGTACCTTCGGTCCTGAGAGAAGGTAAAAAGTACAAGCGTGACGCAAAAGCAGATGCCAAGTCCGCGTGAACAGTACGGGAGTACTGTTCATCTATTTATAGACGCGGGACGCAGCCCACGTAAAATTACATCCATGTCCATTACATTTGTTAATGACTTATGGAAATCTGTCGAGGCCCACGTAGTCTTTTCATCTTTAAGTCGGTTCCCCTTTTTGCTATCGCGACGAAGCTTCCCTGCACACAGCTTCGGCTGTGCACCGTCCTTCGTAGAACTTGGTAATCAGCTCGTCCTTCGTCTGGTTCAGGCTTCGTCCTGACCGTGCTTTATGTTCATAATTCTGAGTCCGAAGATACCTGTTCACATAATCCACTTGGAAAACATTGTCAAATCATGTTTTTGAGGACCTTCGGAGGACGAAGGCCCCCAACAGTAGCCCCTCGCAATATTAATTTGTTAATAATAAATTCAGATTGCGATATGGACGAAGGCCTTGAGCCGAAGGTCCGAAAAAACACCTTCCCCTTGCTAGAATAGCAACATTCACTGACAAGCGGGGTCTTTCAATTTTCAACGCCCTGGGCGTATAAATAAGATCACACCGCCAACTCATTTGGTACGCACACTTGCCATCTGCTTCGGTCCACTAAATTTTTAGCTCTTGTGCATTAAGATTGGTGACCTTTTTGATTTCGAAGCTTCGACCCTGAAAACAATTTTTTAGCGTTTCCGAAGATGTCTGAAGGTAAGAAGATCCCTGCTGAGACGAAGCTGAGTCTCGAGGAAGAGAAGAATTTGGGGTTCCTCATAGCGATGGCGGAGACCAATACGGAGAAAATCACGAAGGAGATTCTTGAAGGTTTGTCCGAAGATACTGGTGACAGCGACAGCTATGATGTAGAAAGTGGCGGGGAAGAGGCCGAAGATCGGCCATGGCGGCCAAGTCACACGGTTTTCGGGAAAACCACTATCAAGCAGAGTCATATTGATAATATGAGGGGGCGGTATTTTCGAGATATATCTATTGTGAGGGCTGACGCTGGAGAGAAGACTTCTCCCACCCCAGAAGAAGATGAAGTCGTAATCTTCCGAAGCTTTCTCAAGGCTGGGCTTCGATTCCCCCTAAGCAACTTTGTTGTTGAAGTCCTGAAGACATTTCAAGTCTACCTTCATCAGATTACCCCCGAAGCCATCATAAGAATGGGGGTGTTTGTCTGGGCTGTGAGGAGCCAAGGTTTGGAACCAAACGCTAAAAGCTTCTGCAACATTCATGAGTTACTATACGAGACGAAGCCCTGGGGAAAAGAACAATATCACAACAATTTTGGGTGTTATAGCTTCGGTGCCCGCTCCGGGTCAAGCTGCCCTGTGCCGACCTTTCGGAAGAGGTGGCCCGGAGCCTGGATGACAGAGTGGTTCTATGTGAAGAATGACTTAACAGCGCAAGAAAATGTCAAGAGTATCATTATGCGCCCCATCTGGCAACGCTTCGGACTTCGAAGGCCGAAGGTTGAAATGGATGAAGCAGCCGAAGAATGCCAAAGAGCCTTCGGCATAATCTGCTCTTTCATTGGGACAAGGGACTTAGTCCAAGAGCACATTGCCTTCAGGGTATGGCCACTTGTAGAAAAGTGGGAAATGCCGAAGGAGACCATTAAAGAGTCCGACGAAGGCGGACTGGTCAGACTAAAATACACATTCAAATATGGGGATAAATTTGTTGAACCTGATGACGATTGGTTGAAAAGCATTGACACATTAAGTGACGAACTTCTTGGGGCATATTCGAAGGCCGAGAACACTGCGTTATCAGCAGCCTTCGGAGGCCGAAAGAAGAAAAGGCTCAACCGTGTATTTGACGCAGTCGGGTTTATCTATCCTGACTATCACTATCCGGTATTGGGTCGCAAAAGGAAAAATACTTCTCCTGCGACAGAAGCTACCTCGAGTGCCACTAGTGAGCCAGCGCCTCAAAGGAAAAAGATGAAGGTGCTCACCCATCGAACTCGCTTTATTGAGCCGGCCACAGTGCCAGAATTTATTGGTGAAGTTTCTTTGGCCTCTGAAGCTACAGAACCAGCTCCAGTGCCGAAGATAGAAGAAAAAACTGAAGCACCTTCAGCCGAAAAAGCAGAAAAACCGAAGACTGAAAGGCCAAAAACATCAGAAATTTTAAGTCCTTCAGCAAATGTCGAAACAACAAAAAATCAAAAGGGCCCATTGGTGACCCCAAGAAGAAAACGGATGGTGAACGTACTGGATGTCTTGGAGACAATTAAGTCTTCAAGCACAACCGCAAAGGAGTCTGCTGAACTCGCTGAAGCATCTACTGAAGCTTCGAAACAACAAGCTGAAGCTGAAGCTGGGCCTTCAGAGCCCACCAAGGAACAATCCGAGAAAACATCAGCACCAGCCTTGGTTGAAGAAATTGACACGGCCACCCCCGAAGCTCCCTCCAGCATACGCGATTACATCGTGCGACATGCTTCGGGGAAGAAACTGTCTGAAGAAGAGACCTATGAAGCGAATCACTATGCTAGGGAGTTAAAGTATCCGAAGGGGGTAGTAGTATTCAATGGGACAAATGAAGATGACTTCCTATACTGCCTCCCTGATAACAAAGAATTATCTGTCTGCCGGGAGATGGCCAGGAGTATGGGTTTCCCAAAACTCGAAGCTGGATTATGCGCCATGACGAAAGAGGATCTCGCAGACAGTCTTGCGTACAATAGCCTAAAGGTATGGAAATTAAGCGTTTGAAAAAACTTTTTTAATACGTAATTCATTCCTTTATTCTTATATGGATTCTTTTTCGTATAGGGCTTGATTCTAAGCAACGCATTAAGAGCCCAAAAAAGCGCCGAAGATGAAAGCTACGACATTGCGTTTAACAATTTACGCTCCGAAGTTATCAAACTGAGAAACGAAGCTCTGGAAAAGGATAAGATTCTGCTTACACTGGTAGATAAAGTAAAGAAAGACGAAGCTGCTTCAAAATCCCAGGCCGAAGCCCAAAAACGTGAAATTAAAGATCTTCAGAAACAGCTGGCTAGAGCTAAAGAGGAACGTATACTGGAGGAAACAAAACGAGAACTCAGTGATCATATGGTCAATAATTTGGAGTTAAGTGTTAAAGAGCTTCGTGCATCTCAGAGGAAATGTTATGTTAAATCTGTAGAATGCGTGAAAAAGATAAAATCCAGCTTCGCCAGCGTTGGCGCCTTTTCTAGTGAAGAGGACTTTTCAAGAGGCAATCCCGAAGGTCCACTGGACTGGATTAGTCACGAAGCAGAAGCCTTCGAGGAAATCCTGAGCAGCCGCGGTGACATCTGCGCTTTTTCAGGCGCCAGGGGAATTGCTGCTGTTTTGGAGAAAAAAGGTTGTGAACATATAAAATCCTTAGCTCAATCCGAAGCTGCCCTATCCTCGGAAGATATCAAAGATCCCTCGACCGAAGCCAGCATGGTTGGCGGTAAATTCTTCACTGATATCTGGGTCAATGGCGGCCGAGAAATGGCGCAAGAAATAATTCAAAGAAGCGAAAAAGGCATCCATGATGCTAGGAAAGTGGCAGAAGCTGCCGAAAGAAGTACAGAGCCCGAAAGGCAATTAGGTATTAATTAGTCGTTCTTATTGTGTTGTAATTTTTATTTCAAACTTTGCTCGCGATTTGTAATAGTAATGAAGAAATGTTTTCTTCCCTCAGAAGCTGCTGGATCGACTGCCGACCCCCACACAAAAGGGGATGACGAAATTAAACAAATGGCCGAAGCTATCATGGATAAAGTTGTTGATCGACTTCTAAATGAAGCCACCGAGGCAGTATTAAGAGAAGACTAGATGCTATTTAGAAAAAACATTTAAAGTGTGATCTATGTAACATTTTGTACATTTGAATGTAATATACAAGTCTCTTTTCATTATTCAATTCTTTACGATGCATGAAACTCTATATACATACCATTTTTGAGCCTTCGGCGAAAAAACACCTTCCCTTCTTTTCATGCTTCGTGAAGAAGACATTCTCCGTTAAAATTATTCTGATGAAACACGTTCATGCTTCATGAAAACATTCTCCGAAGCTATACAATTTCGGTATTGCTCTGATGAAGCTCGTCCATGCTTCGTAAAAATATTCTCCGAAGCTGTATTCCGAAGATTATCATTGTATTCCCTCGTGACTTTACACAATTTTCACTTTCTCAAAGCGTCCTTTCGAAGGTTGATACTGTGTCCCCTTCTTTTGCCAAATGCAACATGATGTATGATGCTTATGTTATGCAAAATGATGTGATGATGTTATGTTATGCAAATGACATTTGTTCCGAAGATACACACAAAATATATTCGTAAGCTCTGCATTCCCTTAGGAACGTCTTTGGAGCTTCTTCGCCTTTTACTTAGACGGTATAAGCTCTGCATTCCCTTAGGAACGTCTTTGGAGCTTCTTCGCCTTTTACTTAGGCGGTATCAGCGTTGACTTTTCGCTGTGTGCTCTGCATTCCCTTAGGAACGTCTTTGGAGCAAAAAACTTACACTGCGCTCCCTTTGGAACGGCTTTTTGTAACTTCGGCAACTTACTCTGCGCTCCTTAGAACGGCTTTTTGTTGTTTCGAAGGGTTTTTAATAATCCGAAGATCCTCCTTGTTACCGCAAATTTTTAAGCTTCAGCAACTTAAACCTGTAGAGAAGATAGGTTTTTCTGATAACCAACCGCGAAACTATTATATGAAAACTGAAGTGTTCTTTATTACACAGAAAACAGAAAAACGGAAAAGACTGCTATCAAAGTAGGATATTTGTCAATAAATGTGCTTCGACTCTGGCACAGTACTATTGACTGTACGGGCTTCAGATTGCTCTCTGAGATCCCTTTGGTGCGGAACATATTGGCTCCCTTCTGGCTGCTGGCCTTGTTGCAACGGAGGTGGAGGCGGGGGCTATTGCCATGAAGCTTGAGGTTGACTTGCCGAAGCTACGGAAACTGCAGGGTGGTTGCCCACGTACTCCGGGATGTAAGGCTGATGATACGAAGCAGTATGCATGACCTGCTTCGGCTGTCCCTGTTGCGCTGCAGCTTCTGCTAGCTCCTTTTGTTTCTGGATGGTAACATGGCACATCCTGGTGGTATGGCCCTTGTTCTCACCGCAGAATAAGCAAAATGTCCTCCTTGGTTGATCTCCAAATCTCCCGCCGAAGCCCCTGGCGCCTCTGCCTCTTGGAGCTGGTGGCTGGAAGAAAGTTTGCTGCTGCCCCGAAGCCTGTGAGGAGCACTGCGGCCTGTTCTGCTGACTCCCCTTATCATCATTTTGAGTGGAGTTGTGGATGGACCTGACATGCCTCGGATAGAATCGTCCCCCGAAGCCCCTGGTCATCTCAGAAAATCTGAAGGCCTCCTCCCTTCTTTGGCGAAAGTCGTTATCTGCACGAATGTACTCGTCCATCTTTTGGAGTAGCTTCTCCAGAGTCTGAGGAGGCTTCCTAGCAAAGTATTGGGCTGCAGGTCCAGGACGAAGCCCCTTGATCATGGCTTCGATAACAATTTCATTGGGCACCGTTGGTGCCTGTGCCCTCAAACGCAAGAACCTTCTGACATACGCCTGAAGGTATTCTTCATGATCCTGAGTGCACTGAAACAAGGCTTGAGCAGTAACTGGCTTCGTCTGAAATCCTTGAAAGCTGGTTAACAACATATCCTTCAGCTTCTGCCATGAGGTGATCGTTCCTGGTCGAAGGGAGGAATACCAGGTCTGAGCAACATTCCTGACGGCCATAACGAAAGACTTCGCCATGACTGCAGCATTGCCCCCATACGAAGACACTGTTGCTTCGTAGCTCATTAAGAACTGCTTCGGGTCTGAGTGGCCGTCGAACATGGGAAGCTGGGGTGGCTTATAGGATGGAGGCCAAGGTGTAGCCTGCAGCTCAGCGGACAAAGGAGAAGCATCATCGAAAACAAAATTTCCCTGATGGAAATTGCCATACCAGTCATCTTCGTTGACGAAGTCCTCCTGATGAAGGTCTTTCTGCTGAGGCCTTCTGTTTTGCTCATCGTGAGTAAGATGGCGAACTTCCTCAGAGGCTTCGTCTATCTGCCGTTGCAACTCAGCTAGCCGGGCCATCTTCTCCTTCTTCCTCTGCACCTGTTGATGTAGCATCTCCATATCCCTGATTTCTTGGTCTAGCTCTTCCTCCTGAAGCGTTGGACTGACGGCCTTTCTCTTCTGGCTTCGGGCCTCCCGAAGAGAGACGGTCTCCTGGTTGTGGTCCAGCGGTTGCAGTGCTGCAGCCCCAGCCGCTGAAGCTTTCTTCGGTGCCATAGCGAAGGTCTACAGCTTCCGAAGGTGTTCAAAAAACTCGAAGTGGAAGTGAGTTCACCGGAGGTGGGCGCCAATGTTGGGGACTTGTTCTCAAAAGCTAAGAGTTAAGAACAAGGCAACATAAAAAATGTTAAGTGTTAAAGTCCTTCGTCCTTCGGAACATTATGTCCCTTCGGGAGATAATGTATTTCGGACGAAGGTCACAAGAGACATACCTTCGTAAACATAACAAGTAATGACGAAGGATTCATATAGGGCATGAAATATAATATAAACACCATCATAGAATCATTTCTATTTTATTAACATGGAAAAATAGAAATGATTTCAAATTACAAATGTACCTTCGGTCCTGAGAGAAGGTAAAAAGTACAAGCGTGACGCAAAAGCAGATGCCAAGTCCGCGTGAACAGTACGGGAGTACTGTTCATCTATTTATAGACGCGGGACGCAGCCCACGTAAAATTACATCCATGTCCATTACATTTGTTAATGACTTATGGAAATCTGTCGAGGCCCACGTAGTCTTTTCATCTTTAAGTCGGTTCCCCTTTTTGCTATCGCGACGAAGCTTCCCTGCACACAGCTTCGGCTGTGCACCGTCCTTCGTAGAACTTGGTAATCAGCTCGTCCTTCGTCTGGTTCAGGCTTCGTCCTGACCGTGCTTTATGTTCATAATTCTAAGTCCGAAGATACCTGTTCACATAATCCACTTGGAAAACATTGTCAAATCATGTTTTTGAGGACCTTCGGAGGACGAAGGCCCCCAACACCATAAGATTAACCTTTCTAATCATCGTTAGTCTATCTATAATTATAAACTGACTAAAAGATATCCTCCGATCAAAAACTATAACTTAGATCAAAGCTGAATTAGTTATTTCTCTGAAATATTTTTCTCACATGATTTATGTTAATGAACATAGAATATACTTTTATCATTTAATCACCTAAAACTTTGGAAAACCATATCTTTTCAACTATGACTCCGATTTTAGTGGTTCTCGAACCTACGATCTTATAGCGACACGTAGAATATTCTTATATAGTTTGTTCTTGTATTTGGTGTAATGTTATCATATCCATTATTTGTTTATTTGTATGTATTGTTGCAATAGAAAGCGAGGTGACGTGGAACCTGAAGCTTCAATTGGAGAAGTATCTGGAGTTGCATCAAAAAGGCAAGTTGTGTCCTTGATCACTTTCTTTACCTAATAATTATTCTGTTAATCACTGTAGCATAGTTAGGTTAAGTTGATGGGACATAATAAGTTACCTAATTTTGTTTACTCTATACCTCGCAAACAAATGAAATAGTGGGTAGTCTTGCTATTGCTTTATCTAGTTTTGAGATTAATGATATATATGAATTATGATCATGCTTTATTATTGCGAATAAAATTCTTTATTGTTCATGATAAGAACATTGTGCCAATTGCAAGATGGAGCTTAACCTGAGATAACAATTAACAGTGTTACCACAAGGGTGGAATGAGACGCCCTTAGCCAATTAATTAGGAAAGCTAGGGAGAGATTACTTTACTCAAAACGGGCAAGCGGGAGGCATCGCTGCAGAGTATGGAGAGGTTCTCGTGTCGATCATGCTGTGATGGCTTTTCGAACGAGAGATTCCTATGCTTCCTTCTTCCTAAAACTGTAGTGGGTTTTCTCAAACTAGCGAAACTTTATAAAGGCCTCGCAGTGGATCTCTAGTGTTTCACCTTGGGATTGTCTAAGTGTGTAGCTGACCTTGTCTTTATGGGAAACACATATTGTGGGTAAAGATGTGCAACCTTTGCAGAGTGTAAAAGTGGTATATCAGTCGTGCTCACGGTCATGAGCGGCTCAGGATTCTCACATGATTAACTTATAGAATTAAATTTAATCTATCATTTGCATTGCTATTATTATTAATTATGCTCAATTACTTAATTGAGTTGGTACTCACTTATACTTAGTAACTGCTAATAAATTTTTGACAAACTATTTAAAAGCAATGCTCGGCTTTAACCATTCTACTGGCAAGCCTTACACCACACTTTTTCCACACTTACTGAACGATGATCGTCTGTGAGCTCACTTTTGCTATAATCACACCAGGTCAAGCATAGGTACCGTAAAATGAGGAGCATGCATGATACTACAATAAGTTCGGAAAAGTATAGACCGTTATCTCCTGGTCAACTATGGTTGCGGGGATCATTGTCGTTATATAATG
This sequence comes from Zea luxurians, assembly GCA_029449295.1. NCBI lineage: Eukaryota > Viridiplantae > Streptophyta > Magnoliopsida > Poales > Poaceae > Zea > Zea luxurians. Next base: position 14,435,978 of record JAOPSE010000055.1, on the reverse strand, counting down.
TATTTATTTAGCTATTTTGTATAGAACTCCTATTATATAATATAGATGTGACATTGATTTCTATATCATGAGTTATCATATGTGTGAGACTTGATCCTAATAGATATTTAAGACGTGTCCAAATTTATCCTTAAATTCGAGTGTGACACGCCTCGGCTACCCGGTCCATAAGGCCGACCAGGTCGTCCGCTGATCTATCTAGCCGGTAAGGTACTTTTTTTTGGAATTTTTGTAATCATAATGAGCTTTATTTGACAAAAAAAACAAGGGAGCTTGACTTCCCCCTCCTAATAGCAGGTTATCGGGTTAGAGACCGATTAATCGTTATATCGGTTGATCTATCGACCTGAAAGTGAGCTAATTTAAAATTTATTTTGGATTCGAATTTGGTCAATTTCTACTGATTTTCGTGATTAATTGTGATTTATTAGTTAGCGGTTATCTGCGGCGGCCGGTTTCTTGGGGCAGGCCAGTTTGGAGAACCCCAATTTACTCCTGCGGCACGCACAACTCATACCGGTTGGTTGAACCTTGCATATCCAACAACCCATTCGTCACCGCATATATATTTTCACAAAATATCTATATATGGCACAGATATTTACCTAGCATGTCATTGTTATACACACAAATTTGTTTTCTTTTTCTCGGGCTCCTCTTTCCTCGCCTATTTTTTGTCTCTGTATATGTGGTGGAAAAATGGTGAGAAAACTAGGCCATTCATCGTAATTACGTTTGAATTTGTTTCTTCCTTTGGATAGAGACATGAGACAAGACCCGAGGGGCATGGAGAAAAATAAGTCAATAATCTTTACGTGTAAAAAAAAAGGACAGAAAGAGACAAAAAAAACGAGATAAGGATCGATGACGAACTTGTAAGAGAGAAAAAGAGATAAACATCCAAAAGAGTTGCTAAAATCCACGCCAAATAACAAGAGCCAAGCAACTTTCTATACGGCCACAAGCTACAAACTTTTCTTAATGTCAGTTATCAAAAACAGAACTTTTCTAAATGCGTCCCAAAATATAATTCATTTAAACTAATAACATATTCATTAAGTATTGTAGTTTCTATGTATGTCTATATCATTACCGGATATAGTCAAAGCATAGAAAACACTTGGCAAACTTTTTACTGAGTGTAACTCTCGGCAAAGAGGTCTCGGCGAACTGTACATCGTCGACGGCTTCTTTGCTGAGTACTTTTTGTCGAGCACTCGACAAAGAAAAGTCGTCGTTACGGCGTCAAGTGACGGTGACGGAGCCTTTTTCACGTGCCTGCTGGACTAGCACTCGGCAAGGAAGACTTCAGTGTGCCTCTTTGCCAGTCCCTTTGTCGATTGCTCCGAGAGGCACTCGGCAAAGCCTTCCTCTTTGCCGAGTGACTGCTGGACTAGCCCACAACAAATGGAGCACCAATGGATCCCTTTGCCAATCCCTTTGCCGAGTGTCGGAGCCATAGCACTAGGCAAAAAATGCACACCGGCAAGTGTGACTTCTTTGCCGAGTGCTATGGTCATGACACTTGGTAAAGTACCTCTTTATCAAGTGTTATACTTGGCAAAGTGACAAGAAAACCCCTTTTTATTTGTTTTTATTATTACATCCAAACAAACAAAAGATATATATCATTGACATCACATATATCACAGAATCAACACATGTATCACGAACACCATATATCTCACAAATATCACCACATCAAACAAGTTTCATAAACATATGTCTCCAACACTCACAAACATAGGTCTCAAGTATCTCACAAATTATTACCAACATCAATAAATTCAGACCAAGTTATCTCACAAAGTATTACCAACAAACATAAGATCATCAGCGAGGTGGGTGGTTGGACTGGTTCGGCGATGGGCTGGGCGATCCATGATGGTTGTTTGATGCCGCTGGTTGTCCCTGGACAGAGAAGAGATTGCATGTGTGAGACCAGATGAATATATACCATGCAGGACTAAAATTTTGGTACTCACAGAAGTATGGAACTAAGCAAGGTCAACTAGAGGAAATAACAGAGGTGGTGGAGCAAAACCTTGTGCGGCGCCAAGGCTCTGCATGTACTGGAACATCTTCACCATTCTCTGTTGATCCTCCAAGCGAGCCACTCACTCTGCTTCCGGCTCCGCCCTCATCCTCGCCTCCATGTCCATCCGTTCCCTCCTCTCTTCTAGTTGGGCATGTAATATTTCACCCTAATGTTATAATAATGCAAAAATAATGTACATAACTCAATGAATAACAAAAGGCACAGAAGCACTAACCTGGAGGTTTCTAGATGTGATGTTGTGAGTTGTCATGCCAAAGTTGTATGGCTAGGCTCGCGCTTATGCTCCTCGCTCGCATCTGAGATAGAGTGTCACACCCAGGTTTTAGGGGCACCAAACCCGGGCGCGAACTTCACCAAGTGTGCTAGGACCAAGTCTCACACATATGATGACTCATGGTACAGAAACGAATGTCACATCTTTAATATATAATGGAGTTCTGTACAAAATAGTTAAATAATTACATCATATAAAGACAACGATCTAGCAACCATAGTTGACTGGGAGACCACGGCCTAGACCACTCACAAACTCGTCACAGCATCCTTCATGTGCCTCATCCTGTAGTACCTGTTCCTGACCTGGGTGGGGATGTGAGTACAGCAAGGGTGAGCTCACATACGTTCATCGCTCAACAAGTTGTGGGGAATAATATGCATGAACACACCAAAGGTGGGAGCTCATGTGAAGTGTGAGGCTTACCAAAGGAGATGGTTACAGCTGAGCATTGCTTTTAGAGTTGGTCAAAATTTTATTAGCAGTTACTACGTATAAGTAGATACCAACCCAATTAAATAAGAGATCAAGATTAATAACAACACCCACAATGCAATGCATATGACAAATTAAAGTTAGTGAGCACAGTTGATATACCAGTTTTACACTCTGCAGAGGTTGCGCATCTTTACCCACAAGTCGTGTTACCCATTTGCCAAGGGATCACTACTTCCTATTCACCTCTGCCGAGGAGATGAGGTAGGGTACCACTACAAGGCCTTTGCAAAGTGCCACTAGCTTCAGAAAACCCGCTACGGTTTCTGAGAAGGGCAATATAGGAATCCCTCGTCCGAAAAGCCATCGTAGAATGATCGACCCGAGAACCTCACTATATGTAGCTCCTCTACCGCCCTTGCTACGGTTTCTAGTAAGGTAGTTTTCCACTAGCTTTCCTAATTAGTCAGTCAAGGGCATCCCATACCATTCTTGTGGTAGCATTGTTTTCCCGGGTGGTTCTCCATGTTCCAATTAACATGATGATCTTATCATGAACAGTAATTAAAATAACAACATAATTGGAACATGATCATAGTAAAATATTAATTTCCCAAAACCAGGTAGAGCAATAGCAAATTTACCCAATAGTTCATCTGTTTTCAAGGTGCGGGATAACAATGCTAGGGAAACCTATTAGGTCCCATCAAATTAACCTGAGCATGTCATAATGATTAACATGAACATTATTAGGTAAAGAAAGGTGATCAAGGGCATAACTTGCATGAGACTCGAGATTCCCAAGTACCAACTTGGTCTTCAGATTCTCGTAACCTCGTTGCTACTCGTAGAAATACAAACAAATATGGTATAGACAAAATTAACATCACAAAAAACATAAGAACAATTGCATAATGATGTTCTACATGTCGTAATGAGATCACAGGTTCGAGAACCACTAAATTTGGAGTTACGGTTATAAAGTTATGATTTTCTAAAGGTTTAAGTGTTAGATATAGAACAAATTAAGTGCAAAATTTTAATTTATGTCTCATAACAAAATAAAGTTATTAGATGATAAACAATATTAATATGAGATTAATGCAACTGGAATGAACCAAAAAGGAGCTAAAATGAATTAACTATGAATTAAACAAGGACCTAGAATTATTTCTACACTCTAAATCATTTTATATACTATTTTATTCAATTTTATCTATTCTCTAGGTTGCGCGCATTAATATCCTAAAGATCAGGGGCTGTTGTATAAATGTCCGGGGGATGAATGCAACTAAATTGCACTGACAACGGACGGAGGGTTGATTTCTCTGTTTTCCAGGGACTCTTTAGCAAAATTGACTGGACGAAGGGGTATCGTTGCGTAGGGGCAGCTAGATCAACTCTGGACGGCCCTGATTAGGTTGTGGCTTTTACAAAAAGGGTATGTTGAACCCACCGTGGGATTCAGATCAGATGGCCCAACATTTATGAAGGCTGATCTAATTCCGCCCCCTCCGATCAGGATCGGATGACTCAACCAAGCTCAAGACAAAACGATATCCTCCTCTAATCCTAGCTCCCCGTTTAAGATCCGACGGCCATCGCATCCCCACCATCGCCCGACGACCGCCGGTGACTACAGCACCTGCCCACGGCGGAGGCTCCCCGACGAGCACACAGACAGTCGCGCCAGAGCCATCTTCGCTAGATTGAAAACACCTACTCATAGTACACAACGACACAAACGGCATGGTGGTGTTAGTACCAAGATCTGTGTCGTGATGCGCTTCGGCCACGACGAAGGGCGGATCCGCAGCGGAGATGCCACACTGGTGAGCAATTCTGTTTGCTCCGGTTACCCTCGAAGCTCGATTATGCGATGAAGACATGCGTCTGTGTCCAAGGCTCCTTCCCACACTTTTCATTGGATCTCCACGCCGGTGAATGCCCGATTCAAGGGACGCGACTACTCTTTTCCTCTCTCTCCTATCTTACGGCGACGGACGGAGAACTGGTGGGGCGACGAGGTGGCTGCGGAGAGGGAAATAGAGGGGGAAGAGTTGCAGGGCCTCAGTTTTTATCCCTAGGCCTTCAGTTGGGGAGGGGAGGTCGTAACAACCCAGCGGCGGCGGCAATGAATCTGCATCGACTGTTACGGTGGGGAGGAAGGAGCTGGCGCAGGGACCCCACCCGTCAGTAGAATTCCATCGGACGAGTAGCATGCTGCGCAGAGACACTGAAAGTTCCCTTTGACCCGGGAACAGGATCTGGATGTTTCCTAGAGGGGGGGTGAATAGGCGAATAAAACTTATTACTTTAAAACTTAAATTCTTACACTACTCGAAGACTTAGTACGCAGTGGAGTGAGAAGACTCTTCGAGTAGATTGCAGCGGAATGGAAGATCCTGTCTCAAAATGTCCTGCACTTCAAATCAAGCTTATACCACAGATAAGTATTGAAGTGCAGATATAAAGACGAGTAAGGCAGAGAGTCAGGATAGAACAGAGCACACAGACGCAAGGGTTTATCCCAAGGTTCGGCCAAGCCTGAAATGCTTGCCTAGTCCTCGTTGGAGTTAGCCACACCTGGGCTTGGAGTCTATTTCAACTCCTTCCTCCATTTGCTCAGATCTGTCAGTATGATAGATAGAGCCTTTCACTATTGAGTGGGGTTACAACAGAACTGCGGCTGCTTATAGACTTCTTGGCAGCACCCCGGCAGAGTAACGATACGCTCAAGACCTTGCTCTAGCTCTTAGCAGCACTACTCCTCTCTCTAGGGCTTATAGTTGTGCCTTCTACACAAACTATAGAGTTACACACAAGAGGGAGAGTAAGAATTGATTCCAGTGGAGTCTACACTTGTTGGCTGCGCTTGTATCTTGCTTGAGGCGCCTAGGGGTCCCTTTTATAGGCACAAGGGGCCTAGGAGCCGTTGAAAGCAATCCAGTAAGGCAAATCTTGCCTTCTGTCGAGTGGCGCACCGGACAGTCCGGTGCACACCGGACACTGTCCGGTGCCCGATTTCTTTCCTTCTATGGCGAAGCCGACTGTAACACCCGGTTTTAAAGAACAAAGCCGGGTGCATCTCATACATGCGCCAAAGAAGACAACATATATAATAACAGAGTGTATAGAGATAAATGTCATAAAACATCAGAGTATTTATTACATAGCGGAAGACTTATTACAAAATAAAAGTGTAAACATAAAACGAACTAAGGATCGTCGGCGCCAATGTCGACTGAGAAACGCCACCTAGATCAAGTCGAATGCCTCAGTGTTAGGCGGCTCCTCTTCGACCACCTGTTCTTCTCCTGTGGGGGGGGGGGTGTGAGACAGCAAGAGTGAGCTCAAATACGTTCATAGCTCAACAAGTCGTGGGTAATAATGTGGCATGAACTCACCAAAGGTGGGAGTTCATGTAGTGTAAGGCTAATCAATGAAGTAAAGGCTGAGGCTGAGCATTGCTTTTATAAGTTGGTCAAAATTTTATTAGCAATTACTAAGTGTAAGTAAATACCAAACCTTAATAATAATAAAGAACAGTAATAGTAAAGTAATCCCAAATGCGATGCAAATGTCAAATTAAATTTAAGTTCCATAGTTAATCATGTGAGGGTCCGAGCCGCTCATGACCGTGAGCACGGCTAGTATACTAGTTTTACACTCTGCAGAGGTTGCGCATCTTTACCCACAAGCCGTGTTACCCATTTGCCAAGGGGTCTTGAATCCCATACACCTCTACCAAGGAAGCGAGGCAGGGTAACACTACGAGGCCTTTACAAAGTTCCACTAGCTTCAGACTACCCGCTACAGTTTATAGGAAGCTCCAGTGCAGGGTTCTTGCCTGACCGCCATCGCAACAAAATCAAACAAGGACCCCCCTACACTGACCACTCCCCTACTGCCCTTGCCCCTTTCGGGTAAGGTAGCCCTCCACTAGCTTTCCTAGTTAATCAGCCAAGGGCGTCCCATTAAACCCTTGTGGTAGCACTGTTTTCCCGGGTGGTCGCTCCATGTTCCCATTAATTTAATGATCTTAACATGAACAGTAATAATACAAGATAATAACAGAATAATCATGAATAGTGTAACTCCATACCCAATCCACATAAAGCAATAGCAAGTACTACCCAAAAAAATATTTCAGGGGTGAACAAGGTATAGAGGTAATCAAAACTGGGGTAACATAAAGGCTCCCATCAAAATTAACCTATGCAGATCATTAAAATTAATAAGAACATGACTGGGAAAAGTAAGTGATCAAGGGCACAACTTGCCTTCAATGAGCTCCTGCTCAGCTATCTCTACTTGTTGAACCTCAGGATCCACAGTGGCTTGCTCGTCTACTCGCATCAACACAAATACATACATAGTATAGCATAAATTAACATCACACCAAACATGCAAAATAAAATATACAGTAAAAATCTACACATTAAAATGAGATCATAGGAACTAGAATCACTGAATTTGGAGTTATAGATTTCAAGTTATGAATTTCCTAAGATTTAATGTGCTTGAAATAGGATTAAATGATAAATTAATTTTCTAACTGTTTTCATGTCAAAACAGAGATACAGGGTGATAAACAACATTATTACAAAATTATAGGAATTGGAATGGATCAATTTGGAGTTCATATGAATTTTCTAGGGTTTAAACAAGTTTCTGCAATTATTTATATACTAAAAATCAATTTCCCTAATTATTCCTTTATTTTTATTTCACTCTGTACTGCGCACAGAATTTAATCAAAAGCCAGGGGGCTCGGCGCAATTAATCCTAAGACACAGACTACTACTACGTGGACTGCGGGTTGTTTTCGGGGAAACATAAGGGCTCTTTAATAAAAATGCGCCGCGAAGGGGTATCGTTCGGTCAGGGCCGCTAGATTAGAAACGAACGACTCCGATTTAATCGGATGATGTCCGAACCGGTATGCTCTCTGAACCAACCGATCGGTAGTCAATGGCGCAGATTTAAATTACCTAGATCCATCTGCGCCCGTTGGATCTCGATCAAACGGTGCTGGTTAACCCAAACCAACCGATACCCTAACGTCTAATCTGAGCCACACGCCAAACATCTGACGGCACACGGGCACCCCCTTCTTCGACCCCGCCGAGCGGTGGCGCGGCCGCCGGACTACGACAGCGCCATCGCCGGAGATACCGAATTTGACGCCCCGAGAACTAATTCCCCTATTCAAGCCAATCCGCGTGTAGAAGAGATCAAGGCGAATTCATTAGCGGGCTTATTACCTCGGTATGATGTGGCGACGGCTCTGCCCACGAGTTTCGGCGGATTCACGGTGGGGATGACACGGCGGCGGGCAATTAGCCAATGTCGACGGCGAGCTCCCCCAAATGTGGCCACCAATACCCGTCCGCGAGCCCTAGGAAGCCCAAGGTCACCTCCTCGGTGCGCCAGACGACGGAGACCCGAAGCTTGCGTGCGGCGGTGGAGGTCTTCCTCTCCCTCTGTGATGGTGGCTACGGCGAACTGGCAGAAGGGTAGCTGGGTCGCGAAGGTAGGAGGATAAGGAGGGGGAGGTGAGCCCGGCCATGCTCCCTATAAGGTCGCGGTCGTGGTCAAGCGCACAACAACCTGCGTGCGGTCTCCGCACGCCCGCCATGCGCGGTGATTCGGTTGAGGACGGAGCTTACGCACTAGGTCCACCAGTCAGCGAAACAGACGCAAGGCGCGAGAATAGCAGCTGACCAATGGGCCCCACGCGGCAGAGGGCATCAAACGCGCGCGCGTGGAGAAGGCGGATGGCTGCGCGCCTGAGCGGATGACAAGGCGGGCCCAGATGTCAGCGCGCGCGGTGGGAATGTGATCCTGGGCCAGATTGGAGGGAGTTGGCCCATTTAGCTGGTTTTGTTTTATTTTTTTTATTTTATTTTCTATTCTTTTTTTCCTTTCTCTCTATTTTCAAACCCAAATTTGAATTCAAACTTAAGCTCATCACTACAACTTTTGTTTGTGGAATCAGGGGTATTATTTATTTTTTTTTGATATATTTATTTATACATATTATTTATATTTTCCATATCATTTTTCTTCTTCTCACTTCCAAAACCCTAAATTTTAATTTAGGGACTCAATTCAACCTTTAGAATTATTATTTTATTATTATTATCAACATTATCATTTTATTTAATGCACAAACAATAAAATTCCAACATGAGGCATATTATTTATTTTTTTTATTTTATTTTTTTATCATTTGTCTAAATTCTAAATTTCAGGTATGCTCTTTTTATGATGCAAATGAGACACATCAAATGAGGAGATTTCTCTCTATATTTCTTGGTGTACAATTTTGAGTATTACAAATCCTACCCCCTTAAAAATAATCTCGTCCTCGAGATTTAGGAAGATCTAGGGAAAAGGTGGGGAAAATCTATGCGAAGCTCTTCTTCTCTTTCCCAAGTTGCTTCATCTTCTCTGTGGTGACTCCATTGAACTTTGCACATCTTTATAACCTTATTTCTTGTAACTCGAGTCAATGTATCCAGAATCTTGATGGGGTACTCAGCATAAGTCAAATCCTCTTGAACACTAAGGTCCTCCATTGGTAACTGTTCTTCAGGCACCCGGAGACATTTCTTCAGCTGAGATACATGAAATACATCATGAACATCTGCAAGGTGATCTGGTAACTCCAATTGATATGCAACCTCTCCCACTCGCTTTAAGATAAAAAAGGGTCCAATAAAGCGAGGGGACAACTTTCCTTTGACTTTGAATCTTCTCATACCCCGGAGTGGTGACACCTTCAAATAGACATAATCACCCTCCTTAAACTCAAGTAGTCTTCTCCGGGTATCAGCATAGCTTTTCTGCCTGGATTGTGCAGTTCTCAAATTCTCCCTTATTTGCTGAACTTGTTCTTCTGCTTCCTGTATAATCTCAGGCCCAAACAACTGTCTTTCACCAGTTTGATCCCAATACAATGGAGTCCTGCACTTTCTATCATACAAAGCCTCAAACGGTGACATCTTCAAGCTGGCCTGATAGCTATTATTATATGAGAACTCCGCATACGGTAGACTCTTATCCCAACTTCCACCATGCTTAAGAGCATAAGCTCTTAACATATCTTCCAGTACTTGGTTAGTCCTCTCAGTCTACCCATCAGTCTAGGGGTGGTAAGCCGAACTAAAATTCAATCTCGTATCCAATGACTCGTGTAACTTCTTCCAATACCGAGAGGTAAACTGTGATCCCCGGTCCGACACAATCTTCTTTGGCACACCATGCAGGCATACAATCCGTGCCATGTACAACTCTGCCAACTTGGCTCCTGAATACGTGGTCTTCACTGGAATAAAGTGGGCTACTTTAGTTAGCCTGTCCACAATCACCCATATAGAATCATATCCAGCAGACGTGCGGGGTAATCCCACAATGAAGTCCATGCCAATCTCTTCCCATTTCCACTCAGGTATCTTCAATGGGTGCAATAGTCCGGCTGGCCTCTGGTGTTCAACTTTAACTCTTTGGCATACATCGCACATAGCCACATGTGCAGCCACATCTCTCTTTAGTCCATACCACCAATACTTTTGCTTCAAATCCTGATACATCTTAGTACTTCCAGGATGGATAGAATAAATTGAGTCATGTGCTTCCTTCAATATAGTTTCCCGAAGACTATCAATTTCAGGAACACAGATCCAATTCTTGAACCATATCGTGCCTTGCTCATCCTCTGTGAATTCCGGGCCTCTACCCTCTGTTATCAGATCCTTTATCTCCTGGATTTTGGCATCACCAATCTGGCCTTTACGAATTTCTTGCTCCAAGGTAGGTTCCATTTCAATGGTCACTCCTTCCGTATGAGTAACAATTCCCAAATTGAGTCTCTCAAAGTCTTTTGCTAATGCATCAGGTAGCTGGACAACGAAAGCGGAGTGAACATGCTCCTTCCGACTCAAGGCATCTGCAACCAAATTCGCCTTGCCTGGGTGATAGTGAATCTCCAAGTCATAATCCTTAATGAGCTCCATGTCACACCCGGTTTTAAAGGACAAAGCCGGGTGCATCTCATACATGCGCCAGGAAGACAACATATATAATAACAGAGTGCAAAGAGATAAATGTCACAATAACATCAGAGTATTTAATACATAGCGGAAGACTTATTACAAAATAAAAGAATAAATATAAAATGAACTAAGGATCGTCGGCGCCAATGTCAACTAAGAAACGCCACCTAGATCAGATCAAACTCCTCGCCTTGACTCCACTTGAAACCACCTGTTCTTCTCCTGTGGGGGGTGTGAGACAGCAAGGGTGAGCTCACACATGTTCATCGCTCAACAAGTTGTGGGGAATAATGTGACATGAACTCACCAAAGGTGGGAGTTCATGAAGTGTAAGGCTTATCAACAATAGGGGTTAAAGCTGAGCATTGCTTTTAAGTAGTTGGTCAAACTTTTATTAGCAGTTACTAAGTGTAAGTGAATACCAAACCATAATAAAGTAATAGAACAAAATTAATAACAACCCATGCAATGCAAATGACAAATTGAGTTTAGGTTCCATAATTTAATCATCGGAGAGTCCTGAGCCGCTCATGACCGTGAGCTCGGCTAGTATACCAGTTTTACACTCTGCAGAGGTTGTACCCTTTACCCACAAGTCGTGTTTCCCATGTCGCCAGGGTTAGCTAGGCCCTTAGACACTACCGAGGTGAATGGCTAGGGATCCACTACGAGGCCTTTACAAAGTTCCACTAGCTTCCGAAAACCCGCTACAGTTTATAGGAAGTTCCAATGCAGGGTTCTTGTCTGACCGCCATCGCAGCAAAATCAACCAAGGACCTCCCTACACTGACCACTCCCCTACTGCACTTGCCCCTTTCGGGTAAGGTAGTCTTCCACTAGCTTTCCTAATTAGTCAGCCAAGGGGTCCCATTCCTCCCTTGTGGTGGCACGTGTTTCTCAAGTTAAGCTCCATGTTCCAATTAACAATAATATAATGATCTTGACATGAACATAAATAAAATAACAAAATAACTGGAACATGGATATAATGAAATATTAACCCAAAAACCACGTAAAGCAATAGCATAACTACCCATATGATTCAGGGGTAAACAAGGTAAACAGGATAAACAGACTAGGGAAACCTATTGGGTCCCAGCAAAATTAAACCTATGCTTGGTAAATGATTATAAAGAACATTATTGGGTAACAAAAGTGAATCAAGGGCACAACTTGCCTGGCACTTGAGATTCCAGGTACCAACTTGCTTTTCAGGTGACACGTGTCCTCACGCTAGTCGTAGCAATACAAGCAAACATAGTATAGATAAAATTAACATCACACCATACATAATAACAAACTAAATAATAATAATCTACGCGTTGCTACAAGACTAACGCAACTTGAACGGATCAAATCGGAGTTAAAACGGAGGTGTTATGAATTTTCGAAGGTTTTAAGTATTTGATACAAGATTAATTGAGTAATCAATTCTAGTATGATTTTCATGTTATAACAGTGTTATTATGTGATAAACAATATTATTATAAAATTATAGGAACTGGAATGGACTAAAAAGGATTTAATATGAATTCTCTATGATTTATACAAGTTTCTACCATTATTTTTGTATTAAAATGAATTTAGAATGAATTTCTATGATTTTATTTGTTATCTGGATTGCGCGCAAAATATTTGGAAAGCACAGGGACCAAAACAGAAACCTTCCTAAGACTCAGATACCCAGTCACTAGGACTGCGGGTTGAATTCCATTTTACTCAGGGGCTCTTTTGCAGTTTTACAGGCCGAACGGGTACCGTGCACTCAAAGCCGTTGGATCCCCAGCTGAGGGCACGGATTAGATCGCTACTTCAACCGAAGCGGTACCCAACCGGATCCATCGGATCGCTAATCTACGGCACAGATCAGCCTGGATGTGAAATGCACTCCCACCCTTGGATTAGAATTGTACGGTCCCGATGTCGAAGACACGGAAGGGTACACGTGACCTAATCTGGGCTATCCGTGAGCCGATCCACGGCTCTGGACACTCCACCGCTCCTCCGCTGAGACCGGCACAGCGGCGAGCATTGCCATAGCCGCACGCCTCACCGGTGGTGACAACCCGGCGATTCCTGCCCCCATCCTAACCCCCGTCTAGTGCTGAGCGTATAGGAGATCACTACGAACTGGGTGGGGCAATTCTTACCTTGGATCTTTGCTCTGGTGGTCGTGGCCACGGCGGGACGCAAGCTCGGCGGAAAACGCGACTCCGATGAGAAATCCCACGATCGCCACGGGTCCAACCACCCTTCTGCCCCCGCAAACACTTCCGCCACACCCTGATGCGACCGCCCACACTTGCTATCGGTCGGCGGCGACCAGGGGAACAGATTCGCCAATGGGCTCGCGGTGCACCTCCCTTCTCACCCACATAGTGGCGGCGGCGCAAAATTTAAGCTTGGGTTTTCACGACAGGGGTCCATGGAGGCTACTTATGCGCAGCAAAGGGCGTCCGAGGAGGTAGGCAGGTCGTTGAGCCGGCCCGGCCAGCTCCGAGGTCTTGCGGCGGCTGTTGCGCGTGGTTTCCATGGAAGCGGTCGCGGCACAGGGGATAAGGCCCAACCACCCCCGATGGCGACGAGATGGCAACAGCTCATGTGAGTTCTTCTCCCTCCCCTGCGGACCGAAATGGGTCAGCGCCCGTGGAGGTCACGCGGATTTCGCGGGAGGTTGAGGAAGCTTCTGACATGGTTGCCCCACCAAGTCAGCGAATGACCGAGCACGCGCACGACCTGCGGTTCTGGTCAGCGGGCCCCACAACTCGGTGGATGACGGAATGGAGCGGTCGCGCCGCGGTTGATAGTGGGGCCAAGAGACCAGTCAGCCATCACAAACTCGTGCGCGGATGAAGTCACACAGAGCGGCTGCGGTACCGGGCCCGCATGTCAGTCTCCATCCACGGAGCAGGCAAGCGCGGGAGGGTGGTGATCAGTGGGCCGATTGCGCAGTAGAAGTGGGAGTGGGCCAAATTGCACCCGGGCGGCCCAGGAATGTTATAGCTCCTTTTTCTTATTTTCGATTTTGTTTTATTTTGAATTCTCTTTACTAATTTCAAACCTGATATTTGAATTCAAATTTGTTTTACAGATTTCACCCAGGTCATATGAACAAATAAAAGTGCCAGGTTTAGAGATATAATTATATTTATTTTATTATTATTATTTTTTTATACACCTTTCCTTTTCTTTTCTCCACATTTTAATTTCTACTTCAAATTTAAATTCCCATCTTGTGTCGAGTTTGCCCCTAAATCAAAGGTGCAATTTGAACATACCCAAAATGAGATGAGTTTGTGTATTTATAAATTTTATTTTGGTTTTGTATAATATTCTTTTCTTTCCTTCTACATTTTCAACCCAAATCTAAATTTAGGTTTTCCCTCAAATCCTCTTCTCATTATTATTATATTTTAATTCATATTATTATTATTCTTATTAAGTGCACAAACAAACAAAACTCATCATGATGTGCAATTTAATGCATGTCCTTTATTAAGTATTTTTTTAATGAGGTGTTCACATGAAATAATAAATAGGGACAACACACATACATATAAAGGAATATAATTTATCCTTTTAGACTTTTCTTACAAAGTGGGTATTACACTCCAACCAACGGCGTTGCCTAAGATTGAGATCCTTCTGAGTGAATATGTACTTCAAACTCTTATGATCCGTGTATACTTGGCACTTAGTTCCCATAATGTAGTGTCTCCAAATCTTAAGTGCATGCACAGCCGCTGCCAATTCCAAATCATGAGTGGGGTAGTTCAATTCATGCTTCCACAACTGACGAGATGCATAGGCAATCACATGACCATCTTGCATAAGCACACATCCAAGTCCTTGGCCACATGCATCACAGTAAATGTCAAATCCCTTCTGCAGATCTGACATAATCAATACTGGTGATGACATCAATCTCTCCTTCAATTGATCAAAGCTCTTTTGGCATTTCTCATCCCACTTGAATTCTCTTCCTTTCTCCAAAAGCGATGTCATAGGCTTGGCAATCTTAGAGAACCCTTCAATAAATCTCCGATAATATCCTGCGAGTCCCAAGAAACTCCGAATCTCAGTAACTGTAGTGGGCACTCTCCACTCCATAATCTCCTTCACTTTAGCAGGATCCACTGCTATTCCTCCATTAGAAATAATATGACCAAGGAATGGCACCTTGTCAATCCAAAACCCGCACTTGCTGAACTTAGCGTAGAGTTGATTATCTCGTAACTTCTGTAGCACCAACCTTAGATGTTGTTTATGATCACTATCACTCTGAGAATAAATAAGAATATCGTCGATGAATACCACGACGAATCTATCCAAATACTCCATAAACACCTTATTCATCAAATTCATAAAATAAGTCGGTGCATTGGTTAATCCAAATGACATAACAGTAAACTCATATAATCCATATCGGGTCGAGAATGCGGTCTTGGGAATATCCGATGGTCTAATCCTCATCTGATGGTAACCGGATCGGAGATCAATCTTCGAGAATACTCTAGCACCTCTCATCTGATCAAATAAATCCTCAATACGGGGCAACGGATACTTGTTCTTCACAGTAACATCATTAAGAGACCTATAATCCACACACATCCGTTGCGATCCATCCTTCTTCTGCACAAATAACACCGGTGCTCCCCAAGGTGAGGAACTCGGACAAATGTAACCAGCCTCTTGTAACTCCCTCAACTGCTTCTTCAGTTCCTTCAACTCCTCTACGGACATTCTATAGGGTCGTTTAGAAATAGGGGCGGTTCCAGGTAGGAGATCAATAACAAACTCAACTTCTCTATCAGGTGGCATCCCTGGTAACTCCTCTGGAAAGACATCCGGAAAATCTCTAACCACCCGGATGTTGTCACCAACAAACTCCTCAGGCATAAAGAACATTGCACGCATGGATGAGGAGGTTACTGCAATATTAACTTGAAATCTTTCTCCTTTAGTGGTAGTGAGTTCTATGGTACCTCTACCACATGCTATAACGGCCTTTGCCTTTCTTAGCCATGACATACCAAGGATCAAATCTATACTGCTTGACTCTAATATTATAGCAGTAGCTCCAAATTCTCTACCCATAATGGTCAATGTCAATCTACGTGTCATTTGATTCGCCTCAACAGGCCCTTTAGGTGTAATTACTATCATGGGTTTTCTTATATTTAGCAGTGGTATTTCATTTGTGTTGGCATATCTAGCGGACATGAATGAATGTGTAGCACCAGAATCAAATAATATGGTTGCAGGAATTGCATTAACATAAAACATACCAATTACGAGGTCCCCACCATCAGGAGTATCATCAACGCTGACTTGATTCACCCTAGCTATAGAATATCCCTTGCCAGGGGTCTGTTGCTTGTTCTGAGCTGGAGTAGTAGCAATCCTCTGTGGGCAGACATTTGCATAATGACCAGTCTTCCCACACTTGAAACACGTAGTGCCTGGACTCTGTCTTGCAAACTTCGTCGGGGTGCCAGTGGGAGTAGCCTGTCGAGGAGGTGGAGTCCTCAGTGGTGATTGCTGAACTGGGCATGGTCCTCCCGGTCGAGTCGGTGTACCCTGTGGTGAACTGTAGTGAGGACGAACACTACTGCTACCCTGTCCTTGTGAGATAGCCTTCCTCTTCAAATCACCCAGTTGAACACGCTTGTGTTCAATAGCAAGAGCCTTATCCAGTAGCCTCTGAAATGATGGAAAGGTGTGTGCAACCAGTGCATACTGCAAGGGTCCATTAAGTCCTTCAATGAAGTGCTCCTGCTTTCTTTCATCCTCAGCAACTTCCTCCGGAGCATATCTCGATAGCTGAATAAATTTGTCTCTGTACTCGCTGACTGACATGTTGCCTTGCTTTAATGACAGAAACTCCTTCTTCTTGATCTTTATCATACCAGCTGGAATATGGTAGTTTCTGAACTGTGTACTGAACTCTGCCCAAGTAATAGTATCAGCAGCATCGTGGGCAGCAGTATAAGAATCCCACCAATCAGCAGCAGGACCAGTCAGACGTCCAGAAGCATATAAAACCTTCTCCCGGTCAGTGCACTGTGCAATATTCAGCATCTTCTCAATGGACTTCAACCAATCATCTGCATCAATTGGATCTGGCGAGCTGGCGAAGGTTGGTGGCTTATGACTCATAAACTCCCGGTGCTTATCACGAGGTGGAACTGGTGGTGGTGGTGGAGGCAATGGCACTTGTTGCTGTTGTTGAAGTTGTTGTTGCAGCTGCTGTTGTTGCGCCCTCCTTTCTTGGCGTATCTCATCTCTCTCCTGGCGCAACTCCTGGCGTATATCTTCTCTTTCCTGACGCATTTCCTGGCGTTCTTGCTGCATTTGGGCACGCATATCAGCCATAGTGTCCGCCATTTGCTGCATCACCGCCATCTGAGCAGCAACCAGTGGGTCAACTCCGCCTGGTGGAGGATTAGGAGGATTCATCTCTGCAGGCTGTGGCTGAGGTTGTCTATATATCCTTCGAGTATGTCAGTTAGGAGGCAAATCAATTCCACCACCCCTCCTGGTATTGACCATCTGAGTTAGATACATATGGTAAGAAAGAGCAGTAGACAAGGCAGTAATTACAATCATGTTACTTTGGGGGATTTATTAGCTAAGCAGTTTAATGTTTTACCTACCATAGCTAATTTACTACCTTATGCTGGCACATACTAAGATGTCCATATATATAATATCTCAATCAATCAAAGAAGCAAATCAGACATTTTTCATCATAACAATCAAACAACAATTTTAAATATAGAAAATAGTTTTGATTTGGTCTTAGGTCTCCTATCTCTTAAAATGTCATAGGGGTAAGGATTCCAAGGTGTGAAACCCATCTTGTCTCGGAGTAGAAAAGGTAAGAATGATCAGAGTAGAACAGTAGAAGGTGAGACAGGATCAAGATAAGTATAGAAAGAATCAGAGTAAGGTAAGTGTGGAATGAATCAGAATAAGATAAGTAGGTAAGGGTTTTGTCCATTTCTATCTAGGTTTCGTCCTACAGTCAACATTTGCTCTGATACCACTTCTGTAACACCCGGTTTTAAAGAACAAAGCCGGGTGCATCTCATACATGCGCCAAAGAAGACAGCATATATAATAACAGAGTGTATAGAGATAAATGTCATAAAACATCAGAGTATTTATTACATAGCGGAAGACTTATTACAAAATAAAAGTGTAAACATAAAACGAACTAAGGATCGTCGGCGCCAATGTCGATTGAGAAATGCCACCTAGATCAAGTCGAATGCCTCAGTGTTAGGTGGCTCCTCTTTGACCACCTGTTCTTCTCCTGTGGGGGGGGGGTGTGAGACAGCAAGAGTGAGCTCACATACGTTCATAGCTCAACAAGTCGTGGGTAATAATGTGGCATGAACTCACCAAAGGTGGGAGTTCATGTAGTGTAAGGCTAATCAATGAAGTAAAGGCTGAGGCTGAGCATTGCTTTTATAAGTTGGTCAAAATTTTATTAGTAATTACTAAGTGTAAGTAAATACCAAACCTTAATAATAATAAAGAACAGTAATAGTAAAGTAATCCCAAATGCGATGCAAATGTCAAATTAAATTTAAGTTCCATAGTTAATCATGTGAGTGTCCGAGCCGCTCATGACCGTGAGCACGGCTAGTATACTAGTTTTACACTCTGCAGAGGTTGCACATCTTTACCCACAAGCCGTGTTACCCATTTGCTAAGGGGTCATGAATCCCATACACCTCTACCAAGGAAGCGAGGCAGGGTAACACTACGAGGCCTTTATAAAGTTCCACTAGCTTCAGACTACCCGCTACAGTTTATAGGAAGCTCCAGTGCAGGGTTCTTGCCTGACCGCCATCGCAGCAAAATCAAACAAGGACCCCCCTACACTGACCACTCCCCTACTGCCCTTGCCCCTTTCGGGTAAGGTAGCCCTCCACTAGCTTTCCTAGTTAATCAGCCAAGGGCGTCCCATTAAACCCTTGTGGTAGCACTGTTTTCCCGGGTGGTCGCTCCATGTTCCCATTAATTTAATGATCTTAACATGAACAGTAATAATACAAGATAATAACAAAATAATCATGAATAGTGTAACTCCATACCCAATCCACATAAAGCAATAGCAAGTACTACCCAAAAAAATATTTCAGGGGTGAACAAGGTATAGAGGTAATCAAAACTGGGGTAACATAAAGGCTCCCATCAAAATTAACCTATGCATATCATTAAAATTAATAAGAACATGGCTGGGAAAAGTAAGTGATCAAGGGCACAACTTGCCTTCAATGAGCTCCTGCTCAGCTATCTCTACTTGTTGAACCTCAGGATCCACAGTGGCTTGCTCGTCTACTCGCATCAACACAAATACATACATAGTATAGCATAAATTAACATCACACCAAACATGCAAAATAAAATATACAGTAAAAATCTACACATTAAAATGAGATCATAAGAACTGGAATCACTGAATTTGGAGCTATAGATTTCAAGTTATGAATTTCCTAAGATTTAATGTGCTTGAAATAGGATTAAATGATAAATTAATTTTCTAACTGTTTTCATGTCAAAACAGAGATACAGGGTGATAAACAACATTATTACAAAATTATAGGAATTGGAATGGATCAATTTGGAGTTCATATGAATTTTCTAGGGTTTAAACAAGTTTCTGCAATTATTTATATACTAAAAATCAATTTACCTAATTATTCCTTTATTTTTATTTCACTCTGTACTGCGCACAGAATTTAATCAAAAGCCAGGGGGCTCGGCGCAATTAATCCTAAGACACAGACTACTACTACGTGGACTGCGGGTTGTTTTCGGGGAAACATAAGGGCTCTTTAATAAAAATGCGCCGCGAAGGGGTATCGTTCGATCAGGGCCGCCAGATTAGAAACGAACGACTCCGATTTAATCGGATGATGTCCAAATCGGTATGCTCTCTGAACCAACCGATCGGTAGTCAATGGCGCAGATTTAAATTACCTAGATCCATCTGCGCCCGTTGGATCTCGATCAAACGGTGCTGGTTAACCCAAACCAACCGATACCCTAACGTCTAATCTGAGCCACACACCAAACATCTGACGGCACACGGGCACCCCCCTTCTTCGACCCCGCCGAGCGGTGGCGCGGCCGCCGGACTACGACGGCGCCATCGCCGGAGATACCGAATTTGACACCCCGAGAACTAATTCCCCTATTCAAGCCAATCCGCGTGTAGAAGAGATCAAGCCGAATTCATTAGCGGGCTTATTACCTCGGTATGATGTGGCGACGGCTCTGCCCACGAGTTTCGGCGGATTCACGGTGGGGATGACACGGCGGCGGGCAATTAGCCAATGTCGACGGCGAGCTCCCCCAAATGTGGCCACCAACACCCGTCCGCGAGCCCCAGGAAGCCCAAGGTCACCTCCTCGGTGCGCCAGACGACGGAGACCCGAAGCTTGCGTGCGGCGGCGGAGGTCTCCCTCTCCCTCTGTGATGGTGGCTACGGCGAACTGGCAGAAGGGTAGCTGGGTCGCGAAGGTAGGAGGATAAGGAGGGGGAGGTGAGCCCGGCCATGCTCCCTATAAGGTCGCGGTCGTGGTCAAGCGCACAACAACCTGCGCGCGGTCTCCGCGCGCCCGCCATGCGCGGTGATTCGGTTGAGGACGGAGCTTACGCACTAGGTCCACCAGTCAGCGAAACAGACGCAAGGCGCGAGAATAGCAGCTGACCAATGGGCCCCACGCGGCAGAGGGCATCAAACGCGCGCGCGCGCGTGGAGAAGGCGGATGGCTGCGCGCCTGAGCGGATGACAAGGCGGGCCCAGATGTCAGCGCGCGCGGTGGGAATGTGATCCTGGGCCAGATTGGAGGGAGTTGGCCCATTTAGCTGGTTTTGTTTTATTTTTTTTTATTTTATTTTCTATTCTTTTTTTCCTTTCTCTCTATTTTCAAACCCAAATTTGAATTCAAACTTAAGCTCATCACTACAACTTTTGTTTGTGGAATCAGGGGTATTATTTTTTTTGGATATATTTATTTATACATATTATTTATATTTTCCATATCATTTTTCTTCTTCTCACTTCCAAAACCCTAAATTTTAATTTAGGGACTCAATTCAACCTTTAGAATTATTATTTTATTATTATTATCAACATTATCATTTTATTTAATGCACAAACAATAAAATTCCAACATGAGGCATATTATTTATTTTTTTATTTTATTTTTTTATCATTTGTCTAAATTCTAAATTTCAGGTATGCTCTTTTTATGATGCAAATGAGAAACATCAAATGAGAAGATTTCTCTCTATGTTTCTTGGTGTACAATTTTGAGTATTACACCGACCGTTGGCAGTCTTGGAGCCGTTGGCGCACCGGACATGTCCGGTGCACACCGGACAGTCCGGTGCCTCCATCTAGCCGTTGGCTTGGCCACGTGTCCCGTGCAGATCGCGCGGCCGACCGTTGGCCCGGCCGACCGTTGGCTCACCGGACAGTCCGGTGCACACCGGACAGTCCGGTGAATTATAGCCGTACGCCGCCGGTTAATTCCCGAGAGCGGCCACTTCGCTCGAGCCAGCCTGGCGCACCGGACACTGTCCGGTGCACCACCGAACAGTCCGGTGATCCCAGACTGAGAAGAATCTTGGCTGTACACAGCCAAGCCTTTCGCACCTTTTTCCTTTTCTTCTTCTTTCTGTTTCTAACACTTAGACAAGTATATTAGTCCACAAAACCAATGAACTAAGTCTAGAAGCATACCTTCTCTTAATTATATAGCATTTGACATGCTTGAGCTTTGATGTTGGACTCATAGCTCATCAAGTCTGCTTGACTTGATCCAGATTGACATTTCTTAGCTCCAACATCCTGCATAGGTCACAAAGAACATCTCCAAACATAGGAACAACCCAAACTAAAGATCAAGGTGAACTTAGCTCTTTTGGGCTGCTTCCAGTCCTGGTTTTGACACTTGTTCTCCTTCTAGTGACCTTGATCTCCTTCTTAGAGCTTGATCTTGAGCCTTATGACTTACACCACATAACTGTAGCTGTTACCTCATTGGCTGTAAGTTACGTCCTTATGTAGTGATCCTTGATGTGTCGTAGCTGTTCTCAACTTGATCACCCTTGACTTTGCAAGCCTTCTTCTTCACCCTTGGCTTTGGGTTCCGCAGCCTCCTTGACCTTCTCCCGTGCACTTGGTACCTCGAAGCTTTTCTTGCCTCCATCCTTGGCTTGATCAGTTGTCTCCGAGCTACGCACCCGAGTATCACTTTTGCAATGTCCATCTTACTTGTGATGTCCATTATGTATCCATAATCCAGTTCTTGGACCATCACATTTGTTCACTTGTGTTGAACCCTGTAGGCTTTACCTTAAGCACCTGTTCAACACTTAGTACACTTGTTAGTCCTTTAATTGAGTTGTCATCCAAACACCAAAACTCACAAGAGAGCTTTCAATCTCCCCCTTTTTGGTGATTGATGGCAACACAATTAAAGCTTACATAAGAATAAGATTTGAAGCACAAATTTGAATTCTAAGATTATAGAATGCTCCCCCTAAATAAGTGCTTACTTCAAAAACATAATTTTGGCCTCAGACGCCAATTTGCACATACTTAGGCAAATCGAAACATTTCTACACCTTAGCACTTTTTAGTATGCATTGTGTCAAGAATCAAACCATGATGCTATACCACACAAATGCATGTAATCAGAGTTAAACATCATTCAATTTAGTGGATATATCATAGGAATATCAACCTACCACTATTCATCATTAAGATACCAATTCAAACTAATACCAATTTAAACTAAGACACTAATTTAAAGCAATCTTAAAGCACCATTAACCACATGACTATCTATTACACTGTAGAAGCCAAATAATTCATCGCAGCGGAATCACTAGTCCATATGATGCAACACATATAATACTGCAAGAAGCATATGAATATCACACTTGACAAAGCTCAAACTAACACATCACCCCTTAGGATAAGCTTGACAAAGCTCAAACTAACACATCACCCCTTAGGATAAGCTTTCCTCTCAGGTTGAGATAAGCTTTAATACACAAATTCTCCCCCTTTGACATCAAACACCAAAAACCATACTCAAGCAAGAACATAGGATGATGTCAAGGGACAGCAGGGTGTTAAGGAGGAAAAACGACTATCAAAACTCCCCCTTACTTATTGAACATATGCCCTATCAACATTTAGGTAAGATACATATATGCAAAAAGATTAATACTTCCTTTTGTACCTTTACCATGTTGTAGTGTACTTCCCATCTTGAAAGTAGTTAATCTCTCGAGAGCTTCTCCACACTTGTGCCTGATTCTTTCTCCTAACTTTTTCTTGTTGCTAAGACACCAAACTTAGAACAAGTTATAGTATTGGGCACAAGAGGAAACTTCTATTCTCATGATTATCAAAAGATGTCAATTGAAGCGAACTATTACGGCTACCAATTGAAAGATACCAATTTAAAGATACTAATTGCAAAGTTCATTTATTATCATGGCTCCATGATATTTAAGAATAAGCATCTATTATCACCAGATATTATAGAGCATGAGCAATCTAAAAATATGCACTTACTCACAACTTGAGATACCAATTTCTTGACTTACAGAGGTACCCAAGTCCTGATTGCTCCATTTCTTGCTTATCTTCTCTTTTCCACCTAGAGACTATACAAGATTGCTCAAGAAACAGTTAGTCTCAAAAGACACAAGTTATTTGTGCTCCCCCTCAAGTTGTGCATCAAGTATTTGAATGACTTGCACTTTGCACATTCTAGCTTCCTTAGAACTAGAGGGGATCACAACATACCTTGGTCAAGGCATACTCTACCACTTTCATCACCCAAAGATGCCAATTTGAATATCAAATGAAACACCACTTAACACCAATTGAAGGCTAAATGAAAAGTTGACTAAATACAACAATGCACGCCTCAGTGGCACCTAAGCCAATTGAATACTCACAGGAAGTCTAACATTTACGCAACTTGTACATGCTTCATACTTAACTATCATTGCATATACCAATTTAAGATCAACACAATCATGTATATAAAGCGAAATATCTAAGCATGTCATAATTAAGAAGGTTTCTTAGGTGCACAAAAGAAACAACATTTTAAAGGCATAAATTACCTAAGCCAAGATATTACCAATTGAAAGACAAGAACATAGCTATGATCACAATGAATGGAATTTCAAGAATATTTAATGAAATTGCATAGCTCCATTTTCCATACCTTTGCCTTTATGAGAGCCCTTGTTATCACCAATTCAGAGCTCCTTTTGCTTACGCATCTCATAGCTCAAAAGGGCACGACATGGATTTGAAATTCACACAGTACCAAACTAGGGTAATCATGTGAACATGGACTAAACAAAAATGTCATTATTGCACATAGCATGACTTACAAAAAGTTATAGGTTTATCCATATACACCAAGAGAGTTAATCGTTGTGGATATAACAAATGAAAGAGCTACCCATGAATGATTCAAAAGATATAGCACCAGTCATGATTAAGCAAACATCATTATGATTCATTTAACAGAGGCAATCATAAAGCATAACTACTCCAAAGACAGGTAGCACAACAAGCCAACTTAAGAGCAATACTAAATTGCAATTATGTACTTAAAATACACGGGTACCGTCCTTTGGAGAGCAAGTTGTAGATTCTCATCAAAGTCCTTTACTTGATTCACCAATAATGATTAAGGACCTATACACCTTATTTCACTTGAGATGAACATGGGATTAGTGTCTCACAATAATTCAACCTTGGGTCAATAGACATCAAAACAATTAACAGCTTAAGCATAGAGTTTTAGATAACCGTCTTAAGCTCTTTCATGGTCTCCAGTCCATCTCAAGGCACCTGCATGGTCTAGTTAGCACAGTTTGGTACCCATCTCGGGATGGGTCCATAATGATCATCTAAATGTGCCTTTGGTACCCAAATTGCCTTTGTGCTAGTCCTAGGTGATCTCGTTATAGATCTAGCACAAGTGTATGATTTGGGTCTCCTACGCGAATAAGATTGACACAAATTCACTTGCTTAGGAATCTTACCTTTATAACATACCTTGGATAGATGACCCTGCTCACCACACTTGTAGCAGAAGCGTCGCTCAACCTGACATGACGCTTGCTGTGTGTCATTTTCCTTGATGAGGGTCACTTTGGAGGATGCACATCCTTGATTCTTCATGACCGGACATGAAGTGATCGTGTGGTCCTTATTGTTGCATCCAAAACAACTCCTTGTCCCTTCATTTTTGTCTTTGTACGGACAAGACGCGATGAGGTGGCCTAACTTCTTGCACTTGAAACACCTCCTTTTTCCTTTTCCCTTTGTGTACTTGAATGACATGGAGAGAGGGTCAGTGCAAACAACATGATTAATTGAATCTTTACCTTTTTCCAAGCTCATGTTGATTTCTTCATCTTTAGGAACATTTTTCTTATTGAGCTTGACACTTGCTGCAGTTTTTCCTTTCTCAAGCTTCTTCACCACGCGCCCGTGGATATCTTGAGAGAGTTGAGCAAAGTGTCTTCTCCTCAGTTGTCATTGCTTCTTATTCCCACAGAATTTCTTTTGTGACCCTAAAACTTGTTGCTCAATCAATGATTGGCTTTCTTTTGAGCAACAGGGGTTAGCACATGATGATATACAATTCAAATGCGCACACGTGCGAGGATGAGGTTCACATGAATTTAAGTTTGCAATTATAACCTCATGAGCAACATTAAGCATGATATGGTCATCAACTAGTTTATTATGAGAATATGACAACATATCATACTTTTTACCTAGAGCACGTTTTTCTAAGTCCATTGTTTCTACTTGACTCTTAAGCATAGAGTTTTCCGTTTTAAGTTGAGCAATATTAGATAATGCATCATGACTATTTCTTTGCTCAATTAAAACATATTCATACCTTTGGACCAAATCATCATGAGAGCACTTTAGCTCCTCATGTTCTTTGGTCATCTTCTCCAGGTTGTTGTTGGTTTTGATGAGGGACTCCTCTAGCCTGAGAAGCGTCTCGCCTTGTTCCTTGTTCCTTCTCAACAGCTTAACCAAGAGTGCCTTGTCCTTTTTGTTGAGATGGATGTAGAAACGGCGAATCTCCTCTTCTTCCACATCATCGGTCTCATTTTCCCTGTCATTAATGTCAGTGGAAGCCAAATAGGAAAATGTACCTTGAGGTGATGAAGATTCATCCTCGCTATCATCCTCATATTCCTCCTCATCATGGCTTTTGTCTCCACCGTCATTGTTAACAAGAAAACATTTATCACTAGTGGAGAACGAACCTGTCGACGAGGTGGATTCATCGTTTGGGCGCCATCGTTCTTGTTCTTCTCCCTTTGAATAGTTAGTATCACAAGTAATATAGGGAGTAGGAGCATCACAGTTTGCCACAAAATATTTTTCTTTAATCCTATTCCATAAATCATGAGCATCAACAAATAGATCACTATCACTACTCATGATGGCAAAATAGGCACCTCTAGATAGAGAATCAACTAAGATGTTGCATGCATGGTGATTTAGAGTTAGACATCTTAGTTCTTCATTGGAAGGATTTTTACTAATATCAGATGGAAAAATATTTCTACTAAAGATCTATCTCAAATCAGGATCAACACTCATGAAAGCATTATAAATAGAGACAGACCAAGATTTGTAATTAGAGCCATCGCCTAAAAGAAGTTCTACAGTTACCTCTTGTGACGACATCGTTATCTCCGGACGGCTAAGCCCACACTGGAGAGGCCTAGCTCTGATACCAATTGAAAGTTCCCTTTGACCCGGGAACAGGATCTGGATGTCGCCTAGAGGGGGGGGGGGTGAATAGGCGAATAAAACTTATTACTTTAAAACTTAAATTCTTACTCTACTCGAAGACTTAGTACGCAGTGGAGTGAGAAGACTCTTCGAGTAGATTGCAGCGGAATGGAAGATCCTGTCTCAAAATGTCCTGCACTTCAAATCAAGCTTATACCACAGATAAGTATTGAAGTGCAGATATAAAGACGAGTAAGGCAGAGAGTCAGGATAGAACAGAGCACACAGACGCAAGGGTTTATCCCGAGGTTCGGCCAAGCCTGAAATGCTTGCCTAGTCCTCGTTGGAGTTAGCCACACCTGGGCTTGGAGTCTATTTCAATTCCTTCCTCCGTTTGCTCAGATCTGTCAGTATGACAAGTAGAGCCTTTCACTATTGAGTGGGGTTACAACAGAACCGCGGCTGCTTACAGACTTCTTGGCAGCACCCCGGCAGAGTAACGATACGCTCAAGACCGTGCTCTAGCTCTTAGCAGCACTACTCCTCTCTCTAGGGCTTATAGCTGTGCCTTCTACACAAACTATAGAGTTACACACAAGAGGGAGAGTGAGAATTGATTCCAGAGGAGTCTACACTTGTTGGCTGCGCTTGTATCTTGCTTGAGGCGCCTAGGGGTCCCTTTTATAGGCACAAGGGGCCTAGGAGTCGTTGAAAGCAATCCAGGAAGGCAAATCTTGCCTTCTGTCGGGTGACGCACCGGACAGTCCGGTGCACACCGGACACTGTCCGGTGCCCGATTTCTTTCCTTCTATGGCGAAGCCGACCGTTGGCAGTCTTGGAGCCGTTGGCGCACCGAACATGTCCGGTGCACACCGGACAGTCCGGTGCCTCCATCTAGCCGTTGGCTCGGCCACGTGTCCCGCGCAGATCGCGCGGCCGACCGTTGGCCCGGCCGACCGTTGGCTCACCGGACAGTCCGGTGCACACCGGACAGTCCGGTGAATTATAGCCGTACGCCGCCGGTTAATTCCCGAGAGCGGCCACTTCGCTCGAGCCAGCATGGCACACCGGACACTGTCCGGTGCACCACCGGACACTGTCCAGTGCACCCAGACTGAGCAGAATCTTGGCTGTACACAGCCAAGCCTTTCGCACCTTTTTCCTTTTCTTCTTCTTTCTGTTTCTAACACTTAGACAAGTATATTAGTCCACAAAACCAATGAACTAAGTCTAGAAACATACCTTCTCTTAATTATATAGCATTTGACATGCTTGAGCTTTGATGTTGGACTCATAACTCATTGTCACACCCGGCTTTAAGGGATAAAGCCAGGTGCATCTCATACATGCGCCAAGAAGACAACATATATAATAACAGAGTGTATAGAGATAAATGTCACAATAATCAGAGTACTTATTACATAGCGGAAGACTTACAAAATAAAAGAATAAATATAAAACGAACTAAGGATCGTCGGCGCCAATGTCAACTGAGAAACGCCACCTAGATCAGATCAAACTCCTCGATACTTGACTCCACTTGAAACCACCTATTCTTCTCCTGTGGGGGGTGTGAGACAGCAAGGGTGAGCTCACACATGTTCATCGCTCAACAAGTTGTGGGGAATAATGTGGCATGAACTCACCAAAGGTGGGAGATCATGAAGTGTAAGGCTTATCAACAATATGGGTTAAAGCTGAGCATTGCTTTTAAGTAGTTGGTCAAACTTTTATTAGCAGTTACTAAGTGTAAGTGAATACCAAACCATAATAAAGTAATAGAACAAAATTAATAATAAACCCATGCAAATGCAAATGACAAATTGAGTTTAGGTTCCATAAATTAATCATCGGAGAGTCCTGAGCCGCTCATGACCGTGAGCTCGGCTAGTATACCAGTTTTACACTCTGCAGAGGTTGTACCCTTTACCCACAAGTCGTGTTTCCCATGTCGCCAGGGTTAGCTAGGCCCTTAGACACTACCAAGGTGAATGGCTAGGGATCCACTACGAGGCCTTTACAAAGTTCCACTAGCTTCCGAAAACCCGCTACAGTTTATAGGAAGTTCCAATGCAGGGTTCTCGTCTGACACAAACAAGGACCTCCCTACACTGACCACTCCCCTACTGCCCTTGCCCCTTTCGGGTAAGGTAGTCTTCCACTAGCTTTCCTAATTAGTCAGCCAAGGGGTCCCATTCCTCCCTTGTGGTGGCACGTGGTTCTCAAGTTAAGCTCTATGTTCCAATTAACAATAACATAATGATCTTGACATGAACATAAATAGAATAACAAAATAACTGGAACATGGATATAATGAAGTATTAACCCAAAAACCACATAAAGCAATAGCATAAACTACCCAAGTGATTCAGGGGTAAACAAGGTAATGAGATAAACAATCTAGGGTGACCTATCGGGTCCCATCAAAATTAAACCTATGCATGGTAAATGATTATAAAGAACATTATTGGGTAACAAAAGTGAATCAAGGGCACAACTTGTCCTGGAACTTGAGATTCCAGTTACCAGGGTGATTCTTCAAATCCTCGTGACCTCACAGCTAGTCGTAGCAATATAAACAAACATGGTATAGATAAAATTAACATCACACCAAACATAAGTACAAACTGAATAATAGTAATCTATGCGTTGCTACGAGATCGTGGGATCGAGAACTACTAAGATCGGAGTCAGGGTTACGAAGTTATGATCTATGGAAGATCTACGTGATTTAAACTATTTTATAAATTGATTAATATACATCATATGAGAAAATATACTCTTAAATAATCAATTCAACTTTACTCCAGATTATACTTGTTTAGAAATCCTATTATAGTCAAATTATAATTGTATACATGTTAACCTTATTTAGTAAAATAGATCTATTATACATAGAGCACACGAATATCTAATTATAAAAGTATGTGATACAACAAAATAAGGTTCGCTACTGTGTAGACAATTTTATTACGAAGCCAACGCAACTGGAATGAGTCAATTCGGAATTAAAATAGGGATGTTATGAATTTCCGAAGGTTTCATGTATTTGATACAAGATTAATTAAGAGATAAATTTTAATACAGTTTTCATGTCAAACCAGAGACACTATGTGATGAACAATAATATTACAAAATTACAGAAACTGGAATGGGCTAAAAAGGAGTTAAAATGAATTTTATATGAATTTTACAAGTTTCTGAAATTATTTTTGTATTAAAAACCAATTTCTATAATTATTTCTCTGTTTTCTCTATTTCCTAGGTTGCGTAACAATTCTGAAGAAGCGCAGGGGCCCTGGCGCAAAAATAACTAAGACACAGGTTACCATAAGGACGGACTGCGGGTTTATTTGGTAAAAGAATAGGGTTTTATTCGCAAATGGGCGGACGAAGGGGCACGATGCATTATGGGCCGCTGGATCATGATCCGATGGCCCCCGATTTTAAAACGTCGTGATTTGATCTGGTGCGCACAATCTGAGACCAAGGGTCCAGATCGGATGCGCAAAGGGTTATGAAGTCGTTTACTCCCGGCCGTTAGTCCAAAGATCAACGACGGACAATGGATCTGGCCGAATCACTTCCCCGACCAAATCCCAGCCGTTCCTAACGGGATCAATGGCTAGGGCTAATCTCCTTCCCCCCGACTGCCAGCAGACGGTGCAACTCGCCAGCCAACGACAGCGCCATTGCCGTAACTCTTTCTCCCGTGGCTCCACGCATAACCCTTAAATCCAGACGCTACTACTTAGAGCGAGGAAGGGCATAAACAAAGGGAGGGAAATCCTACCGGTTCCTGATACAGTAGCGTGGCCCGCTTGTGATGTGGAGTTGTTCGGCGACGGCGGCACACTGGTGTGGAATCTTCGCGCTCCTCGACCTCCCATGGCCCGGCAATGATGCGCTGTGTGCTCGGCGAAATTCCTTCACCACCCGTTTCGCCGAGATTTTGCGCTGGGTTCGACGGCAGTGGCGGTGGCCCTACATCTCTCCTTCTCTCGGCAGCAATGGCGAGCGCAGGTTCTCTCTCTCCGATACTCTCGGTTTCTTCCACCGCTACCGCTGGTCAGGTAGAGGATGTGGGAGGGATGTGCCCGGAAACTCGGCTCATATAGCCAACAGAGACAAAGCCGACGTCGGAGGCAGTTATCCAAGGTTAGAACCCAGCTTTTCTACTCCAGTTTGTTACGACGCGAGAGGAACGAAGAGATTCTGGTAGAATGGTCCCATGCGGCAATCTCAGCAAAATGCATTACGTGCGGTGATAGCTGGCACTGGCACTGCAGTCCCACAGACCAGCGACTCCGGCCACAGCGTATGGCGAGGCTCGTTTTTTTTATTCCATGCGGTCCTCATGTCAGCGAGCAGGGGATGAGAGTGGATGATATTACACCTGATACCACAATTACACAGCGTCCGATGGAAGGAATAAAGAAATAGAGAAAAGATAAGAAAATAAAAAGAACATTATGCATGGCACTTGACGTGCATGGCTGGTAGTGTGTGTCGACCTATGTAGTTAGTCCAGTTAGTCATTTTCTCCTTATCTTTTTTTAATTTAAGTATTTCAAACTAAGCTCTAATTTGAGGTTTCAAATTTAAACTGGATGCACAATCATAAATTTAGCATGATGCATAAGTTTGAATATTTCACCTTGCCTTTGTTTTTAGCAAAAAGAAATATGCCCCAATAATAAAACACCTAAGCAAAATCTCCTTAGCATTATTTCTTTAATGACTCGGGTTTATATAACCCCAATAGAAATAATTTAGGTAACATTCACCATCCTCGTTGTTTAAAAGGGATATATTAGTAATATTTTTTAAGAAGGTCTTATCTTATTTAATTTTTTTATAGAAAGATTTTTTTCCCAAATACCAACAGTGAAATATTAGGGTGTTACAAATCCTACCCCCCTTAACAAGAATCTTGTCCTCGAGATTTAGGAGGAATTAGGGAAAAGATGGGGAAAATCTATGCGAAGCTCTTCTTCTCTTTCCCATGTAGCTTCATCTTCTCCGTGATAGCTCCATTGTACTTTGCACATCTTTATAACCTTATTTCTTGTAACTCGAGTCAAGGTGTCAAGAATCTTGATTGGATACTCTGTGTAATTCAAATCACCCTGAACACGGAGCTCTTCCATTGGTAACTGTTCCTCAGGAACACGGAGACACCTCTTAAGTTGAGACACATGGAATGCATTATGCACATCAGATAGATTATCAGGTAGCTCGAGTTGATAGGCCATCTCTCCAACTTGCCTAAAAACTCTGAATGGTCCAATAAAGTGAGGGAACAATTTGCCCTTAACTTTGAATCTCCTCATTCCACGAAGTGGTGACACCTTGAGGTACACATAATCTCCTTCCTCAAATTCAAGTGGTCTTCTTCTATTATCTGCGTAGCTCTTTTGCCTGGTTTGAGCTACCCTCAAGTTCTCCCTGATTATACAGACTTGTTCTTCTGCCTCTTGAATAAGTTCGGGTCCAAAGAATTGTCTTCCTCTAGTCTGATCCCAATGTAGAGGAGTACTGCACTTCCTGCCATATAGAGCCTCGAATGGTAACATCTTCAGACTGGCCTGTTAACTAGTATATGAGAACTCAGCATAAGGTAGACTCTTGTCCGAACTACTACCATGCTGAAGGGCACAAGCTCTCAACATGTCCTCCAATACTTGATTAGTCCTTTTAGTCTGTCCATCCGTCTGAGGATGGTAGGCTGTACTAAAATTCAACTTTGTATCCATATTCTCATGAAAACTTTTCCAAAATCTAGAGGTAGACTGTGATCCTCTATCCGAAACGATCTTCTTCGGTACACCGTGTAGAGACATAATCCGAGCCATATATAACTCTACCAATTGAGATCCCTTATAAGTAGTCTTGATCGGAATGAAATGAGCCACTTTGGTCAGTCTATTCACAATAATCCATATCGAATCATATCCTCTCAAGGTGCGAGACAATCTGGTAATGAAGTCCTTACCAATCTCTTTCCACTACCAGTTGGGTATCTTTAATGGGTATAATAGTCCAGCTGGTCTTTGGTGTTCATCCTAAACTCTTTGACACACATCGCACATAGCCACATGTGCAGCCACATCTCTTTTCAATCCATACCACCAGTATTTCTGCTTCAAATCCCGATACATCTCGGTACTACTAGGATGAATAGAATAATCCGAATCATGAGCCTCCTTCAATATAGTCTCACGAAGGCCTTCAATATCAGGAACACATATCCTGTCCTTGAACCACACAGTGCCTTGCTCATTCTTCGTGAATTCCAGACCTCGACCTTCAATATTCAGATCCTTGATCTCTTGTATTTTAGCATCACCAATTTGTCCTTTGCGGATTTCTTGCTCCAAGGTAGGTTCCGCATCAATAGTTACTCCTTCAGTGTGAACAACTATCCCCAGGTTAAGTCTCCTGAAATCCTCAATAATCTCATTGGGTAGCTGGGCAACAACAGCTGAATGAACATGCTCCTTTCGACTCAAGGCATCTGCAACCAAGTTTGCCTTGCCCGGGTGATAGTGAATCTCCAAGTCATAATCCTTTATAAGCTCCAACCAACGGTGTTGCCTAATGTTGAGATCCTTCTGAGTGAATATATACTTCAAACTCTTATGATCCGTATACACTTGGCACTTGGTTCCCATGATATAATGTCTCCATATTTTTAACGCATGCACAACGGCTGCCAATTCTAAGTCATGAGTGGGGTAGTTCAACTCATATTTCCGTAACTGACGATACGCATAGGCAATCACATGTCCTTCTTGCATGAGCACACAACCCAAGCCTTGGCCACATGCATCACAATAAATATCAAATCCCTTCTATAGATCTGGCATAACCAACACTGGTGGCGACATCAGTCTCTACTTTAATTGGTCAAAGCTTACTTGGCACTTCTCGTCCCACTTAAATTCTCTTCCCTTCTCCAAAAGTGAGGTGATAGACTTAGCAATCTTAGAAAATCCTTTAATAAATCTCCGATAATATCCAGCAAGTCCCAAGAAACTCCGGACCTCCGTAACTGTAGTGGGTATGCTCCACACCACTATCTACTTGACTTTAGCAGGATCCACTGATATTCCTCCATTAGAAATGATATCCAAGAAAGGGCAACTTGCCAATCCAAAACTCGCATTTGCTATACTTGGCGTAGAGTTGATTGTCTCGTAGCTTCTGTAGCACCAATCTCAGATGTTCCTCATGATCAGTTTCACTCTTGGAATAAATAAAAATATCGTCGATGAAAACCACGACGAATCTATCCAGATCATGAACACCTTATTCTTCAGATCCATAAAATAAGCTGGTGCATTAGTGTAACACCCAAAATCTTGTTTTGGGGATTAGTAGAAGAAATCAAAGTAAAATATCACTAATGGAAAACTATAATTTGGAATTCACCTTTCTAAAATAAATAGTAAAATTTAAAGCAATGAGAGTTAATATACATATATAAAAGAATTACAATTTATTATCCCCTTCAAGAAATATATAAACTATTTCTCTTTTGAGTTAAAGTCACTTTTAGAATTCATATTAAATTCTTCCTAAATTAAAAGGGTAAGATATACATTCAATATAATGACTTCTTTAGGATAAGTGGATATGAAGCATCTTATCTAAATAAATAAAATAAATCTTTGCATCATTCTGGGACTATTTTGGTTGTTTCATATAAACTGGACTTTGAAATTCAAAACAGGTTTGAATTAGTGACTCATTTAAATTTAAAATAGTCAAAACAAATAGAAATTTAAATTAGAAAAAGAAAAAGGAGATGGAAACCTGCACCTGGGCCAAATCTCCACTGGCTCGGCCCATCTCTCCTCTTCCCCCCCCCTCAAACGCACGCTGGCCCAGCTAATTTTGGCGCCGACATGTGGGACCATCCGGTCATCCACCCTTCCGCACACACGTCCCACCACTGACGCGCGGGCCCCGCCCGTTAATCTCTCTGCGCGCGCGGCAGACATCGCCTCTGCGTGGTTGCGCTGGCAGCCTGGGGCCACTGGTCAGTCCATGCGGTCTCGCTTTGGGCCACTGACGTGTGGGGCCCATGTGACAGGTTCTCCTTCCTCGCTCGGCGCTCAACAGAACACCGATTCCGCCGGGAAGCTCGGCTTCTGCCCGTGGCCCCTCCCCCTCTCTTGTCGGACCCGCGGCGCACTCATCTCGCTGCCATCCGGGACCCGCTTGGCAGACCCGCCTTCTCCACGGACTCGGTCATCGCGGCGACGAAATCGCAGGCGCCGCCGTTGGGAACAAAAAAAAAGAGAACGCGAATCGCGGCGGTAAGCTCGGGTCGTACCCCGTTTCTTGACCCTCTCCTCTGTGCATAAGTAGCGCGCTGTTCGGAGCCTTGACCCATCAAACGAACCCAAGCCGAGTGCCTCCATCGCCTGCCAGATCCCGTCGAGGGAGACCTCCACGGCCGCCGCCAGCTTGGAGCTTACAAGGGCAACGAATCGACCGTCGCTGGGCGTTGGGGTGATCTCGGGCGACGGCTGAAGCTGGCCTGGGACCTCCTGGGCGAGGCAAGTCCCCGGGTGGTCACGAATTGCTCACCGGAGCGCTTCACCGCCGCCAAGCCGCCCCTCTGCCGTGGCCAAGGTCTTCCGCGCCGCGAATCCCTCGGTATGAAGCCCTTGCCGCGTTTACTTGTTCCTTAGCTACGCGTAGTACCGATTAGCTAGGGTTTGGGGCAGTGGGCGGCCATCGGGGGTTCGCCGGAGTCCTCTCCGCCGCGGGCGGAGGGAAACTCGTCGCCGTTACACGGCTGGGTGAGGGAGAACGTCATATGCCGTAGATGAGCAAACGGATGGCTGAGATTACATCTGGAATACCGGTTCGGCTGGATCGCATCAGTGCCGTTGGATCTCGATCGGATGAATCCAGGGTGGTGTAGGGTATTTAAGATCTGTGCCGTCGATCCACGATCCAACGACCAATATTATGAGCGGGTTCATAAGTAAGCCGATCTAACCTGGGCGCCTTGTTTCAGATCGGACGACCGATAGCGCACGATACCCCTTCGCGTGGCAAACTTCATAAAGAGCCCCTGCAGTTTTTCTTATTTAACCCGCCGTCCATTGCTACAGCCCTTTGAGTCTCGGGGATCTTTTTAGTTTTACCCCTACGCTTCCTAGGATTTGAGGCCCAGTCCCGAGATCAGATAAAATAGGGAAACTAATTTAAAAATAGATTTTTAGTACAAATTTAATTGCAGAAACTTGTTTTAATTGTAGAAAATTCATACTTGATCCAAATTGGACCATTTCAGTTCCTATAATTTTGTAATAGTATTCTCTATTAAATAGTACCACTGTTTTTACATGAAAGACACATTTAAATTTATTGCCCACTTAATCCTATATTAAATGCATAAAACTTTGGAAAATCCATAACTTAAAATCTACAACTCCAAATTTAATGATTCCAGTTCCTGTGACCTTAGTTTAATGTCTAGATTATTACTGTGTATTTTATTTACATGTTTGTTGTAATGTTAATTTTGCCTATACAATGTCTGTTTGTAATGCTACGACTAGCGTGAGGACACGTGTCATCTGAAGATCATCCTAGTACCTGGAATCTCAAGTCCCAGGCAAGTTGTGCCCTTGATCACTTCTTTTTACCCACTCATGTTCTGATTAATCATAATGATCTGCATAGGTTAATTTTGATGGGACCCAATAGGTTACCCTAGTTTGTCTATCTTTATACCTTGTTTACCACTGAACTTTTTGGGTAGTACTTGCTAGTGCTTTATGTGGTTTTGGGTATGAAGATACATTATTCATGATCCCACTTTTATTATCTGTTTATTATTACTGTTCATGATAACATCATTATGTTAATTGGAACATGGAGAACCACCCGGGAAAACAGTGCTACCACAAGGGAGGAATGGGACCCCTTGGCTGATTAATTAGGAAAGCTAGTGGAAGACTACCTTACCCGAAAGGGGCAAGGGCAGTAGGGGAGTGGTCAGTGTAGGGAGG
The DNA here is from genome assembly GCA_029449295.1 of Zea luxurians. Taxonomy (NCBI): domain Eukaryota; kingdom Viridiplantae; phylum Streptophyta; class Magnoliopsida; order Poales; family Poaceae; genus Zea; species Zea luxurians. Next base: position 14,399,284 of record JAOPSE010000055.1, on the reverse strand, counting down.
CCCTCGGGAGGATTTTGCTGCGATGGCGGTCCTGCAAGGGATTCCTGCATTGGAACTTCCTATAAACTGTAGCGGGTTTTCTGAAGCTAGTGGAACTTTGTAAAGGCCTCGTAGTGTTACCCTGCCTCGCCTCCTCGGTAGAGGTGTATGGGAAGTCGCGATCCCTTGGCAGATGGGTAACATGACTTGTGGGTAAAGATGCGCAACCTCTGCAGAGTGTAAAACTGGTATACTAGCCGTGCTCACGGTCAAGAGCAGCTCGGACACTCACATGATTAATTTATGGAACTAAATTCAATTTGTCATATGCATTGCATCGAAGGTGAAGTTGTTACTTTTGTTCTACTACTTAATTGGGTTTGGTATTTACTTATACTTAGTAACTGCTAATAAAATTTTGACTAACTTTAAAAGCAATGCTCAGCTCTAACCATCCTCTTTGGTAAGCCTTACACTTCACGTGAGCTCCCACCTTTGGCGAGTTCATGCACATTATTCCCCACAACTTGTTGAGCGATGAACGTATGTGAGCTCACTCTTGCTGTCTCACACCCCCCCCCCACAGGTCAAGAACAGGTACCGCAGGATGAGGCGCTTGGAGGATGCTGTGGCGAGTTCGTGAGAGGTCTAGGCCGTCGTCTCCCAGTCAACTTTGGGTTGCTGGACCGTTGTCTCCTTATTATGTAATTATTTATTTTGTATAGAACTCCTGTTATATATAAATATGTGACATTCGATCCTGTGCCACTATACATCATATGTGTGAGACTTGGTCCCAGCATACCTGGTGTTTATGTTCGCGCCCGGGTCTTGGTGCTCCGAAACCCGGGTGTGACAATTAGTTAGTCCAAATGACATAACGGTGAACCCATATAAACCATATCGGGTCGAGAAATCCGTCTTGGGAATATCCGATGGCCTAACCTTCATTTGATGGTAACCCGATCGGAGATCAATCTTCGAGAATATCCTAGCATCTCTCATCTGATCAAATAAATCCTCAATGCGGGGTAACGAGTACTTGTTCTTCACAGTAACATCATTAAGGGACCTATAATCCACACACATCCCTTGCGATCCATCTTTCTTCTGCACAAATAGAACTAGCGCTCCCCCAAGGTGAAGAACTCGAACGAATGTACCCAGCCTCTTGTAATTCCGTTAATTGCTTCTTAAGTTCCTTTAGCTCTTCTACATACATCCTATATGGACGTTTAGAATTAGGAGCAGTCCCAGGTAAGAGATCCATGACAAACTCAACTTCCCTATCTGGTGGCATCCCTGGTAACTCTTTTGGGAAGACATCCGAAAAATCTCTAACCACACGGATGTTGACACCAACAAACTTCCCATCTACTAAGAATGCTGCTAGTCTGATGGTGGTAGTTACTGCAACTTCAACTTCAAATCTTTATCCTTTGGAACTGGTGAGTTCTACGGTTCCGTTAGCATAGTGTATATACTGCCTTTGCCTTGCTTAACCATGACATACCAAGGGTCAAGTCTATACTGCTCTCTTCTAACACTATAGGGGTAGCCCATCTGGGTTAGAAATACAGGGTAAGAAAGGAAGAATTGTAGACAAGGCGAGTAATTACGAGAAATGTTACTGCGGGGGATTTACTAACTAAGTAGATTAGTGTGTCATCTACTAAAGTTAATTCATTACCTTATGGTGGTACATGCTAAGATGCCTGTCTATACTATTTCAATCAATCAAAGAAGCAAATCAAGCATTTATCATCAGAACAATCAACCAACATTTTTTAATAGAGAAAATAGTTTTAATTTTTGTCTTAGGTCTCCTATCTCTTAAGAAGTTCATAAATGTAGGATTCCAAGGTATGAAATCCATCTTGTCTTAGAGTAGAAAGGTAAGAATAATCAGAGTATGACAGCAAAAGGTGAGACAGGATCAAGGTAAGATAAGTATAGAATGAATTAGAGTAAGGTAAGTAGGTAAGAGTTGTCCATTTCTATCTAGGTTTCGTCCTACAGTCAACATTTCCTCTGATACCACTTCTGTCACACCCGGCTTTAAGGGACAAAGCCAGGTGCATCTCATACATGCGCCAAGAAGACAACATATATAATAACAGAGTGTATAGAGATAAATGTCACAATAATCAGAGTACTTATTACATAGCGGAAGACTTACAAAATAAAAGAATAAATATAAAACGAACTAAGGATCGTCGGCGCCAATGTCAACTGAGAAACGCCACCTAGATCAGATCAAACTCCTCGATACTTGACTCCACTTGAAACCACCTATTCTTCTCCTGTGGGGGGTGTGAGACAGCAAGGGTGAGCTCACACATGTTCATCGCTCAACAAGTTGTGGGGAATAATGTGGCATGAACTCACCAAAGGTGGGAGATCATGAAGTGTAAGGCTTATCAACAATATGGGTTAAAGCTGAGCATTGCTTTTAAGTAGTTGGTCAAACTTTTATTAGCAGTTACTAAGTGTAAGTGAATACCAAACCATAATAAAGTAATAGAACAAAATTAATAATAAACCCATGCAAATGCAAATGACAAATTGAGTTTAGGTTCCATAAATTAATCATCGGAGAGTCCTGAGCCGCTCATGACCGTGAGCTCGGCTAGTATACCAGTTTTACACTCTGCAGAGGTTGTACCCTTTACCCACAAGTCGTGTTTCCCATGTCGCCAGGGTTAGCTAGGCCCTTAGACACTACCAAGGTGAATGGCTAGGGATCCACTACGAGGCCTTTACAAAGTTCCACTAGCTTCCGAAAACCCGCTACAGTTTATAGGAAGTTCCAATGCAGGGTTCTCGTCTGACCGCCATCGCAGCAAAATCAAACAAGGACCTCCCTACACTGACCACTCCCCTACTGCCCTTGCCCCTTTCGGGTAAGGTAGTCTTCCACTAGCTTTCCTAATTAGTCAGCCAAGGGGTCCCATTCCTCCCTTGTGGTGGCACGTGGTTCTCAAGTTAAGCTCCATGTTCCAATTAACAATAGCTTAATGATCTTGACATGAACATAAATAGAATAACAAAATAACTGGAACATGGATATAATGAAGTATTAACCCAAAAACCACGTAAAGCAATAGCATAAACTACCCAAGTGATTCAGGGGTAAACAAGGTAATGAGATAAACAATCTAGGGTGACCTATCGGGTCCCATCAAAATTAAACCTATGCATGGTAAATGATTATAAAGAACATTATTGGGTAACAAAAGTGAATCAAGGGCACAACTTGCCTGGCACTTGAGATTCCAGTTACCAGGGTGATTCTTCAAATCCTCGTGACCTCACTGCTAGTCGTAGCAATATAAACAAACATGGTATAGATAAAATTAACATCACACCAAACATAAGTACAAACTGAATAATAGTAATCTATGCGTTGCTACGAGATCGTGGGATCGAGAACTACTAAGATCGGAGTCAGGGTTACGAAGTTATGATCTATGGAAGATCTACGTGATTTAAACTATTTTATAAATTGATTAATATACATCATATGAGAAAATATACTCTTAAATAATCAATTCAACTTTACTCCAGATTATACTTGTTTAGAAAACCTATTATAGTCAAATTATAATTGTATACATGTTAACCTTATTTAGTAAAATAGATCTATTATACATAGAGCACACGAATATCTAATTATAAAAGTATGTGATACAACAAAATAAGGTTCGCTACTGTGTAGACAATTTTATTACGAAGCCAACGCAACTGGAATGAGTCAATTCGGAATTAAAATAGGGATGTTATGAATTTCCGAAGGTTTCATGTATTTGATACAAGATTAATTAAGAGATAAATTTTAATACAGTTTTCATGTCAAACCAGAGACACTATGTGATGAACAATAATATTACAAAATTACAGAAACTGGAATGGGCTAAAAAGGAGTTAAAATGAATTTTATATGAATTTTACAAGTTTCTGAAATTATTTTTGTATTAAAAACCAATTTCTATAATTATTTCCCTGTTTTCTCTATTTCCTAGGTTGCGTAACAATTCTGAAGAAGCGCAGGGGCCCTGGCGCAAAAATAACTAAGACACAGGTTACCATAAGGACGGACTGCGGGTTTATTTGGTAAAAGAATAGGGTTTTATTCGCAAATGGGCGGACGAAGGGGCACGGTGCATTATGGGCCGCTGGATCATGATCCAATGGCCCCCGATTTTAAAACGTCGTGATTTGATCTGGTGCGCACAATCTGAGACCAAGGGTCCAGATCGGATGCGCAAAGGGTTATGAAGTCGTTTACTCCCGGCCGTTAGTCCAAAGATCAACGGCGGATAATGGATCTAGCCGAATCACTTCCCCGACCAAATCCTAGCCGTTCCTAACGGGATCAATGGCTAGGGCTAATCTCCTTCCCCCTGACTGCCAGCAGACGGTGCAACTCGCCAGCCAACGACAGCGCCATTGCCGTAACTCTTTCTCCCGTGGCTCCACGCATAACCCTTAAATCCAGACACTACTACTTATAGCGAGGAAGGGCATAAACAAAGGGAGGGAAATCCTACCGGTTCCTGATACAGTAGCGTGGCCCGCTTGTGATGTGGAGTTGTTCTGCGACGGCGGCACACTGGTGTGGAATCTTCGCGCTCCTCGACCTCCCATGGCCCAGCAATGATGCGCGTGTGCTCGGCGAAATTCCTTCACCACCCGTTTCGCCGAGATTTTGCGCTGGGTTCGACGGCAGTGGCGGTGGCCCTACGTCTCTCCTTCTCTCGGCAGCAATGGCGAGCACAGGTTCTCTCTCTCCGATACTCTCGGTTTCTTCCACCGCTACCGCTGGTCAGGTAGAGGATGTGGGAGGGATGTGCCCGGAAACTCGGCTCATATAGCCAACAGAAACAAAGCCGACGTCGGAGGCAGTTATCCAAGGTTAGAACCCAGCTTTTCTGCTCCAGTTTGTTACGACGCGAGAGGAACGAAGAGATTTTGGTAGAATGGTCCCATGCGGCAATCTCAGCAAAATGCATTACGTGCGGTGATAGCTGGCACTGGCACTGTAGTCCCACAGACCAGCGACCCGGCCACAGCGTATGGCGAGGCTCGTTTTTTTATTCCATGCGGTCCTCATGTCAGCGAGCAGGGGATGAGAGTGGATGATATTACACCTGATACCACAATTACACAGCGTCCGATGGAAGGAATAAAGAAATAGAGAAAAGACAAGAAAATAAAAAGAACATTATGCATGGCACTTGACGTGCATGGCTGGTAGTGTGTGTCGACCTATGTAGTTAGTCCAGTTAGTCATTTTCTCCTTATCTTTTTTAATTTAAATATTTCAAACTAAGCTCTAATTTGAGGTTTCAAATTTAAACTGGATGCACAATCATAAATTCAGCATGATGCATAAGTTTGAATATTTCACCTTGCCTTTGTTTTTAGCAAAAAGAAATATGCCCCAATAATAAAACACCTAAGCAAAATCTCCTTAGCATTATTTCTTTAATGACTCGGGTTTATATAACCCCAATAGAAATAATTTAGGTAACATTCACCATCCTCGTTGTTTAAAAGGGATATATTAGTAATATTTTTTAAGAAGGTCTTATCTTATTTAATTTTTTTTATAGAAAGATTTTTTTCCCAAATACCAACAGTGAAATATTAGGGTGTTGCACTCATCAAGTCTGCTTGACTTGATCCAGATTGACATTTCTTAGCTCCAACATCCTGCATAGGTCACAAAGAACATCTCCAAACATAGGAACAACCCAAACTAAAGATCAAGGTGAACTTAGCTCTTTTGGGCTGCTTCCAGTCCTGGTTTTGACACTTGTTCTCCTTCTAGTGACCTTGATCTCCTTCTTAGAGCTTGATCTTGAGCCTTATGAGTTACACCACATAACTGTAGCTGTTACCTCATTGGCTGTAAGTCACGTCCTTATGTAGTGATCCTTGATGTGCCGTAGCTGTTCTCAACTTGATCACCCTTGACTTTGCAAGCCTTCTTCTTCACCCTTGGCTTTGGGTTCCTCAGCCTCCTTGACCTTCTCCCGTGCACTTGGTACCTCGAAGCTTTTCTTGCCTCTGTCCATGGCTTGATCAGTTGTCTCCGTGCTACGCACCCGAGTATCACTTTTGCAATGTCCATCTTACTTGTGATGTCCATTATGTATCCATAATCCAGTTCTTGGACCATCACATTTGTTCACTTGTGTTGAACCCTGTAGGCTTTACCTTAAGCACCTGTTCAACACTTAGTACACTTGTTAGTCCTTTAATTGAGTTGTCATCCAAACACCAAAACTCACAAGAGAGCTTTCAGACACCTACAACTAGGGCCCAACCGTCAGTGAGACAAGGCGAGCGCGCGTGTGGAGCTTGCATCTGGTGAATGGGCCCGCCCGTCAGGGAGAGCTGGAAAGCGGCCATGGTAGTGTGGATGCCATGTAGGCCCATGTTGTCGACGACCGTAGTTGAACGAGCGTGCGTAATGTGCGACTGACGGGATGACCCACATGTCGGCACACAAGGCAGGCGCGACGGCATAGCTGGGCTGACCGAGCGCGGGATGGGCCGGAGTTGGGAAAATCGTCCCACGCAGGTTTTTCCTATTTTCTTTTCTTTTCTTGTTTTCTATTTCTGATTTTATTAAAATCAACACAAGTTTGAATTTCAAACTTTTACTTTTAGAAGCACAAGTAAAACTCCAGCATGAGATGCACATTTCTGTATTTTGTTATTTGTTATTTGACCAATAAAATCTCATTAATTGAATATGCACAAAGAAAGAAAACCAAAATAATCTCCAAAGGTTCCATAATCCCAAAATACTAACATAATTATATTTATTTATTTATATCATTATTTTTTCTGTGATACAAATTTTAGGCTTTACACAGAGTGGGAGTGGAGGACGAGTCGATTGCCTCATCAGCAATCTAGTACCGCCCATGCCTCTTGCCTCCTCCGACGCTCATGAGGACATCTCTGTCGATGTCCTCGGTCATCAAATCGTAATCTAGCCCATGGACATGTTGTGCCATGGCAGTGTACACACTGAGATGGCTATGGACAGTGGGGTTGCTATGCGCCTCGGGCCCGTCCTCTGAGTTCTAGGCGACGTTAGATGTCGCCTTGCCCTTGTGGGATATAGCATACGCCAAGAAGATGGAGCAAGGTTGGCCACCATGTGACACTGACTACAAGAAAACCAACGAGATGGTTAGAAATCATGTCTAATGGAAAGTTAGACTAAATTAAAGAGAACGTGTACCCATGCTTCTGCATATTTGTCGAGGCTACGGTTTCCTTGGTGGTGGGAGGGGCCTAGCATCATCAAATGTTGTTCTCGGCTAGCGTTGTGCGTCTCGTCCCACTCGGTCGAGCACTACCTTTGCACCATATGCTTCCAGCAATCAGGATGCACGGTGCACCAATAATAAATCATCTACAAAAATACAAGTACACAACATATAAGAAGATAAAGTTAAGCATATTTAATATCAATATCAATGTTTTGTATTACCTACAAGTACTGGTCCAGAGTCAACGACGTGGTCCGGCCATCCTTCTTTCTCACCTTCTCCCCAAGGACGGAGCCATAGTAAGTGATGATGTCATGGATGCGCGCCTCGTAGTGCATGCAACGATGAGCTTCTTATAGCTCGTGGTAGCCACCACATCCGCCCTGCCCTCGTATCCAGCCTCGCATCTGAGGAAATCCTGCCGACAAAGATGATGTATCTGTGGGGGACAGATATCCCCCGGGTCCACTAGAAGGCTGGAAGGCCTCGCAAAAGACTCTGGGCCCATTATTTCGCAAGGCCAGCCCTTCGTGGGCCAGGGGAGGAACCACTGGCAGAATGGATCGACACAAGATTGGATCAACTCGAGCCCAGGCGGCTCAGTGGATTTAAACGTTATCCGCAGCATTGATCCGATTCTCCCGCGCAGCACCCTCAGACATCGGAACTGAATGAGGATAAGTCGGCAGGATAATAGAGAGATAAGTTCAGTCGGTTCACTATTACTTAGGAGCACATAGTTATCATACCCGCATGTAACGCCCCACGGTCGAGTATATAAGGCCTAGGGGGCACCCCATCAAAGAACAAGTCACTCATTAGCCATCTAATCAATTCTCTAGCGTCCTTCATACTAGAGAATCCCCCTGTAACCCACCACACAAAGATCCACACCAGGAAGTAAGGTATTACGCCTCTCTAAGCGGCCCGAACCTGTAGAAAATTGTCTACTATCTCTCATGCGCTCAGCACGAACCATCGAGCTACAGTCGGTTACACCGTCCTACCCAAAAGCACCTCGAGGGGTAACCCTGGGTGCGCGGTTGGGTCCCAAACATCGACAGCTGGCGTGCCTAGTAGGGGGTGTGTCACTGATCCAAGCTAGCTCAATGGCCATCACTTTTCAGCACAAAATCGCTCTCTGCCCTGGATCCGTGTTCTGCTTCGGAACTATCTCGTCCGTGGTAGACGAAGAAGGGACTCTACATCGTATAGCGGATCCGCCGGAGAAAAAGCCTTCCTCGAAGATCTCCGAGAAGGCAGGAATGAAGCAGGAGATAATGCAACCTCCAGCGCTCCGGGCGAAGACTACCTCCTGCAAGCCGGGAGCAGAGAATTCATTTACCTAGAGGAACCTGTTGTCCACCTCATCCACAGAAAAATGGACATGGGTTACAAGGAAAAAAAAGAAACAAAGATCCGTCAAGCTGCGCTTCTGGTACCCTCCGCCCTCAAAGGAGAACAGAAAGAAGCTTGTCGTCACGACAACTCCCTTCTACCTCGACGTCCTCTTCATCAGGGGGGAGAGTGGAATCATCCCCCATATCTGACGATGAACCGACCATGCCTGGGGAAGAACCTCCTCAGCGGGAAGCTCACCGACGGAGGAACCGACGCCGTAACACCCGGCGACATCATGAAGCCAGAGAACGAGATCTGGCACAGCCTGTATCACGAGACGAGATCTTCGAGGTGGGAGAAACTCCAGATGAACGAGTCTTCAGGGAAAGGAGGAACTCCCACCGACGTGATCGTCGGCAAGCTCAAGAGCAAGCCGAGCAGGAGGCGAGACAGCGCCGAGAGAACCCTCTGTTTGGACGAAACCTGAACCCCGACTTCGCCCGAGCCATGAACACACCGAGCGAGATCGGTGGAGTGCTGGCCCGGATAGCTAATGGCCTCCCCTAGACTCCAGACGCCGAGGGCTATCAGCGCCTGCTCACTCGGGCAGCTAATCATCTTCTGCCTCTCGCTCATCCTCCGAGCGATCTATGACATGCCATCAATAGTCGATGGGATGCGCAGAGCTCCATCAATGCTTCGCGCGAATGACGACACGAAAATGAGATCCGGCGCCGAGAGGAGTATGATCGGGATCACGATAGCCCTGCACGAAGTCAGGCCATCAGGGTTGAGTCGACAATGGCTTCAACTGGCGGCACGACCCGAGGACGGTCGAGGCAGCACATCAGTAACTCCCCTCCCCGGGACCGACACCACAATCGTCGACAAGAGGACACATGTGGAGTATCAGCGCTCACTCCGCGTCTCAGGGCCATTCAGTGCCCCCCTAACTTCAAAGTCTCCAACGTTGACAAGTACGAGCCTAAGCAAGACCCGGGAGGCTGGCTGGCTGTCTATACCATTGCTGCCCGGGCCGCTGGGGCAACTGAAGATGTGATGACTGCATACTTGCCCATCGTCCTCGGGCAAGATGCGCCGACTTCAGTCGGTGTTTTATCGCTAACTTCCAATCTCTCCAACAAGCCGGCATAGCCATGATACCTCAAATTCATCAGGTGCCGAGGAGATGAGACTCTTCGGTCGTACCTCAAAAGATTTCAGACCATGAGAAATCGTATTCCTGAAGTTGCAGAAGCTGCAGTGGTCGAGGACTTATACCAAGGATCTAATGACTCGGCCTTCATCCGAGCCATACTACAAAAAGCGCCAACCACCTCCGAACAGTTGTTCAGGGAGGCGGACCTCTACATCACCGCTGATGAACGTGCCCAGGATCTCATCAGAGGAATGAAGCCGACTCCGTCCGCGCCCCGGCGCGACACGAACCAGCAAATTGACAATCGCTGGGAGAAGAGGCCTCGTGAAGAAGTTCATGCCGCTGGACCACCCATCACTCGTGCCCAAGGGGCACCCCATGGAGGCGAACGAACATTGGATGACATCCTCGATGCCTAGTGCCCGTACCACAAGGACATGCGTCATACTCTTCGGAACTGTAGAGATTTCAAGCACTCCATCGGGAATGGCCGACCCTTCCAACCTCTACCACCTCCCCCACCACGAGGAGGACCCAGAGAACCTCGACAACCTCTGCAGCAGGAAGGGGGAGGAGGCGGAGCGTTCTCGCACGTCGATGGAGAGGTCAATGTCATCTTCGGCGGACACGGGTCGCAAGAAAACAAGAGGCAGTAGAAGCTCAATGATCGCCAGATACTGGTGCTCCCCGCCCCGTATCGATGGTCCAAACACCCGATCACCTTCACTCAGGCGGATCAATGGCTCAACTTCGATCATACGGGCAAGTACCCGCTCCTCGTCGATCCGGTGATCCGAGAGAGTAGGGTGAAGAAGGTGTTAGTAGACGGGGGAAGCAGCATCAACGTCACCTTCCCCTGGACACTCTTAGGCACTGGAGTCGCACTCAAAGAGCTCCACGAGTCGGACATTCCTTTCTTCGGCATTGTGCTGACTAAAGGAGAATACCCACTCGGACATATCTACATGACGGTTACCTTCGGAACTCCGAAAAACTATAGAACCGAGTTCCTGAGGTTCGAGGTAGCAAGCATCGACTATGAATACAACGCCATCATCGGCAGGCTGGGATTGGCGAAATTCATGGCCATTCCGCACTATTCATACATGATATTGAAGATGCCAGGACCACAAGGAATCATCACCGTGTGCGCTGACTTCCAAGGCACCGCAGAATGCTTCCGAGTGGCCATTCAGGTGGCCCTCACCACCAAACCACCGATGACTTCCTCTGTGCAGGCGAACTCAAAGCCTGAGGAAGATCTCGCGATACCTGTGAATGAAGCTCAAGCCGTGACCTCTATGCGGCCGACTGAGGAAACAAAGAGAATCAACCTCGGGTTCGCTGACGAACGCAAGACCGCCATCATCAGCTCCAGCCTGGATGACAAATAGGAAGACACGCTCATCTAGTTTCTGCAAGATAACCGAGACGTATTCGCATGACAGCCTGTGGATATGCCGGGAGTCCCGAGAGAACTGGCCGAGCACAAACTGAAGGTCTATCCCCAGGCGAGGCCAATCCGACAAAAGTTGCATCGTTTCATGCCCGACAAGAGAGAAGCTATTTGTGCCGAGCTAGCTCGATTAGTCGCAGCTGGTTTCATTAGAGAAGTACTGCATCCTGAGTGGTTAGCAAATCCTATTCTTGTACTCAAAAAGAATAAAGTGGATTGGCGCATGTGCGTCGACTATACAGATCTCAATAAACACTGTCCGAAGGATCCCTTCGGACTTCCTAGAATAGATCAGGTGGTAGATTCGACCGCCGGATGCTCTATGTTGTCATTCCTAGATTGCTACTCTGGATACCATCAAATCATCCTGGCAAAAGAAGACGAGGAAAAAACTGCATTCATTACCCCATTTGGAGCTTTCTGCTATACATCCATGTCGTTTGGCCTCAAGAACGCTGGAGCGACTTACTAGAGAGCTATTCAAACATGCTTAGCCGATCACTGGGGCAAGCGGGTAGAAGCTTATGTCGATGATGTGGTGATTAAAACAGAAAGCTCGGAAAACTTCATTGAGGATCTGTAGCTAGTCTTCAACAGCCTGAGGCGGTACCGGTGGAAGCTCAATCCAGAAAAATGTGTCTTTGGAGTACCAGTCGGGAAGTTGCTCGGGTTCATTGTCAGCCACCAAGGAATTGAAGCTAACCCAGAAAAAATCGAAGCTATCATGAGGATGGAAGCACCACGATCACAAAAGAAGGTGCAGAGGCTTACTGGATGCATGGCAGCTTTAAGCAGGTTCATATCAAGGATAGGAGAAAAAGGCCTACCATTCTACAAATTGCTCAAGAAAGTGGACAAGTTCTAGTGGACCTCAGAGGCCTAGGAAGCTCTTGATGCACTGAAGAAGTTTTAGGCGGTTACACCGCCTGTGCTAAAGCCGCCACGCCGAGCCATGCCAGACCGGCCGGCAAAAGATCTGTTGTTGTACATCACCTGCACGACTCATGTGGTGAGCACCGCGTTAGTAGTCGAGCGGGCAGAGGAAGGACACGCATATCCAGTACAACATCCCGTCTATTTCATAAGTGAAGTTCTGGGACCCTCTAAAAAGAAGTATCCTCAAGTTCAAAAACTATTGTACACAGTACTTCTAACTGCTCACAAGCTCTGTCACTACTTTGACGACCACAAAGTCATAGTAGTCACCGGATTTCCAATAGGGGATATTCTCCACAACAAAGAAGCCATTGGAAGAATAGCCAAGTGGGCCTGCGAGCTGGGAGCTCATGACATTGAGTTTCGGCCTCGCACTGCGATAAAGACTCAAGCGCTAGTTGACTTTGTATCAGATTGGATCGAGCAACAAGTACCAGATAACCCGGAGGCTACAGAAGTGTGGCAGATGTATTTCGATGGCTTGCTGAAACTACAGGGAGCAGGCGCCGGGATCCTCTTCATTGCCCCTGGAGGTGAACAACTCAAATATGCTCTTCAATTGTTATTTTCAGCATCCAATAATGAAGCAGAATATGAAGCTCTGATCCACGGATTGAACATTGCCATATCACTGGGCATTAAGAGGTTGATGGTATATGGAGATTCATTAGTGGTCATAAGTCAGATAAATAAAGAATGGGATTGCTCGAATGATTCTATGGGCAAGAACTGTACAGCCATCCGAAAACTAGAAGACAAATTTGAAGGGCTGGAATCTCATCATGTGGAAAGAGATCGCAATGCAGCAGCAGACGCATTGTTGAAACTAAGATCCAGCCGGACTCAGGTCCCACCTGGAGTTTTTGTCCAGGAGGTGCCACGCCCGAGCATTTCCTTAGATCAGTCAGAAGAGTGCAATGCTTTGAGCCAGCCAGAGTCAGACTCTAATGACTGGAGGAAGCCTATCATCAAGTATATAAAGAACGAAGAGGAACCGGATGATAAAGCCGCAGTGGAATGCATCGCAAGGCAGTCATCCCACTACACCCTCATAGGGGACGCACTGTACAGAAGGGGTGCAACAGGAGTCCTCGTGAAGTGCATTCTTTCGGTTATTGGGAAGCAACTGCTAGATGAGATTCACGCTGGACAGTGCGGGATACACGCAGCATCCAGAACTTTGGTTGGGAAGATCTTCAGGTCTGGTTTTTACTGGCCGACGATAAAAAGTGATGCAGCCGAGTTAGTCCTAGAGATGTGAAGCTTGCCAATTCTTATCAAAGCAGCAGCATTTACCAACACAGTAATTGCAGACCATACCCGTAACGTGGCCATTTGCGTGCTGGGGACTAGACATGATTGGACCCTTCAAGAAAGCTTAGGGAGGCTACACTCACGTGTTGGTCGCCATAGACAAATTCACCAAATGGATAGAATACAAACCCATTGCTTCTCTAACTTCAGCCAAGACAGTGGAATTCATACAAGATATAAAATTAGGGTTTGGGATACCGAATAGCATCATAACCGACCTGGATCCAATTTCACTAGCTCTGAATTCTTTGATTTCTGCGAACAACAGAGCATTCAAATCAAATATGCGTCAGTAGCACATCCAAGAGCCAACGGTCAGGTGGAAAGGGCTAATGGAATGATACTGGAAGCACTCAGGAAGAAAGTCTTCGACAAGAATGAAAAGTTCGTAGGGAAGTGGATCAGAGAATTACCTTATGTGGTTTGGAGCCTAAGAACTCAACCTAGTCGAGCTCTGCATGGAAACACCCCCTTCTTCATGGTCTATGGTTCGGAGGCAGTGCTACCTGCCGACCTCAGGTTTGGGGCACCAAGGCTGGTCTTCAAAAACATAGCTGAAGCGGAAGCTACCAGGCTAGAAGATATTAACATACTGGAAGAAGAGCGGTTGAATACAATAATTCAGTCAGCTAGATATCAGCAGACCCTGAGGCGCTATCATGATAAGACTATACGACATCGATCCTTCATAGCGGGAGACTTGGTCCTTCTGTAACACCCGGATTTTAGGGATCCAAAACCCGGGGTTATCATAAACACCAGGTATGCTGGGACCAAGTCTCAAACATATGATGTATAGTGGCACAGGATCGAATGTCACAACTTTATATATAACAGGAGTTCTATACAAAATAAATAATTACATTATAAGGAGACAACGGTCCAGCAACCCAAAGTTGACTGGGAGACGACGACCTAGACCTCTCACGAACTCATCACAGCATCCTCCATGAGCATCATCCTGCAGTACCTGGTCTTGACCTGAGGTGTGTGTGAGACAGCAAGAGTGAGCTCACATACGTTCATCGCTCAACAAGTTGTGGGGAATAATGTGCATGAACTCGCCAAAGATGGGAGCTCACGTGAAGTGTAAGGCTTACCAAAGAAGATGGTTAGAGCTGAGCATTGCTTTTAAAGTTGGTCAAAATTTTATTAGCAATTACTAAGTATAAGTAAATACCAACCCAATTAAATAGTAGAGCAGAAGTAATAACAACATCACCTGCAATGCAATGCATATGACAAATTGAATTTAGTTCCATAAGTAATCATGTGAGGGTCCGAGCTGCTCATGACCGTGAGCACGGCTAGTATACCAGTTTTACACTCTGCAGAGGTTGCGCATCTTTACCCACAAGTCGTGTATCCCATGTCGCCAGGGTTTGCAAGGCCCTTAGACACTTCCGAGGTGAATGGCTAGGGATCCACTACGAGGCCTTTACAAAGTTCCACTAGCTTCCGAAAACCCGCTACAGTTTATAGGAAGATCCAGTGCAGGAATCCCTTGCAGGACCGCCATCGCAGCAAAATCCTCCCGAGGGCCTCCCTACACTGACCTCTCCCCTACTGCCCTTGCCCCTTTCGGGTAAGGTAGTCTTCCACTAGCTTTCCTAATTAATCAGCCAAGGGCGTCCCATTCCACCCTCGTGGTAGCACTGTTTTCCCGGGTGGTTCTCCATGTTCCAATTAACATAATGATCTTAACATGAACCATAAATAACAACTGATAACAAAAGTATAATCATGAATAGTAAAGTGTATCTCTATACCCAAAACCACATATAGCACTAGCAAGTATTACCCAGAAAGTTCAGTGGTAAACAAGGTATAAAGATAGACAAACTAGGATAACCTATTGGGTCCCATCAAAATTAACCTATGCAGATCATTATGATTAATTAGAACATGAGTAGGTGAAAAGAAGTGATCAAGGGCACAACTTGCCTGGGCCTTGAGATTCCAGGTACCAGGATGATCTTCAGGTGACTCGTGACCTCACTGCTAGTCGTAGCAATTCAAACAAACATGGTATAGGCAAAATTAACATTACACCAAACATGTACACAAAATACACAATAATAATCTACACATTAAAATAAGACCATAGGAACTGGAATCACTAATTTTGGAGTTATAGATTTTAAGTTATGAATTTCCTAAGGTTTAATGTGATTAAAATATGATTAAATGATAAATAAATTTTCTGACAGAGTTCATGTCAAAACAGAGACACTAAATGATGAAGAATATTATTACAAAATTTTAGAAACTGGAATGACTCAATTTGGAGTTAAAATGAATTAAATATGAATTATACAAGTTTTATGATTTATTTTTATACTAAAAATCAATTTCTAAATCACATTTTCCTATTTTCTTTGAGCTCTGGACTGCGCACACAATAACCAGGGAGCACGGGGTTTAACTTGCAAAATCGCCCAGACACAGCCACACCCGAGGGGTACTGCAGGGTTGATTCTGCCAAAGTTTGGGGTCTCTTTAGTAAAAAGGTCACAGCCGAAGGGGTAAGGAGGGATTTGGGCCGTCGGATCATACATCCACGGATCAGAATAGATCGGCCATCTTGCTAACCGGTATGCGATCCCCTCCATCCGATACGAGATCAACCGCCTGAATTTAATGAAGGAGAGACCGAGCCGTGGCCCTCGGATCATGATCAACGGTTGTGATTCTATTAGACGAAGGGGTATTCCAGTTTCTAATCCTAGCCGGATAACACAGATCCAACGGTTGGCACTCATCTTCTTCCACGGTTCTTTCCACGGCGAAGTAAGCTCCACAGACGGCGGCGCTTCATCCAAGCATGGCCATCAGGGGCCCCGATAACCTAATCCAACCCAAGTTCGGTACACACACGGGTGAGGACGAGGTGAGCACGACATGAAAGCATTACCGGTGTTATGATTTGAGGAGGTGCTCCACCATGTTCAGGAGGAGGTTCGCCGCATTCGCCCAACCCCGGTGAGCAACCCACGGCACCGCAGTGCACCAAAACGATGCCGACAGCCATGAATAGCCTCAAGACAGACCGAAGGTTTCAAGGTTGTGCTCCCAGAGTCGAACGACATCGAGTAGCCACACGCCCTGTGGTTGTGCCCGCGTTCTTTCCTCCACGCAAAATTCCAGGCGCAGGTGAACCGCAAGCTCGAGCTAATCCGAGGTGCGGTTATGGCCTTGGTACCAGGGGGCGGTCTGGTTGTGTTTTATACCCAGGCAGCGCCCGTAGTCCGAGCCGGGGCGATCAGCAAGATCCATGGGCGAAGATCCCGGCCGAGGATTCGGTGGAGTTTGTTGTGATTTTTCAGCAACCGAGTACACAGGCTAAGAGGATTCCGCGGAGGGTTGTTAGCGAGGAGGACCGTGGCGGAGATCTAGAGTGACTCGCAATGAACCAAGCAGGGTGACGGACCTGACGAGACCGAGGCCGGAACAGCTGCGTGCGCGCGAGAGGTTTTCTGCGCGGCGTTCGATCCATCAACCACCAGCGCATGAAGCGGAGAGGAGATAGGGAGAGGGATAGAGCTAGCACAGGGTTCGTCGTCACCCATGAGCGTGAGGCAGCGGAGGCGGGCCCCAGGTTTTCCTCCGCGGTTTGCGGCAACAGCACCACCGGCGCGCGCGAAGGACACGGTGCCAATTTTGTTTTCGGATCCCAGGGAGAAGACGGTCCTGACAATACTGGCCCACGCACCAGAGCAATAGGAAGGGCGCATGTGTGTGATGCCTAGAGGGACTGACGTGCCGGGCCCGCACGCAGGAGACTTGGTGGGCTGAAAGCAAGGTAGCAGGCCCAGCACGAGTTTTTCCCATTTAATCTTTTTTTTATTATTATTTTTTTTTCCTGATTTCTTCCCCAAATTTGAACTTCAATTCAATTTAAATCATGTTTGAACTTCAGTTTTCCAAATATGTCTTATAACATTCTACTGTGAAGATAGTGTCTATTATTTATTTTAGATTAAAATTCCCCAAAATTCCAAATACCAATCATCTCCTTAATGAAAATGGAACATCCACTATTTATATTATTTTTCTTGTCATACATTTAGGGTAGGAATAAAGGGTTTCATTTGAATTTCATTTCTCATTCCTATTTTATGTTTTCATTTAAAATTGGAGGTCTACTTTATGTCTCCCATAAAATAAGATTTAGGGTGTTACAAATCCTACCCCCCTTAAAAATAATCTCGTCCTCGAGATTTGTAAGAAAGAGAGTGATTTAAAATCTAGCTTTTAGTTTCTAATTAGTTCAAAATCAAGAGTCTCTCTTTTATTATTAGTAAGTGATTAGGAGAGCATGGGTAATATATGTTTGTCCATTTTATTATGTAGGATAGAAGATGTCTTTAGAGCATACATATAGGTTTGGTTAAGAAAGTGTAGGGTAAGAAAAGACTTCATCCAAGATTTGTGGATCTTGATTCATCTTGATGATTTAGCTTGATCTTTGAAGGCTTGAGTTAATGCTTATCCTCCTTTGACATGGTTGGTCTCCTTTGGCCTTTCTTCTTGGAGTTGCCATCCGAGTTAAGGATATATGGTTAAGATATATGTGGTAAGATAGACTACATGATATAGGTCAAAATCTGGTTTGATGTCAGGTGGTGGTTGATAGATTATGCACTCCATTAAGACTCTATTGCTTGGGTAAGTTATGTAACTTGTTATATAGATCGAGTTGTTTGTGTATGTCCTTAGTTGCTCTAAGTCACCAATTTAGACTTAAGTGAATGTGAAGTATGGCCTTATCCTTTGTATCAGCATTAAGTAACTCAATCCAGATTAGGTTGGTATGACTAGATTAAACTAGTTAAGATTAGCTAGATCTATCAGGGTAGGATAAATATTATTAGGATATGTTAGAATCTTTTAAGATAGGATGGATTATATGATGTAGGTAGGTCATTGTTCAAGGATGAGTTGGTATAAGACATTAATTTAGGTCAGGATATATTTGTAGAGACAGTGTCTAACCTATATCACCAACTTAACTAACTTGTTAATAACTCACTTTAGATTGGGTCATATTTAGATTAGATAGAATCTGGATTAGGTTGGATATAACTAGATTAGACTAGATAATATCTAATTACTTTGGATTAGATCTTGGGTGTTACTAGGGTGGGGTAAATATGCTTATTAGGACAAGATGAATCCATAAGGATAAGGTAGAATCTTTTGAGGTCAGTTAGATCTATTAGGATGAGATAAAATCTTTTTAAGATATGATGAGTATCTTTTAAGATGAGATGGATCTATTAAGATAAGGGAGAATCTTTTAAGATAAGATGAATTGGTTAGAATGAGAGCTTTTAGGATAAGATAAATCTCTTAAGCTAGATATGTTCCAATGGGGACAATCTAGGTTGTCTAGTTATTTTATAAATATATTTTTATACCTATGTGTATATGCAGATGCAATTGTGGACATTATTCCACAACTCATCACACTCAATCAAAGATCCAAATCAGGCAAGTATCATAAGAACAAACATTCAAGCACATAGATAAAAATAGTTTTGTCTTTGTTCCTAATATTAGGTCACCTATTCCTAAAGGTCACTCTAGGCACAGGATTTCAAAGTGTGAAATCCACGTTTGTCTTTAGAATGAAAAGGTAAGAGTAATCAGAGTAAAGCGGAAATAGATGAGAAAAAGATTAAGATAAGTTTAGAAAGAATCAGAGTAGTAAAGGTAAGTAGATATTGGTTGTCCAGTTCTATCTAGGTTTCGTCCTACAGTCAACATTCCTCTGATACCACTTCTGTAACACCCGGATTTTAGGGATCCAAAACCCGGGGTTATCATAAACACCAGGTATGCTGGGACCAAGTCTCAAACATATGATGTATAGTGGCACAGGATCGAATGTCACAACTTTATATATAACAGGAGTTCTATACAAAATAAATAATTACATTATAAGGAGACAACGGTCCAGCAACCCAAAGTTGACTGGGAGACGACGACCTAGACCTCTCACGAACTCATCACAGCATCCTCCATGAGCATCATCCTGCAGTACCTGGTCTTGACCTGAGGTGTGTGTGAGACAGCAAGAGTGAGCTCACATACGTTCATCGCTCAACAAGTTGTGGGGAATAATGTGCATGAACTCGCCAAAGATGGGAGCTCACGTGAAGTGTAAGGCTTACCAAAGAAGATGGTTAGAGCTGAGCATTGCTTTTAAAGTTGGTCAAAATTTTATTAGCAATTACTAAGTATAAGTAAATACCAACCCAATTAAATAGTAGAGCAGAAGTAATAACAACATCACCTGCAATGCAATGCATATGACAAATTGAATTTAGTTCCATAAGTTAATCATGTGAGGGTCCGAGCTGCTCATGACCGTGAGCACGGCTAGTATACCAGTTTTACACTCTGCAGAGGTTGCGCATCTTTACCCACAAGTCGTGTATCCCATGTCGCCAGGGTTTGCAAGGCCCTTAGACACTTCCGAGGTGAATGGCTAGGGATCCACTACGAGGCCTTTACAAAGTTCCACTAGCTTCCGAAAACCCGCTACAGTTTATAGGAAGATCCAGTGCAGGAATCCCTTGCAGGACCGCCATCGCAGCAAAATCCTCCCGAGGGCCTCCCTACACTGACCTCTCCCCTACTGCCCTTGCCCCTTTCGGGTAAGGTAGTCTTCCACTAGCTTTCCTAATTAATCAGCCAAGGGCGTCCCATTCCACCCTCGTGGTAGCACTGTTTTCCCGGGTGGTTCTCCATGTTCCAATTAACATAATGATCTTAACATGAACCATAAATAACAACTGATAACAAAAGTATAATCATGAATAGTAAAGTGTATCTCTATACCCAAAACCACATATAGCACTAGCAAGTATTACCCAGAAAGTTCAGTGGTAAACAAGGTATAAAGATAGACAAACTAGGGTAACCTATTGGGTCCCATCAAAATTAACCTATGCAGATCATTATGATTAATTAGAACATGAGTAGGTGAAAAGAAGTGATCAAGGGCACAACTTGCCTGGGCCTTGAGATTCCAGGTACCAGGATGATCTTCAGGTGACTCGTGACCTCACTGCTAGTCGTAGCAATTCAAACAAACATGGTATAGGAAAAATTAACATTACACCAAACATGTACACAAAATACACAATAATAATCTACACATTAAAATAAGACCATAGGAACTGGAATCACTAATTTTGGAGTTATAGATTTTAAGTTATGAATTTCCTAAGGTTTAATGTGATTAAAATATGATTAAATGATAAATAAATTTTCTGACAGAGTTCATGTCAAAACAGAGACACTAAATGATGAAGAATATTATTACAAAATTTTAGAAACTGGAATGACTCAATTTGGAGTTAAAATGAATTAAATATGAATTATACAAGTTTTATGATTTATTTTTATACTAAAAATCAATTTCTAAATCACATTTTCCTATTTTCTTTGAGCTCTGGACTGCGCACACAATAACCAGGGAGCACGGGGTTTAACTTGCAAAATCGCCCAGACACAGCCACACCCGAGGGGTACTGCGGGTTGATTCTGCCAAAGTTTGGGGTCTCTTTAGTAAAAAGGTCACAACCGAAGGGGTAAGGAGGGATTTGGGCCGTCGGATCATACATCCACGGATCAGAATAGATCGGCCATCTTGCTAACCGGTATGCGATCCCCTCCATCCGATACGAGATCAACCGCCTGAATTTAATGAAGGAGAGACCGAGCCGTGGCCCTCGGATCATGATCAACGGTTGTGATTCTATTAGACGAAGGGGTATTCCAGTTTCTAATCCTAGCCGGATAACACAGATCCAACGGTTGGCACTCATCTTCTTCCACGGTTCTTTCCACGGCGAAGTAAGCTCCACAGACGGCGGCGCTTCATCCAAGCATGGCCATCAGGGGCCCCGATAACCTAATCCAACCCAAGTTCGGTACACACACGGGTGAGGACGAGGTGAGCACGACATGAAAGCATTACCGGTGTTATGATTTGAGGAGGTGCTCCACCATGTTCAGGAGGAGGTTCGCCGCATTCGCCCAACCCCGGTGAGCAACCCACGGCACCGCAGTGCACCAAAACGATGCCGACAGCCATGAATAGCCTCAAGACAGACCGAAGGTTTCAAGGTTGTGCTCCCAGAGTCGAACGACATCGAGTAGCCACACGCCCTGTGGTTGTGCCCGCGTTCTTTCCTCCACGCAAAATTCCAGGCGCAGGTGAACCGCAAGCTCGAGCTAATCCGAGGTGCGGTTATGGCCTTGGTACCAGGGGGCGGTCTGGTTGTGTTTTATACCCAGGCAGCGCCCGTAGTCCGAGCCGGGGCGATCAACAAGATCCATGGGCGAAGATCCCGGCCGAGGATTCGGTGGAGTTTGTTGTGATTTTTCAGCAACCGAGTACACAGGCTAAGAGGATTCCGTGGAGGGTTGTTAGCGAGGAGGACCGTGGCGGAGATCTAGAGTGACTCGCAATGAACCAAGCAGGGTGACGGACCTGACGAGACCGAGGCCGGAACAGCTGCGTGCGCGCGAGAGGTTTTCTGCGCGGCGTTCGATCCATCAACCACCAGCGCATGAAGCGGAGAGGAGATAGGGAGAGGGATAGAGCTAGCACAGGGTTCGTCGTCACCCATGAGCGTGAGGCAGCGGAGGCGGGCCCCAGGTTTTCCTCCGCGGTTTGCGGCAACAGCACCACCGGCGCGCGCGAAGGACACGGTGCCAATTTTGTTTTCGGATCCCAGGGAGAAGACGGTCCTGACAATACTGGCCCACGCACCAGAGCAATAGGAAGGGCGCATGTGTGTGATGCCTAGAGGGACTGACGTGCCGGGCCCGCACGCAGGAGACTTGGTGGGCTGAAAGCAAGGTAGCAGGCCCAGCACGAGTTTTTCCCATTTAATCTTTTTTTTATTATTTTTTTTTCCTGATTTCTTCCCCAAATTTGAACTTCAATTCAATTTTAAATCATGTTTGAACTTCAGTTTTCCAAATATGTCTTATAACATTCTACTGTGAAGATAGTGTCTATTATTTATTTTAGATTAAAATTCCCCAAATTCCAAATACCAATCATCTCCTTAATGAAAATGGAACATCCACTATTTATATTATTTTTCTTGTCATACATTTAGGGTAGGAATAAAGGGTTTCATTTGAATTTCATTTCTCATTCCTATTTTATGTTTTCATTTAAAATTGGAGGTCTACTTTATGTCTCCCATAAAATAAGATTTAGGGTGTTACACCTTCGCAGAACTCTAACGGGAGAAGGACGGCACAAATTATCGCTGCTATGGGAGGGGCCATTCATGGTGTCAGAGGTCACTTGGCCAGGATCATATCGGCTTACTCAAATGGATGGCACGGAAGTAGGGAATTCTTGGAATATACAGCACCTCAGGAAGTTTTACCCTTAGCTAGAACTATCGGAGCAACGTTGTATTCTGTAATTGGAAAATACGTCATCAATAAAAGATTTCACTCTCAAAAGCATTCAAACTATTGGTTATCCATAGTAACGGAGGGTGACCACTATACCCTATACCCTACTAACGGAGCAATCAGCTTAAGTCGGCAATGACTTAAGACGGTGCAACATGCTCGCGCTTACTCAACCGAGGGTGACCACTATACCCTACCAACGGAGCAATCGACTTAAGTCGGCAATGACTTAAGACGGTGCAACATGCTCCCGCTTACTCGACTTAGGGTGACCACTATACCCTACTAACGAAGCAATCGGCTTAAGTCAGCGACGACTTAAGATGGTGCAACATGCTCGTGCTTACTCGACATAGGGTGACCACTATACCCTACTAACAGAGCAATCGGCTTAAGTCGGCGACGACTTAAGACGATGCAACATGCTCGCGCTTACTCGACAAAGGGTGACCACTATACCCTACTAAGGGAGCAATCGGCTTAAGTCGGTGACGACTTTAGACGGTGCAACATGCTCGCACTTACTCGAAATAGGGTGACCACTATACCCTACTAACGGAGCAATCGGCTTAAGTCGGTGACGACTTAAGATGGTGCAACATGCTCGCACTTACTCGACATAGGGTGACCACTATACCCTACTAACGGAGCAATCGACTTAAGTCAGTGATGACTTAAGACGGTGCAACATGCTCGCGCTTACTCGACATAGGGTGACCACTATACCCTACTAACGGAGCAGTCGGCTTAAGTCGGCAATGACTTAAGACGGCATAACATGCTCACAACTATTCGTCATAGGGCGATCTCTATGCCTTACCAGCTGATCAATTGGCTTAAATTAGGAAAAGATTCCAAAAACCAGCATGCCATGCTTACTTCTGCAAACGTTCATAATGACTATTGAATTATAAACAGTGGAAACAAAAAGTTATAGCTTTCAGCGCCAAGAACACATTCTAATATCCTACCGAGTATTCGAGCGCACTGATCACACACACATATAGTTCACAAATGCATTCAGTATCTTCTAAACACAGCAAAACTTCTCTATTCGGCAATGTCTTTCACAGGAGCAATCGAGAAGGAAGGGTGACTCGAAGCATCAGGCGTAGCCTTGCTGTCCGCAACAATGTCATCAGGAACAACTACACCGGGCCTTCTCATCAAGATTCGCCATGCGCGAATGGTTTTGTCCATAGCCTTATCACGCTGGGCTTTCAGAGCAGCGCAGTTTTCCTCTGCAACTTTGGTAGCCATTCGAGCAGCCTCTAGCTCCTAGGTGACTGATCTCTTGGAGGCATGCAAATCTTTGATGATGGAGTCCTTGCTTGACACCAACTGCCTAAGCCGTAGGATCTCATCCTGGGATACTTGCAGTTCATAACGATGATGATCCAGATCTGTCATGGTAAAACGGTGGCTCCTTTCCAAGATAGTTAGGGAAGTGCTAGCATCACGATACAACCTATCCAGATTATCGCGAGAGGCTGCAAGTGCTCATTTCTCCTCCTACAAACAAGAATCAACTCTCAAGCATCCAGTAAGCAGTAAATTCACGGCAGATCCAATTAAGTAAGCTTACCTCGTTAGCCACCCTTTCAGAATCAAGCTGAGCATTAAGAGAAGAATTCAAAGAATGTGCGTTGTCTAAAGAAGCAGAAACCCGAGCCAGGTCGATCTGACCTTGGGAATACTTCTCCTCAAGCTCAGAGTACCGTCGGGTTGAGTCGGCTTGATGTTGAAGATGTTTCTCCTCAAGCTCAGAATACCGCTGGGCCATATCTGACAAAAAACAGTCGAAGAAGGATACACGGTTAAAAACAAATTAATCAATCAGCCAAAGAAGAAACAAAGATACCAACCAGCATTTGACACTTTCAAATCAGCTATCTGCTTCTGAAGCAGCAATGGAATCCACTGCGTTAGTGACAGAGCTCCTTCTGGGATAGAGGCACCATGTGATCTCAATTGAGCAGACATCCCATCAACCAATGCCTATTATTAAAAACAAATGAGTACAAAGAAAGTGATTTACCAGGAGGAATGACGGAACAAAAAGAGCTAGGTTACCTGAAGATTAGAAAAGAATGAGGGCAATTCCATGTCATGAGAAGCTGTGTTGTAGCTCGATGAAGGAAGATCAACTGGAACAATCTGAAGAGCATCGTTGGGGGTTGATTCAGCTCCACTAGCAGATATCAGAATTCTGGCATCCAGCTCGCCGACCTCTAAGGCGACTCCTTCACTCGAAGCTAAAGAAGTATGCATCACTATCACTCCATCAGATCATGGGGGAGACGACCCGACATGGACGTCCATGGAGGTGTGGGAAAGAGAGCTCGCCCGGACACCCTTGGGGACTGGGTTGCAGCTCGCACTACCCATCGGAGTCGGATCACTACCAGCAACACCCTCGGGGGCTGGATTGCAGTTTGCGCTACCCACCAGAGCCAGATCATTACCAGCGACACCCTCGGGGGCTAGGTAATCACAACGACACCCTCGGGGGCTAGGTAACCGCCAGCATCACCATTGGGGGCTGGGTTTTCTGCAACAACCACCTATGAGGTTGAAGGATCCTCAGTCACCTCCATGGGAGTCGGAGAATCCTGACCAGCTTCTTGACACTGAAGACTACCTTCCAAAGTCGAAGATGCGTGAGATACCGCCTGGGCTACCTCTAATCCCACGTCTGGAGTGTCAGAGCAAACATCCACCATATCATCAATAGTCGGTTCCAACATCATATCTTTAGGAATGACATCTTCAAGGGCCTGATCAAAATCTGTTATGGATAAATCTTGAAGGCTAACAAGAGGAGACAGAGCTGGAGAAGGAATATCACTATCCCCCTACTACCTCTATAACGCCGGCTATTCTTATGAATTAGCGGAACTTCTTCTTCCTCTTCTTCGTCCTCGTCAAAAATGCGGACAATAGATGGTGCAGGATCACACCCATTGGGGTCAGCTTCAACAGGATCACACCCATTGGGCTTAGCTTCAATAAGGTTACACCCATTAGGGTCAGTTTCAATAGGATCACACTCGTTGGGGTCAGTTGGTGCACGGTCACACCCAGTGGGGTCAACATCAGTAAAGACCTTTGTTGGTACTTCTTCGCAAACAGGACAGAAGATCCAGCATCCTGATCCAAGCATGACAATCGCTGAAGTCGTTTCTTTTTCTTCTTCTTCTCCTCAGCAGGCGCAGTTGGGCGGCTGACTTGACGAAGACGCTTTGGGCGAGTACCCTCAGGCTTTCGGGTGTCCACTGTTTTGACAGTCTCTGGTATAACCAGAACAGCCATTGTTTCAGCAGGGGCCGAGTCAGAAGATTCTCCAGCCAACATATCGAGTACATCATTTATTTCTGCATCATCTGGACTCGCTGACATCTCAAAATGAACTTGCCTCTCATCATTGGGAAGATCACAAAGAGAAGCAACCAAGACCTCAATATCTTCAGGAGAGGGTTACACTCTAAGACCCAGACCACTATCACCATTAGGAGGATTGGACACAAAATTGAAAAAGGACTTAGGAGGTGGCAGATTCCAAGCAGAGTAGGCAACAGGAGCACCAACATTTGATACTTTGCCTCTCAAGATCATGTCTAGTCGTCTCACCAGATCGTCAGCAGGAATTCTCCTATTAGTAACTCGAGTCAAGTCGGTAACACCACTGTACAAGTAAGCTGGGCATGCTCTGTCCTTCAAAGGCTGAATATTCTAAAAAACAAAGTCAGCAACCACAGCCTCGACGGTCAGACCCCTCTCCTTTAGTAGACAGATTTCAGCAAGCAGAACCCTAGCTTCTATTACTTCCAAGGCAGTAGGATACTCAATCCAACTCCGAGTGCGCACATCGGGCTGTCTCCCCGACCAGGGGGGAGGGACTTGCCATGGTTTTCCACAATAAACCACTCAAAGCGCCACCCTTTAATGTTGTCCTTAAGCGGGATGTCAAGGTATTCTATTTTCCTCCCGCGGCACATCTCCAGACTCGCACCACCCACGAGCTGGTGCTGCCCCCCAGCCATCCCAGGCCGACAGTGATACAAATACTTCCATAAACCGAAGTGAGGAAGAATTCTGAGGTAGGCCTCACATAGATGAACAAAGATAGAAATTTGCAAAATGGAATTGGGATTCAGATGAGTCAGGTTTAGATTGTAAAAGTCAAGGAGACCGCGGAAGAAGGGAGAAATGGGAAGAGCAAGGCCGTGGATAAGAAAAGGGACGTAGACAACGGACTAGTGGGTATCTTCTGTCGGGACAATGACCCCATGGCAAATCCGCCAAGAACAAAGCTCCTTCGGAGGAAGAACTCCAACATCAACAAGGCGGAGGAGATCCGATTCTGAGACAACAGACATATAGTTACCTGCGAAGGGCAACTGGCTGTTGGGGTCGACGGGAGGAATGACCACCGCAGCAGAATTCTGGTTCTTCTGCTTGGGCGCCATCGCAATCTCGTTGGCGGATTGAACGGAAGCAAAATCAGAAAGAAACAGAGGAATGTTTTGAGGCAGAAAGGTGAAGTTAGGGCTCAGAATGCAGAGGCGTGCGACAACGTGATATAAATGGGGTTTTCCCGGGTTGGGCACCGTTTCTAAAAAGTGCTGAGTCATCACTCGGGAAAAACAAGATTTCCTGGCATAACTCAGCTGTTATCTCTAAAAAACACTGGCATCGTCAAGCACCACTCGGCGGTTACCTCTAAAATGCCAGCATGGCCCAGCGTAACTCGGTTGTTACTTCTAAAACACCGACGCAATCTAGCATAACTCGGCTGTTACCTCTAAAACGCCGATGTAACCCAGAGTAACTCGGTTGTTGCCTCTAAGATGCCGATGTCGCCAAGCACCACTTGGCTGTTACCTCTAAAACGCTAGCGTGGCCCAACGTAACTCGGCTGTTACTTCTAAAACACCGACGCAATCTAGCATAACTCGGCTATTACCTCAAAAACGCCGGCGTGGTCCAGAGCAGCTCGATAGTTACTTCTAAAAGACGCCAGCAATGCCTGCCATAACTCAGCTGTTTTCTGTATGTAAATGCCGGCAGAACCAAATACGACTCAACAATTACTAGTCATTACTCGGGTGTTATCTCTAAGAACAACGACAGCGCTGGGCATGAATACAAGCTATCGATTCACTATAAAAGAACGATGGGAAAGCGGAAGAGATACTCAGAACAAGCTGAAATTTTCTTCAATATATAAAGAAGGGAAGTTCTTCCACAAACTCAAAGACCAACTCATTATGAGCCAGCCTTTCTTCCCTTTTTTGCTACATTACACTACTACATCACTACACTACTTACACTACTCTATACTACTAACTACTACTACATTATTCCACTATTACTAATACTACTTCTACTACTAGTTATCTATACTAATATTTAAGCCAGTGGCGCTCTGCCACTGGCCTTGCTGCTGCCACTGTCACCCTTGCCGCTGCCGCTGTCGCCCTTGCCGCCGTCGTCGTCGCCCTTGCCGCCGCCTCCATCGTCGCCGTCGCCCTCATCGTTGCCGTCACCATCGCTCCCCTCCTCGGACGAGTCGGAGGAGTTCTCCTCGTCTGAGGAGATCTCTGACTCATCCGAGCCCTCGAGCCTGGAGCGCTCGATGGCCCGAATGTACGTCCACACCTCGGCAGTGATCCCCTAGGAATCGTCCGAGTCATCGGACAACACCGAGGGAAAGGCATAGACCGACGACCCCTCAGACTCGGAGGAAAACTCCTCATCCGAGTACTCGGAGTCACCAAAGTCCTCCGAGGGGGGACTTGGCTCACGCTTCCGCTTGTCGCCGGAGTGGTGTGACAAACTTCCGCCCTTCTTGTTCTTGCCCATAGTTGATTGGAAGAGAAGAGAAAAGTGGAGAATAAGCAACAAACGGCCGGGAGATGTGTGAAGACACCAGTGAAGTAGGCAATCTATTTATAGGGCTAGGAGGCAACCGCTCATCTCCTACCACGGTCACTGAACAGTCGCAAGTATTCAATAAGCCATTCAAATCACCTGGAAACAAGTCAGGCGGCAGACGCCGTCTCACGTAACACGACACCACTGGGACTGAGGTAAATGCTTGGACGATATGATTACACCCCGCGGTCACGTCAAGTTACTATTCAAGGACAGTTTGCTAAACGCTCAGCGCACCAAGCCATCCCTTGGCTACACCCGTTGGGGGGGACGTCGAGGAATTTTCAATAGATTTTCCCAAGCACTCACATCCATACAGTATACACAATGAATGTATCAAGACAGAAGGAAGATATCGATAGAGATCAGAGGAAAGCCAAAAATAGCTACTGAAGTACAAGTCTAATCAACAGAAGCATTGAAGCACGAAGCGAAATGAAGACCAGCCAAGAGCCATCTACCGGACGTCCAATCTATCGCCGATCAAATAAATTTCAAACCTAACAGGACATGGGTAGACCGCGTTGCTGATCGCAAAGGCAAGAATTAGAGAAACCAGGCTGATCTCTAAAAGCATAAGCTGATGATATAATGCCAAATTCTAAGGCATGAGATGAAGACCTTTGAGTGGATTATTTTTAGTAATCCACTCAAAGCTCGGGGGCTACACCCATTGGGTGCACCTCCGGCGCACCCAATGAGTTCTCAACCCTGAAGGCAGAACGTTGATCTCTAGGGCATGGAACGACGAAGAAATGCTGATTTCTAAAGCATGGAATGAAGATGAACCAACGACTTCTAAAAAGCAGGAGATGAAGACCTTTGAGTGGATTATTCTCAGTAATCCACTCAAAGCTCGGGGCTACACCCATTGGGTGCACCTCTGGTGCACCCAATGAATCTTCAACCCCTAGAGACGAAATGCTGATCTCTAAAGCATAAGCTGGTAACCAAGCACTAATCTCTGAAATATAAAGCAAAGACCGCTGAAAGAGCCGAAGAACATAACAGAAGTTTGTTTTTACCGGACCGATCAAAGTTCAGAAAGCAACGACTTGACAAGTGTACTGTCAGAGCATCCACAGTCTAAAATCAAAACTGCAAGCTGGACCTAGAATCTTTAGGCCGATTGTTTCAAAATCAACTCAAAGATTGGGGGCTTGTGGGGGACAGATATCCCCTGGGTCCACTAGAAGGCTGGAAGGCCTCGCAAAAGACTCTGGGCCCATTATTTCGCAAGGCCAGCCCTTCGTGGGCCAGGGGAGGAACCACTGGCAGAATGGATCGACGCAAGATTGGATCAACTCGAGCCCAGGTGGCTCAGTGGATTTAAACGTTATCCACAACATTGATCCGATTCTCCCGCGCAGCACCCTCAGACATCGGAACTGAACGAGGATAAGTCGGCAGGATAATAGAGAGATAAGTTCAATCGGTTCACTATTACTTAGGAGCACATAGTTATCATACCCGCATGTAACGCCCCACGGTTAAGTATATAACGCCTAGGGGGCACCCCATCAAAGAACAAGTCACTCATTAGCCATCTACTCAATTCTCTAGCATCCTTCATACTAGAGAATCCGCCTGTAGCCCACCACATAAAGATCCACACCAGGAAGTAGGGTATTACACCTCTCTAAGTGACCCAAACCTGTAGAAAATTGTCTACTGTCGAGCTACAGTCGGTTACACCGTCCTACCCAAAAGCACCTTGAGGGGTAACCCCAGGTGCGCGGTCGAGTCCCAAACACCGATAGTATCCATACATTATTTCAATAATGTGCAACGAATGCAACGTATTAAACAATATAGTGCGAGGAAGACTTACCCACATCTCTTGCTTCTCCATGCCTACCTTGTTGCTGAATTGCTTGTCGTCCCGATCCACTGCATCGGGGGCGACGGCGTAGTGGTTGTAGGAATAGGCTAGGCCCATCACTTTGGCGTACTCAACAAATCCTAGGAAGTGTTCCCTGCACAGAAAGCCGAGGATGTCATTGAGGTTGCGGTCGTGACCCTTGCATTCTCCAAAACCTTCCAAGACATGTCCAAGTGATTAAGAAAAAGTATTAGTTTCTATTTTATATTTGAACATATAATATGAAGAAGCAACAACAACATCTAAAGTTACATACATTTCCCCATTGTGTCGAATAAGTGAGCATCTGTCACGAAGTATTGGCCGCTAAGGGAGACCCACCGGACCTCGCAAGTAGACGTGCGTCGAACCTAAGGCACCAGACCTAGAGGTGTCTTGCTGAGTGTCGTCGTTGTTGTCGTCCTGCTGCGCAGCATCGACGTCCTGTTGCACGCATCGACAGCAACCTAATGCTCCACCTGTTGTTGTACGACACCGTCCTACTACACCTCCTCCTTCGTCCTATGGGTGCTCCTCCTCCTCCAACATGATGTATTTTTCATAAAGCTAGTGGAAGAAATAGCTCAACTCTACAAGCGCTAGCCAAACATGCTTAGGGAGATAGCCTCGAACCATTATTGGAAGAATTTGTTCAATCCATATGTGGAAGTCATGACTCTTCATCCCTAAGACTCAAAGAGTATGTAAGTTCACCCCCTACTCTTGTTAGCGGCATACCCATATGGGAACATTAACATCTTGATCCACTATAGTACTTCCTTCCTCTAGGCCCTGCTTAGGACGAAATCGGCCTTAGGCCTTCTCCATGTCTTTCCACTACTAGGCGGCTTCATCTCTCGGTTTGGTCTATCACATAACGCTGCAAGATCCACTCTTGCCTTTACATTATCCTTTGACTTATCAGGAATGTCCATGATTTTTTCCAAAGTGCCTCGGCGACATTCTTTTCAATGTGCATCACATCAATGTTATGTCGAAGGAGGTCATCATAATAGGGGAGCCGAGTTAAGCCCGACTTATGGGTCCACATA
This sequence comes from Zea luxurians, assembly GCA_029449295.1. Lineage (NCBI taxonomy): Eukaryota > Viridiplantae > Streptophyta > Magnoliopsida > Poales > Poaceae > Zea > Zea luxurians. The sequence goes on along the minus strand of JAOPSE010000055.1, from coordinate 14,367,504 downwards.
TGCTGCTCACCATATCCAACAAAACCACCTTCTGGATTGACCATGAGACCATCTATCCGTTGACGAACTTCGGCACCAGTCATCATTGCAGGTGGGCGGTCTATCACTACGACACCTTTCGTAAAGTTCTTGATGTCTAGTCAGAATCCATGGTCAGGAGGGAGAAATTATTGGTGTTTATTGAATGAAAAATATTTGCCACCCTTCATCCACCAAATGAACCTAAGAGCTTCCTTGCAAACTGGGCATGGGAACTTATCATGAACCCACCATGTGCAGAATAGCCCATACACTGGTAAGTCATGCATGGAGTACTGCTACGAAACATGCATTTTGAAGTTTTTCTTCATAGCTCGGTCATACGTCCATACCCCTTCCTTCTAAGCACAAACCAATTCATAAATCAAAGGCTCCATGTGCACACCCATTTTATTCCCTAGGTTTCTAGGAATTATCAATGACACGAATATGTTCTATCTTTTAAAGCATACGCCAAACAGATATTGATGGGGATAATGAACACATGCCAACATGTGTATGGGACAGCGATCATTCCATAGGGATTCAACCAATCTGTGGCTAGTGGAACACGTACATTATGAGCCTCTTTGGCTTTCTCATGGTGAATGGCATCAAAGTGGGTCCATGCTTCACCATCAAATGCATGTACCATCTTGTCAGGATTGTATTGTTTTCCATTTCATCTGTTTTGTGGATTCCTCAGTCATGTATAGATGTTGGATCCTCGGTATGAACGGAAGGTGACATAGGATTGTCACGGGGATGCTGAGCTGCCTCTTTTATCCATCACCAGATTCTACCTCCATGAACTTAGATGATTTACACTTCAGATAATACTTTGCCTCTGTGTATTCTTTCCTAAATAGGACGTAACCCTTTAGAAAAACATGTATCTGCTCATACGTCTTCTTGAGTGCATGAAAGAGTTTTTGTGCCTTGTACCTGCTCTTTGGCAGAACATGAATGTCCGGAAGCAGGCTGCCAATAACAATCAACAAACCATTGAAGGCTTCTCAACTCAGGTTGTACTGTGACTTGAACGCCATTATACGTCCAATGGCATCTTTCCACTTAATTTCTTCAGTCTGATGTAGTATTTGATTCTGCATCTCCCATATGAAGCACAAATGGGGGGCGTGCAGCGACATTGGTGCTATCCAATCAACAGATGTCTAAAGACTATTTGAAAGAAATGTAGAAATGAATGTACAATCGAGGCTTCCATTGCAAAGGCATACATACTGGAGTAGGTGTCAAACTCCACAACAATTTACTATGGTGAATAACTCCCATATGTACATAATCTATCCCCTCGTTACAATGATGGCGAAAATGAATCGAACCTTAGCATCTTTCGAGGGAAACTCAGAAGCGCAAGTGGTTCGACCACCAAGACACTTAGACATGAAGAGTGGTGCCACATCATGCTATATCTGTTGACCAATCTTGATGAGGTGACATCTTACATGCAACAATTTCTTGATGAATTCTAGCGTCGATCAAGGTATCCAACTGCATAGGAATATGATACCCTTCTTAAACAGGGTGCAGGAATGGATTGCTCGATTCCATTTCCGGGTTCAAATGGAAGGTACCATCATATCTAGCTCATACTTAGTTTGTTATTTAAAGTTGCTCTTACGTGCGAATAATATAACAATCTAGTGTATTTGAACTCATAGGGCCAAAGAGATCCATCTATGAGTGATGAGTTGAGACAAGTTGCCAAACCCTTTGTCTGTAGGGTTAGCATATTTTCTGGGTATGACGTTAATGGATATCGTTTTCGCACAATAAGCTATGACCTATGTCGGCTCAATCGAAAACCACATGTTCTAGAGTATTATGTCAGAATTGAAGAAATATATGAACACAATTTTTATGGTTCCAAACCTCTTACTCTAGCGATATTCAAATGCCATTGTTTTGACCCTGAAGTGACAAGACAAACACATTCTAATATTGGGCTAGTCGAAATTCGACAAGTTCCATCATACCAAGGAGACAATGTTATATGGTGGCCCAACAGGCCACACAAGTGTATTATCTCATATATGCGAGCCAAACGAAAGAGCATCTTAAGGGTTGGGATGTTGTCTATAAGGTATCCCCGCATGATAAATTACATGTTCAAAATGATGAAGATTATAACTTAGACCCAAACACATTTGATGGAGAGTTCTTTCAAGAAGATGGGCTAGGAGGGTGTAACACCCGGCTTTAAGGAACAAAGCCAGGTGCATCTCATACATGCGCCAAGAAGACAACATATAATAACAGAGTGTATAGAGATAAATGTCATAAATCATCAGAGTATTTATTACATAGCGGAAGACTTAATACAAAATAAAAGAATAAACATAAAACGAACTAAGGATCGTCGGCGCAAATGTCAACTGAGAAACGCCACCTAGATCAGATCATACTCCTCGCCTTGTGGCTTCTCCTGAACCACCTGTTCTTCTCCTGTGGGGGGTGTGAGACAGCAAGAGTGAGCTCACACATGTTCATCGCTCAACAAGTTGTGGGGAATAATATGGCATGAACTCACCAAAGGTGGGAGTTCATGAAGTGTAAGGCTGATCAATGAAATAAAGGCTGAAGCTGAGCATTGCTTTATAAGTTGGTCAAAATTTATTAGCAATTACTAAGTGTAAGTAAATACCAAAACTTAATAATAAAGAAAAGTAGTAATAAAATAATCCCAAATGCGATGCAGATGTCAAATTAAATTTAAGTTCCATAAATTAATCATGTGAGGGTCCGAGCCGCTCATGACCGTGAGCACGGCTAGTATACTAGTTTTACACTCTGCAGAGGTTGCGCATCTTTACCCACAAGTCATGTTACCCATCTGCCAAGAGATGGCCAATCCCATACACCTCTATCGAGGAGGTGAGGCAGGGTAACACTACGAGGCCTTTACAAAGTTCCACTAGCTTCAGAAATCCCGCTACAGTTTATAGGAAGCTCCAGTGCAGGGTTCTTGCCTGACCGCCATCACAGCAAAATCAACCCAAGGACCTCCCTACACTGACCACTCCCCTACTGCCCTTGCCCCTTTCTGGTAAGGAAGACCTCCACTAGCTTTCCTAGTTAATCAGCCAAGGGCGTCCCATTAAACCCTTGTGGTAGCACTGTTTTCCCGGGTGGTCGCTCCATGTTCCCATTAATTTAATGATCTTAACATGAACAGTAATAATAAACAGATAATAAAAGTGTAATTATGCATAAAGTATCTCCATACCCAATCCACATAAAGCAATAGCAAGTACTACCCAAAAATATTTCAGGGGTGAACAAGGTATAGAGGTAATCAAAACTGGGGTAACATAAAGGATCCCATCAAAATTAACCTATGCAGATCATTAAAATTAATAAGAACATGGCTGGGAAAAGTAGGTGATCAAGGGCACAACTTGCCTTCAATGAGCTCCTGCTCAGCTACCTCTACTTGTTGAACCTCAGATTCCACAGTAGCTTGCTCGTCTATTCGCTTCAACACAATACATACATAGTATAGCCAAAATCAACATCACACCAAACATGTAAATAAAATATACAGTAAAAATCTACATATTAAAATGAAATCATAGGAACTGGAATCACTAAATTTGGAGTTATAGATTTCAAGTTATGAATTTCCTAAGGTTTAATGTGATTAAAATAGGATTAAATGATAAATAATTTTCTTACTATTTTCATGCCAAACAGAGCCACTATATGATAGAGAACATTATTACAAAATTTTAGAAACTGGAATGGTTCAATTTGGACCAAAAATGGAATTTCTATGAATTTTACAAAGTTTCTAGATTTGTTTTTGTATTAAAAATGAATTTCTAATATTATTTCTCTGTTTTTAAAACGTCTCTGGGGCCTCAATTTCCGAAGAACTCGGGGGCTAAACCAGAGTTTTCCCCAAGACAGACTACTGTGACATGGACTGCGGGTTTATTTGGTTAAAACATGGGGTCTTTTTTGTAAAACCACCGGCCGAAAGGGTATTATCGGTTCTCGGTCGTCCGATTGACCACCGACGGCGAGGATTAGATTGGGCCGGCCCGAATCGGTATCGCACAGAGGCCGCAGGATTCGAATTCTACGGCACAGATTTAATTTTAGCGCGATTTGCCTGCATCCCTCCGATCTGGATCCTGGATCACATTTTATGCGGCTGCAACACTACTCTGCGACTAATCCCTAGCGTCTATTCTAGATCTAGTGGCCCAGGTTTCCTCCATGCCGTGGCACTCACAGGACCGTCGATCTGCCCATCGACCGTCCAACGCTCGTCTTCCTACCCCCGACCTCCCTCCATCAAAACAGAGGACGGCGGCGAAGCCATCACCGGCGAGGCTAATCCCGGCATAGGCGCACCACACTTCGATTGAACAGCCCTACTTGCTGCGGTAATGAACGCGAAAACGGGTGCGGGTTCCATACCAAGAATCACTGGCGCAGGCGAGCAGTCCACGGCGAAGCGCGGTCCGCGGCGGCGGTGATAACAACGGTGAAAAATCTCCGCCGATCTGCAGCTTCTCATGCCCGATTACGCCCTTGCGCACAATCAACACTTGCTTTAGGACCCCAGGGATCGCTTCGCAGGCGTTGGGAGACGACGATGGTGACGAACGACTACGGCGGGTCTCACGGCTCGAAGTGGGTCCTGGTGGCGCCCGATTTGGAGGTGGATAGGGTGGACACGGCGACTTGTCCCAACGGCGCGCGCTACTTATGGTCAGGTGGTGAGGAGCTTGTCTGGTCGACGGGCCGCAATGGGAGGCGCGAGACGCGGGAGGTCGTTGAGCCAGTGGGGAAGATCTACAGGAGTCACGCGGTTGGTTTGGGGAGGACCTGACAGAGCGGGCCCGCGCGCCGGTGAGGTGAGGGCTGACGAGCGGGGGTCCGTCCGTCAGTGACACAACGCGGGTGAGCGGCTGGAGGGCTGCGCGCGAAGGATTCACAGTTGGGCCGAAATGAGGTTAGCCGGCCCAGGTAAGCTTTTTATTCTTTTTCTTTTTATTTTTCTGTTTTCTTTCTTCTTCTCTTCTAGGTTTAAATTTGAATTTGAATTTACTCTCAAACCTTGTGCAAATTTGTTATCAAATCGTATTATGGAATGTAAAATACAATTTTTAGGAATATATTTATATTATATTTTCATATCATTTCACTTCTTACTTTCAAAAACCCTAAATTTTAATTTAGGGATTCAATTCAACCTTTAGAATTATTTTATTATTATTATCAACATTATCATTTTATTAAATGCACAAACAATAAAACTCCAACATGATACATTTTATTTTATTTTGGTATCATTTATTTTGTAATTTAATCACTCTTAATTACTTGGATGCTCTTTTTATGATGCAATGTGGCACATAAAAAATAAGGAGATCTACTATATCCTTTGTATACAAATTTGAGTATTACAAATCCTACCCCCTTAAAAATAATCTCGACCTAGAGATTTAGGAAGATCTAGGGAAAAGGTGGGGAAAATCTATACGAAGCTCTTCTTCTCTTTCCCAAGTTGCTTCATCTTCACCGTGGTGACTCTATTGAACTTTGCACATCTTTATCACCTTATTTCTTGTAACTCGAGTCAATGTATCCAAAATCTTGATGGGGTACTCAGCATAAGTCAGATCCTCTTGAACACTAAGGTCTTCCATTGGTAACTGTTCTTCAGATACCCTAAGACATTTCTTCAGCTGAGATACATGAAAGACATCATGAACATCCGCAAGATGATCCGGTAACTCCAATTGGTATGCAACCTCTCCCACTCGCTTTAAGATTAAGAAGGGTCCAATAAAACGAGGGGACAACTTTCCTTTGACTTTAAATCTTCTCATTCCACAAAGTGGTGACACCTTGAGGTACACATAACCTCCATCCTCAAATTCTAGTGGTCTCCCTCTATTATCAGCATAGCTCTTTTGCCTGGTCTGAGCTATCCTCAAATTCTCCCGAATTATACGGACTTTTTCTTCTGCCTCTTGAATAAGTTCAGGTCAAAAGAATTGTTTTCCTCTAGTCTGGTCCAAAATAAAGGAGTCCTGAACTTCCAGCCATGTAGAGTCTTGAACAATGACTTCTTCGGACTGGCCGGGTAAACTATTATTATATGAGAACTCAGCATAAGGTAGACTCTTGTCCCAACTACTACCATGCTGAAGGGCACAAGCTCTCAACATATCTTCTAATACTTGGTTAGTCCTTTCGATCAGTCCATCAGTCTGAGGGTGATAAGCTGTACTAAAATTCAACTTCGTACTCATATTCTCATGAAAGCTTCTCCAAAATCTTAAGGTAAACTGTGAACCTCGATCAGACACGATCTTCTTTGGTACTCCATGTAAACACACAATCCGAGCCATATATAACTCTGCTAGCTGAGAACCTTTATAAGTAGTCTTGACAGGAATGAAGTGAGCCACTTTAGTCAATCTATCCACAATCACCCATATAGCATCATATCCTTTCTGGTGCGAGGCAATCCAGTAATAAAATCCATACCAATCTCTTCCCATTTCCACTCGGGTATCTTCAGTGGATGCAATAGTCCAGCTGGCCTCTGATGTTCAGCCTTAACTCTTTGACACATATATCGCACATAGCCACATGTGCAGCCACATCTCTTTTCAATCCATACCACCAATACTTCCGCTTCAAATCCTGATACATCTTAGTAATACCAGGATGAATAGAATAATCCGAATCATGGGCCTCTTTTAAAATAGTCTCTCGAAGGCTTTTAATATCAGGAACACACATCCTGTCCTTGAACCATATAGTGCCCTGCTCATCTTCCGTAAATTCCGGAACTCGACCTTCAGTAATCAGATCCTTAATCTCTTTTATTTTAGCATCATCAAGTTGACCTTTGCGGATTTCTTGCTCCAAGGTAGGTTCCACATCAATAGTAACTC
>JAOPSE010000055.1:14235884-14360529 GCA_029449295.1 Zea luxurians | reverse complement strand
TGCCTTTGTGCTAGTCCTAGGTGATCTCGTTATAGATCTAGCACAAGTGTATGATTTGGGTCTCCTACGCGAATAAGATTGACACAAATTCACTTGCTTAGGAATCTTACCTTTATAACATACCTTGGATAGATGACCCTGCTCACCACACTTGTAGCAGAAGCGTCGCTCAACCTGACATGACGCTTGCTGTGTGTCATTTTCCTTGATGAGGGTCACTTTGGAGGATGCACATCCTTGATTCTTCATGACCGGACATGAAGTGATCGTGTGGTCCTTATTGTTGCATCCAAAACAACCTTGTCCCTTCATTTTTGTCTTTGTACGGACAAGACGCGATGAGGTGGCCTAACTTCTTGCACTTGAAACACCTCCTTTTTCCTTTTCCCTTTGTGTACTTGAATGACATGGAGAGAGGGTCAGTGCAAACAACATGATTAATTGAATCTTTACCTTTTTCCAAGCTCATGTTGATTTCTTCATCTTTAGGAACATTTTTCTTATTGAGCTTGACACTTGCTGCAGTTTTTCCTTTCTCAAGCTTCTTCACCACGCGCCCGTGGATATCTTGAGAGAGTTGAGCAAAGTGTCTTCTCCTCAGTTGTCATTGCTTCTTATTCCCACAGAATTTCTTTTGTGACCCTAAAACTTGTTGCTCAATCAATGATTGGCTTTCTTTTGAGCAACAGGGGTTAGCACATGATGATATACAATTCAAATGCGCACACGTGCGAGGATGAGGTTCACATGAATTTAAGTTTGCAATTATAACCTCATGAGCAACATTAAGCATGATATGGTCATCAACTAGTTTATTATGAGAATATGACAACATATCATACTTTTTACCTAGAGCACGTTTTTCTAAGTCCATTGTTTCTACTTGACTCTTAAGCATAGAGTTTTCCGTTTTAAGTTGAGCAATATTAGATAATGCATCATGACTATTTCTTTGCTCAATTAAAACATATTCATACCTTTGGACCAAATCATCATGAGAGCACTTTAGCTCCTCATGTTCTTTGGTCATCTTCTCCAGGTTGTTTGTTGGTTTTGATGAGGGACTCCTCTAGCCTGAGAAGCGTCTCGCCTTGTTCCTTGTTCCTTCTCAACAGCTTAACCAAGAGTGCCTTGTCCTTTTTGTTGAGATGGATGTAGAAACGGCGAATCTCCTCTTCTTCCACATCATCGGTCTCATTTTCCCTGTCATTAATGTCAGTGGAAGCCAAATAGGAAAATGTACCTTGAGGTGATGAAGATTCATCCTCGCTATCATCCTCATATTCCTCCTCATCATGGCTTTTGTCTCCACCGTCATTGTTAACAAGAAAACATTTATCACTAGTGGAGAACGAACCTGTCGACGAGGTGGATTCATCGTTTGGGCGCCATCGTTCTTGTTCTTCTCCCTTTGAATAGTTAGTATCACAAGTAATATAGGGAGTAGGAGCATCACAGTTTGCCACAAAATATTTTTCTTTAATCCTATTCCATAAATCATGAGCATCAACAAATAGATCACTATCACTACTCATGATGGCAAAATAGGCACCTCTAGATAGAGAATCAACTAAGATGTTGCATGCATGGTGATTTAGAGTTAGACATCTTAGTTCTTCATTGGAAGGATTTTTACTAATATCAGATGGAAAAATATTTCTACTAAAGATCTATCTCAAATCAGGATCAACACTCATGAAAGCATTATAAATAGAGACAGACCAAGATTTGTAATTAGAGCCATCGCCTAAAAGAAGTTCTACAGTTACCTCTTGTGACGACATCGTTATCTCCGGACGGCTAAGCCCACACTGGAGAGGCCTAGCTCTGATACCAATTGAAAGTTCCCTTTGACCCGGGAACAGGATCTGGATGTCGCCTAGAGGGGGGGGGGTGAATAGGCGAATAAAACTTATTACTTTAAAACTTAAATTCTTACTCTACTCGAAGACTTAGTACACAGTGGAGTGAGAAGACTCTTCGAGTAGATTGCAGCGGAATGGAAGATCCTGTCTCAAAATGTCCTGCACTTCAATCAAGCTTATACCACAGATAAGTATTGAAGTGCAGATATAAAGACGAGTAAGGCAGAGAGTCAGGATAGAACAGAGCACACAGACGCAAGGGTTTATCCCGAGGTTCGGCCAAGCCTGAAATGCTTGCCTAGTCCTCGTTGGAGTTAGCCACACCTGGGCTTGGAGTCTATTTCAATTCCTTCCTCCGTTTGCTCAGATCTGTCAGTATGACAAGTAGAGCCTTTCACTATTGAGTGGGGTTACAACAGAACCGCGGCTGCTTACAGACTTCTTGGCAGCACCCCGGCAGAGTAACGATACGCTCAAGACCGTGCTCTAGCTCTTAGCAGCACTACTCCTCTCTCTAGGGCTTATAGCTGTGCCTTCTACACAAACTATAGAGTTACACACAAGAGGGAGAGTGAGAATTGATTCCAGAGGAGTCTACACTTGTTGGCTGCGCTTGTATCTTGCTTGAGGCGCCTAGGGGTCCCTTTTATAGGCACAAGGGGCCTAGGAGTCGTTGAAAGCAATCCAGGAAGGCAAATCTTGCCTTCTGTCGGGTGACGCACCGGACAGTCCGGTGCACACCGGACACTGTCCGGTGCCCGATTTCTTTCCTTCTATGGCGCGAAGCCGACCGTTGGCAGTCTTGGAGCCGTTGGCGCACCGAACATGTCCGGTGCACACCGGACAGTCCGGTGCCTCCATCTAGCCGTTGGCTCGGCCACGTGTCCCGCGCAGATCGCGCGGCCGACCGTTGGCCCGGCCGACCGTTGGCTCACCGGACAGTCCGGTGCACACCGGACAGTCCGGTGAATTATAGCCGTACGCCGCCGGTTAATTCCCGAGAGCGGCCACTTCGCTCGAGCCAGCATGGCACACCGGACACTGTCCGGTGCACCACCGGACACTGTCCGGTGCACCCAGACTGAGCAGAATCTTGGCTGTACACAGCCAAGCCTTTCGCACCTTTTTCCTTTTCTTCTTCTTTCTGTTTCTAACACTTAGACAAGTATATTAGTCCACAAAACCAATGAACTAAGTCTAGAAACATACCTTCTCTTAATTATATAGCATTTGACATGCTTGAGCTTTGATGTTGGACTCATAACTCATTGTCACACCCGGCTTTAAGGGATAAAGCCAGGTGCATCTCATACATGCGCCAAGAAGACAACATATATAATAACAGAGTGTATAGAGATAATGTCACAATAATCAGAGTACTTATTACATAGCGGAAGACTTACAAAATAAAAGAATAAATATAAAACGAACTAAGGATCGTCGGCGCCAATGTCAACTGAGAAACGCCACCTAGATCAGATCAAACTCCTCGATACTTGACTCCACTTGAAACCACCTATTCTTCTCCTGTGGGGGGTGTGAGACAGCAAGGGTGAGCTCACACATGTTCATCGCTCAACAAGTTGTGGGGAATAATGTGGCATGAACTCACCAAAGGTGGGAGATCATGAAGTGTAAGGCTTATCAACAATATGGGTTAAAGCTGAGCATTGCTTTTAAGTAGTTGGTCAAACTTTTATTAGCAGTTACTAAGTGTAAGTGAATACCAAACCATAATAAAGTAATAGAACAAAATTAATAATAAACCCATGCAAATGCAAATGACAAATTGAGTTTAGGTTCCATAAATTAATCATCGGAGAGTCCTGAGCCGCTCATGACCGTGAGCTCGGCTAGTATACCAGTTTTACACTCTGCAGAGGTTGTACCCTTTACCCACAAGTCGTGTTTCCCATGTCGCCAGGGTTAGCTAGGCCCTTAGACACTACCAAGGTGAATGGCTAGGGATCCACTACGAGGCCTTTACAAAGTTCCACTAGCTTCCGAAAACCCGCTACAGTTTATAGGAAGTTCCAATGCAGGGTTCTCGTCTGACACAAACAAGGACCTCCCTACACTGACCACTCCCCTACTGCCCTTGCCCCTTTCGGTAAGGTAGTCTTCCACTAGCTTTCCTAATTAGTCAGCCAAGGGGTCCCATTCCTCCCTTGTGGTGGCACGTGGTTCTCAAGTTAAGCTCTATGTTCCAATTAACATAACATAATGATCTTGACATGAACATAAATAGAATAACAAAATAACTGGAACATGGATATAATGAAGTATTAACCCAAAAACCACATAAAGCAATAGCATAAACTACCCAAGTGATTCAGGGGTAAACAAGGTAATGAGATAAACAATCTAGGGTGACCTATCGGGTCCCATCAAAATTAAACCTATGCATGGTAAATGATTATAAAGAACATTATTGGGTAACAAAAGTGAATCAAGGGCACAACTTGTGGAACTTGAGATTCCAGTTACCAGGGTGATTCTTCAAATCCTCGTGACCTCACAGCTAGTCGTAGCAATATAAACAACATGGTATAGATAAAATTAACATCACACCAAACATAAGTACAAACTGAATAATAGTAATCTATGCGTTGCTACGAGATCGTGGGATCGAGAACTACTAAGATCGGAGTCAGGGTTACGAAGTTATGATCTATGGAAGATCTACGTGATTTAAACTATTTTATAAATTGATTAATATACATCATATGAAAATATACTCTTAAATAATCAATTCAACTTTACTCCAGATTATACTTGTTTAGAAATCCTATTATAGTCAAATTATAATTGTATACATGTTAACCTTATTTAGTAAAATAGATCTATTATACATAGAGCACACGAATATCTAATTATAAAAGTATGTGATACAACAAAATAAGGTTCGCTACTGTGTACAATTTTATTACGAAGCCAACGCAACTGGAATGAGTCAATTCGGAATTAAAATAGGGATGTTATGAATTTCCGAAGGTTTCATGTATTTGATACAAGATTAATTAAGAGATAAATTTTAATACAGTTTTCATGTCAAACCAGAGACACTATGTGATGAACAATAATATTACAAAATTACAGAAACTGGAATGGGCTAAAAAGGAGTTAAAATGAATTTTATATGAATTTTACAAGTTTCTGAAATTATTTTTGTATTAAAAACCAATTTCTATAATTATTTCTCTGTTTTCTCTATTTCCTAGGTTGCGTAACAATTCTGAAGAAGCGCAGGGGCCCTGGCGCAAAAATAACTAAGACACAGGTTACCATAAGGACGGACTGCGGGTTTATTTGGTAAAAGAATAGGGTTTTATTCGCAAATGGGCGGACGAAGGGGCACGATGCATTATGGGCCGCTGGATCATGATCCGATGGCCCCCGATTTTAAAACGTCGTGATTTGATCTGGTGCGCACAATCTGAGACCAAGGGTCCAGATCGGATGCGCAAAGGGTTATGAAGTCGTTTACTCCCGGCCGTTAGTCCAAAGATCAACGACGGACAATGGATCTGGCCGAATCACTTCCCCGACCAAATCCCAGCCGTTCCTAACGGATCAATGGCTAGGGCTAATCTCCTTCCCCCCGACTGCCAGCAGACGGTGCAACTCGCCAGCCAACGACAGCGCCATTGCCGTAACTCTTTTCCCGTGGCTCCACGCATAACCCTTAAATCCAGACGCTACTACTTAGAGCGAGGAAGGGCATAAACAAAGGGAGGGAAATCCTACCGGTTCCTGATACAGTAGCGTGGCCCGCTTGTGATGTGGAGTTGTTCGGCGACGGCGGCACACTGGTGTGGAATCTTCGCGCTCCTCGACCTCCCATGGCCCGGCAATGATGCGTGTGTGCTCGGCGAAATTCCTTCACCACCCGTTTCGCCGAGATTTTGCGCTGGGTTCGACGGCAGTGGCGGTGGCCCTACATCTCTCCTTCTCTCGGCAGCAATGGCGAGCGCAGGTTCTCTCTCTCCGATACTCTCGGTTTCTTCCACCGCTACCGCTGGTCAGGTAGAGGATGTGGGAGGGATGTGCCCGGAAACTCGGCTCATATAGCCAACAGAGACAAAGCCGACGTCGGAGGCAGTTATCCAAGGTTAGAACCCAGCTTTTCTACTCCAGTTTGTTACGACGAGAGGAACGAAGAGATTCTGGTAGAATGGTCCCATGCGGCAATCTCAGCAAAATGCATTACGTGCGGTGATAGCTGGCACTGGCACTGCAGTCCCACAGACCAGCGACCGGCCACAGCGTATGGCGAGGCTCGTTTTTTTTTATTCCATGCGGTCCTCATGTCAGCGAGCAGGGGATGAGAGTGGATGATATTACACCTGATACCACAATTACACAGCGTCCGATGGAAGGAATAAAGAAATAGAGAAAAGAAAAGAAAATAAAAAGAACATTATGCATGGCACTTGACGTGCATGACTGGTAGTGTGTGTCGACCTATGTAGTTAGTCCAGTTAGTCATTTTCTCCTTATCTTTTTTTTAATTTAAGTATTTCAAACTAAGCTCTAATTTGAGGTTTCAAATTTAAACTGGATGCACAATCATAAATTTAGCATGATGCATAAGTTTGAATATTTCACCTTGCCTTTGTTTTTAGCAAAAAGAAATATGCCCCAATAATAAAACACCTAAGCAAAATCTCCTTAGCATTATTTCTTTAATGACTCGGGTTTATATAACCCCAATAGAAATAATTTAGGTAACATTCACCATCCTCGTTGTTTAAAAGGGATATATTAGTAATATTTTTTAAGAAGGTCTTATCTTATTTAATTTTTTTTATAGAAAGATTTTTTTCCCAAATACCAACAGTGAAATATTAGGGTGTTACAAATCCTACCCCCCTTAACAAGAATCTTGTCCTCGAGATTTAGGAGGAATTAGGGAAAAGATGGGAAAATCTATGCGAAGCTCTTCTTCTCTTTCCCATGTAGCTTCATCTTCTCCGTGATAGCTCCATTGTACTTTGCACATCTTTATAACCTTATTTCTTGTAACTCGAGTCAAGGTGTCAAGAATCTTGATTGGATACTCTGTGTAATTCAAATCACCCTGAACACGGAGCTCTTCCATTGGTAACTGTTCCTCAGGAACACGGAGACACCTCTTAAGTTGAGACACATGGAATGCATTATGCACATCAGATAGATATCAGGTAGCTCGAGTTGATAGGCCATCTCTCCAACTTGCCTAAAAACTCTGAATGGTCCAATAAAGTGAGGGAACAATTTGCCCTTAACTTTGAATCTCCTCATTCCACGAAGTGGTGACACCTTGAGGTACACATAATCTCCTTCCTCAAATTCAAGTGGTCTTCTTCTATTATCTGCGTAGCTCTTTTGCCTGGTTTGAGCTACCCTCAAGTTCTCCCTGATTATACAGACTTGTTCTTCTGCCTCTTGAATAAGTTCGGGTCCAAAGAATTGTCTTCCTCTAGTCTGATCCCAATGTAGAGGAGTACTGCACTTCCTGCCATATAGAGCCTCGAATGGTAACATCTTCAGACTGGCCTGTTAACTAGTATATGAGAACTCAGCATAAGGTAGACTCTTGTCCGAACTACTACCATGCTGAAGGGCACAAGCTCTCAACATGTCCTCCAATACTTGATTAGTCCTTTTAGTCTGTCCATCCGTCTGAGGATGGTAGGCTGTACTAAAATTCAACTTTGTATCCATATTCTCATGAAAACTTTTCCAAAATCTAGAGGTAGACTGTGATCCTCTATCCGAAACGATCTTCTTCGGTACACCGTGTAGAGACATAATCCGAGCCATATATAACTCTACCAATTGAGATCCCTTATAAGTAGTCTTGATCGGAATGAAATGAGCCACTTTGGTCAGTCTATTCACAATAATCCATATCGAATCATATCCTCTCAAGGTGCGAGACAATCTGGTAATGAAGTCCTTACCAATCTCTTTCCACTACCAGTTGGGTATCTTTAATGGGTATAATAGTCCAGCTGGTCTTTGGTGTTCATCCTAAACTCTTTGACACACATCGCACATAGCCACATGTGCAGCCACATCTCTTTTCAATCCATACCACCAGTATTTCTGCTTCAAATCCCGATACATCTCGGTACTACTAGGATGAATAGATAATCCGAATCATGAGCCTCCTTCAATATAGTCTCACGAAGGCCTTCAATATCAGGAACACATATCCTGTCCTTGAACCACACAGTGCCTTGCTCATTCTTCGTGATTCCAGACCTCGACCTTCAATATTCAGATCCTTGATCTCTTGTATTTTAGCATCACCAATTTGTCCTTTGCGGATTTCTTGCTCCAAGGTAGGTTCGCATCAATAGTTACTCCTTCAGTGTGAACAACTATCCCCAGTTAAGTCTCCTGAAATCCTCAATAATCTCATTGGGTAGCTGGGCAACAACAGCTGAATGAACATGCTCCTTTCGACTCAAGGCATCTGCAACCAAGTTTGCCTTGCCCGGGTGATAGTGAATCTCCAAGTCATAATCTTTATAAGCTCCAACCAACGGTGTTGCCTAATGTTGAGATCCTTCTGAGTGAATATATACTTCAAACTCTTATGATCCGTATACACTTGGCACTTGGTTCCCATGATATAATGTCTCCATATTTTTAACGCATGCACAACGGCTGCCAATTCTAATCATGAGTGGGGTAGTTCAACTCATATTTCCGTAACTGACGATACGCATAGGCAATCACATGTCCTTCTTGCATGAGCACACAACCCAAGCCTTGGCCACATGCATCACAATAAATATCAAATCCCTTCTATAGATCTGGCATAACCAACACTGGTGGCGACATCAGTCTCTACTTTAATTGGTCAAAGCTTACTTGGCACTTCTCGTCCCACTTAAATTCTCTTCCCTTCTCCAAAAGTGAGGTGATAGACTTAGCAATCTTAGAAAATCCTTTAATATCTCCGATAATATCCAGCAAGTCCCAAGAAACTCCGGACCTCCGTAACTGTAGTGGGTATGCTCCACACCACTATCTACTTGACTTTAGCAGGATCCACTGATATTCCTCCATTAGAAATGATATCCAAGAAAGGGCAACTTGCCAATCCAAAACTCGCATTTGCTATACTTGGCGTAGAGTTGATTGTCTCGTAGCTTCTGTAGCACCAATCTCAGATGTTCCTCATGATCAGTTTCACTCTTGGAATAAATAAAATCGTCGATGAAAACCACGACGAATCTATCCAGATCATGAACACCTTATTCTTCAGATCCATAAAATAAGCTGGTGCATTAGTGTAACACCCAAAATCTTGTTTTGGGGATTAGTAGAAGAAATCAAAGTAAATATCACTAATGGAAAACTATAATTTGGAATTCACCTTTCTAAAATAAATAGTAAAATTTAAAGCAATGAGAGTTAATATACATATATAAAAGAATTACAATTTATTATCCCCTTCAAGAATATATAAACTATTTCTCTTTTGAGTTAAAGTCACTTTTAGAATTCATATTAAATTCTTCCTAAATTAAAAGGGTAAGATATACATTCAATATAATGACTTCTTTAGGATAAGTGGATATGAAGCATCTTATCTAAATAAATAAAATAAATCTTTGCATCATTCTGGGACTATTTTGGTTGTTTCATATAAACTGGACTTTGAAATTCAAAACAGGTTTGAATTAGTGACTCATTTAAATTTAAAATAGTCAAAACAAATAGAAATTTAAATTAGAAAAAGAAAAAGGAGATGGAAACCTGCACCTGGGCCAAATCTCCACTGGCTCGGCCCATCTCTCCTCTTCCCCCCCCCTCAAACGCACGCCGGCCCAGCTAATTTTGGCGCCGACATGTGGGACCATCCGGTCATCCACCCTTCCGCACACACGTCCCACCACTGACGCGCGGGCCCCGCCCGTTAATCTCTCTGCGCGCGCGGCAGACATCGCCTCTGCGTGGTTGCGCTGGCAGCCTGGGGCCACTGGTCAGTCCATGCGGTCTCGCTTTGGGCCACTGACGTGTGGGGCCCATGTGACAGGTTCTCCTTCCTCGCTCGGCGCTCAACAGAACACCGATTCCGCCGGGAAGCTCGGCTTCTGCCCGTGGCCCCTCCCCCTCTCTTGTCGGACCCGCGGCGCACTCATCTCGCTGCCATCCGGGACCCGCTTGGCAGACCCGCCTTCTCCACGGACTCGGTCATCGCGGCGACGAAATCGCAGGCGCCGCCGTTGGGAACAAAAAAAAAGAGAACGCGAATCGCGGCGGTAAGCTCGGGTCGTACCCCGTTTCTTGACCCTCTCCTCTGTGCATAAGTAGCGCGCTGTTCGGAGCCTTGACCCATCAAACGAACCCAAGCCGAGTGCCTCCATCGCCTGCCAGATCCCGTCGAGGGAGACCTCCACGGCCGCCGCCAGCTTGGAGCTTACAAGGGCAACGAATCGACCGTCGCTGGGCGTTGGGGTGATCTCGGGCGACGGCTGAAGCTGGCCTGGGACCTCCTGGGCGAGGCAAGTCCCCGGGTGGTCACGAATTGCTCACCGGAGCGCTTCACCGCCGCCAAGCCGCCCCTCTGCCGTGGCCAAGGTCTTCCGCGCCGCGAATCCCTCGGTATGAAGCCCTTGCCGCGTTTACTTGTTCCTTAGCTACGCGTAGTACCGATTAGCTAGGGTTTGGGGCAGTGGGCGGCCATCGGGGGTTCGCCGGAGTCCTCTCCGCCGCGGGCGGAGGGAAACTCGTCGCCGTTACACGGCTGGGTGAGGGAGAACGTCATATGCCGTAGATGAGCAAACGGATGGCTGAGATTACATCTGGAATACCGGTTCGGCTGGATCGCATCAGTGCCGTTGGATCTCGATCGGATGAATCCAGGGTGGTGTAGGGTATTTAAGATCTGTGCCGTCGATCCACGATCCAACGACCAATATTATGAGCGGGTTCATAAGTAAGCCGATCTAACCTGGGCGCCTTGTTTCAGATCGGACGACCGATAGCGCACGATACCCCTTGCGTGGCAAACTTCATAAAGAGCCCCTGCAGTTTTTCTTATTTAACCCGCCGTCCATTGCTACAGCCCTTTGAGTCTCGGGGATCTTTTTAGTTTTACCCCTACGCTTCCTAGGATTTGAGGCCCAGTCCCGAGATCAGATAAAATAGGGAAACTAATTTAAAAATAGATTTTTAGTACAAATTTAATTGCAGAAACTTGTTTTAATTGTAGAAAATTCATACTTGATCCAAATTGGACCATTTCAGTTCCTATAATTTTGTAATAGTATTCTCTATTAAATAGTACCACTGTTTTTACATGAAAGACACATTTAAATTTATTGCCCACTTAATCCTATATTAAATGCATAAAACTTTGGAAAATCCATAACTTAAAATCTACAACTCCAAATTTAATGATTCCAGTTCCTGTGACCTTAGTTTAATGTCTAGATTATTACTGTGTATTTTATTTACATGTTTGTTGTAATGTTAATTTTGCCTATACAATGTCTGTTTGTAATGCTACGACTAGCGTGAGGACACGTGTCATCTGAAGATCATCCTAGTACCTGGAATCTCAAGTCCCAGGCAAGTTGTGCCCTTGATCACTTCTTTTTACCCACTCATGTTCTGATTAATCATAATGATCTGCATAGGTTAATTTTGATGGGACCCAATAGGTTACCCTAGTTTGTCTATCTTTATACCTTGTTTACCACTGAACTTTTTGGGTAGTACTTGCTAGTGCTTTATGTGGTTTTGGGTATGAAGATACATTATTCATGATCCCACTTTTATTATCTGTTTATTATTACTGTTCATGATAACATCATTATGTTAATTGGAACATGGAGAACCACCCGGGAAAACAGTGCTACCACAAGGGAGGAATGGGACCCCTTGGCTGATTAATTAGGAAAGCTAGTGGAAGACTACCTTACCCGAAAGGGGCAAGGGCAGTAGGGGAGTGGTCAGTGCAGGGAGGCCCTCGGGAGGATTTTGCTGCGATGGCGGTCCTGCAAGGGATTCCTGCATTGGAACTTCCTATAAACTGTAGCGGGTTTTCTGAAGCTAGTGGAACTTTGTAAAGGCCTCGTAGTGTTACCCTGCCTCGCCTCCTCGGTAGAGGTGTATGGGAAGTCGCGATCCCTTGGCAGATGGGTAACATGACTTGTGGGTAAAGATGCGCAACCTCTGCAGAGTGTAAAACTGGTATACTAGCCGTGCTCACGGTCAAGAGCAGCTCGGACACTCACATGATTAATTTATGGAACTAAATTCAATTTGTCATATGCATTGCATCGAAGGTGAAGTTGTTACTTTTGTTCTACTACTTAATTGGGTTTGGTATTTACTTATACTTAGTAACTGCTAATAAAATTTTGACTAACTTTAAAAGCAATGCTCAGCTCTAACCATCCTCTTTGGTAAGCCTTACACTTCACGTGAGCTCCCACCTTTGGCGAGTTCATGCACATTATTCCCCACAACTTGTTGAGCGATGAACGTATGTGAGCTCACTCTTGCTGTCTCACACCCCCCCCCACAGGTCAAGAACAGGTACCGCAGGATGAGGCGCTTGGAGGATGCTGTGGCGAGTTCGTGAGAGGTCTAGGCCGTCGTCTCCCAGTCAACTTTGGGTTGCTGGACCGTTGTCTCCTTATTATGTAATTATTTATTTTGTATAGAACTCCTGTTATATATAAATATGTGACATTCGATCCTGTGCCACTATACATCATATGTGTGAGACTTGGTCCCAGCATACCTGGTGTTTATGTTCGCGCCCGGGTCTTGGTGCTCCGAAACCCGGGTGTGACAATTAGTTAGTCCAAATGACATAACGGTGAACCCATATAAACCATATCGGGTCGAGAAATCCGTCTTGGGAATATCCGATGGCCTAACCTTCATTTGATGGTAACCCGATCGGAGATCAATCTTCGAGAATATCCTAGCATCTCTCATCTGATCAAATAAATCCTCAATGCGGGGTAACGAGTACTTGTTCTTCACAGTAACATCATTAAGGGACCTATAATCCACACACATCCCTTGCGATCCATCTTTCTTCTGCACAAATAGAACTAGCGCTCCCCCAAGGTGAAGAACTCGAACGAATGTACCCAGCCTCTTGTAATTCCGTTAATTGCTTCTTAAGTTCCTTTAGCTCTTCTACATACATCCTATATGGACGTTTAGAATTAGGAGCAGTCCCAGGTAAGAGATCCATGACAAACTCAACTTCCCTATCTGGTGGCATCCCTGGTAACTCTTTTGGGAAGACATCCGAAAAATCTCTAACCACACGGATGTTGACACCAACAAACTTCCCATCTACTAAGAATGCTGCTAGTCTGATGGTGGTAGTTACTGCAACTTCAACTTCAAATCTTTATCCTTTGGAACTGGTGAGTTCTACGGTTCCGTTAGCATAGTGTATATACTGCCTTTGCCTTGCTTAACCATGACATACCAAGGGTCAAGTCTATACTGCTCTCTTCTAACACTATAGGGGTAGCCCATCTGGGTTAGAAATACAGGGTAAGAAAGGAAGAATTGTAGACAAGGCGAGTAATTACGAGAAATGTTACTGCGGGGATTTACTAACTAAGTAGATTAGTGTGTCATCTACTAAAGTTAATTCATTACCTTATGGTGGTACATGCTAAGATGCCTGTCTATACTATTTCAATCAATCAAAGAAGCAAATCAAGCATTTATCATCAGACAATCAACCAACATTTTTTAATAGAGAAAATAGTTTTAATTTTTGTCTTAGGTCTCCTATCTCTTAAGAAGTTCATAAATGTAGGATTCCAAGGTATGAAATCCATCTTGTCTTAGAGTAGAAAGGTAAGAATAATCAGAGTATGACAGCAAAAGGTGAGACAGGATCAAGGTAAGATAAGTATAGAATGAATTAGAGTAAGGTAAGTAGGTAAGAGTTGTCCATTTCTATCTAGGTTTCGTCCTACAGTCAACATTTCCTCTGATACCACTTCTGTCACACCCGGCTTTAAGGGACAAAGCCAGGTGCATCTCATACATGCGCCAAGAAGACAACATATATAATAACAGAGTGTATAGAGATAAATGTCACAATAATCAGAGTACTTATTACATAGCGGAAGACTTACAAAATAAAAGAATAAATATAAAACGAACTAAGGATCGTCGGCGCCAATGTCAACTGAGAAACGCCACCTAGATCAGATCAAACTCCTCGATACTTGACTCCACTTGAAACCACCTATTCTCTTCTCCTGTGGGGGGTGTGAGACCGGCAAGGGTGAGCTCACACATGTTCATCGCTCCACAAGTTGTGGGGAATAAGTGTGGCATGAACTCACCAAAGGTGGGAGATCATGAAGTGTAAGGCTTATCAACAATATGGGTTAAAAGCTGAGCATTGCTTTTAAGTAGTTGGTCAAACTTTATTAGCAGGTTACTATAGTGTAAGTGAATACCAAACCATAATAAAGTAATAGAACAAAATTAATAATAAACCCATGCAAATGCAAATGACAAATTGAGTTTAGGTTCCATAATTAATCATCGTAGAGTCCTGAGCGCTCATGACCGTGAGCTCGGCTAGTATACCAGTTTTACACTCTGCAGAGGTTGTACCCTTACCCACAAGTCGTGTTTCCCATGTCGCCAGGGTTAGCTAGGCCCTTAGACACTACCAAGGTGAATGGCTAGGGATCCACTACGAGGCCTTTACAAAGTTCCACTAGCTTCCGAAAACCCGCTACAGTTTATAGGAAGTTCCAATGCAGGGTTCTCGTCTGACCGCCATCGCAGCAAAATCAAACAAGGACCTCCCTACACTGACCACGTCCCCTACTGCCCTTGCCCCTTTCGGGTAAGGTAGTCTTCCACTAGCTTTCCTAATTAGTCAGCCAAGGGGTCCCATTCCTCCCTTGTGGTGGCACGTGGTTTCTCAAGTTAAGCTCCATGTTCCAATTAACAATAGGTTAATGATCTTGACATGAACATAAATAGAATAACAAAATAACTGGAACATGGATATAATGAAGTATTAACCCAAAAACCACGTTAAAGCAATAGCATAAACTACCCAAGTGATTCAGGGGTAAACAAGGTAATGAGATAAACAATCTAGGGTGACCTATCGGTCCCATCAAAATTAAACCTATGCATGGTAAATGATTATAAAGAACATTATTGGGTAACAAAAGTGAATCAAGGCACAAACTTGCCTGGCACTTGAGATCCAGTTACCAGGGTGATTCTTCAAATCCTCGTGACCTCACTGCTAGTCGTAGCAATATAAACAAACATGGTATAGATAAAATTAACATCACACCAAACATAAGTACAAACTGAATAATAGTAATCTATGCGTTGCTACGAGATCGTGGGATCGAGAACTACTAAGATCGGAGTCAGGGTTACGAAGTTATGATCTATGGAAGATCTACGTGATTTAAACTATTTTATAAATTGATTAATATACATCATATGAGAAAATATACTCTTAAATAATCAATTCAACTTTACTCCAGATTATACTTGTTTAGAAAACCTATTATAGTCAAATTATAATTGTATACATGTTAACCTTATTTAGTAAAATAGATCTATTATACATAGAGCACACGAATATCTAATTATAAAAGTATGTGATACAACAAAATAAGGTTTCGCTACTGTGTAGACAATTTTATTACGAAGCCAACGCAACTGGAATGAGTCAATTCGGAATTAAAATAGGGATGTTATGAATTTCCGAAGGGTTCATGTATTTGATACAAGATTAATTAAGAGATAAATTTTAATACAGTTTTCATGTCAAAACCAGAGACACTATGTGATGAACAATAATATTACAAAATTACAGAAACTGGAATGGGCTAAAAAGAGTTAAAATGAATTTTATATGAATTTTACAAGTTTCTGAAATTATTTTTGTATTAAAAACCAATTTCTATAATTATTTCCCTGTTTTCTCTATTTCCTAGGTTGCGTAACAATTCTGAAGGAAGCGCAGGGGCCCTGGCGCAAAAATAACTAAGACCAGGTTACCATAAGGACGGACTGCGGGTTTATTTGGTAAAAGAATAGGGTTTTATTCGCAAATGGGCGGACGAAGGGCACGGTGCATTATGGGCCGCTGGATCATGATCCAATGGCCCCCGATTTTAAAACGTCGTGATTTGATCTGGTGCGCACAATCTGAGACCAAGGGTCCAGATCGGATGCGCAAAGGGTTATGAAGTCGTTTACTCCCGGCCGTTAGTCCAAAGATCAACGGCGGATAATGGATCTAGCCGAATCACTTCCCCGACCAAATCCCAGCCGTTCCTAACGGGATCAATGGCTAGGGCTAATCTCCTTCCCCTGACTGCCAGCAGACGGTGCAACTCGCCAGCCAACGACAGCGCCATTGCCGTAACTCTTTCTCCCGTGGCTCCACGCATAACCCTTAAATCCAGACACTACTACTTATAGCGAGGAAGGGCATAAACAAAGGGAGGGAATCCTACCGGTTCCTGATACAGTAGCGTGGCCCGCTTGTGATGTGGAGTTGTTCTGCGACGGCGGCACACTGGTGTGGAATCTTCGCGCTCCTCGACCTCCCATGGCCCAGCAATGATGCGCGTGTGCTCGGCGAAATTCCTTCACCACCCGTTTCGCCGAGATTTTGCGCTGGGTTCGACGGCAGTGGCGGTGGCCCTACGTCTCTCCTTCTCTCGGCAGCAATGGCGAGCACAGGTTCTCTCTCTCCGATACTCTCGGTTTCTTCCACCGCTACCGCTGGTCAGGTAGAGGATGTGGGAGGGATGTGCCCGGAAACTCGCTCATATAGCCAACAGAAACAAAGCCGACGTCGGAGGCAGTTATCCAAGGTTAGAACCCAGCTTTTCTGCTCCAGTTTGTTACGACGCGAGAGGAACGAAGAGATTTTGGTAGAATGGTCCCATGCGGCAATCTCAGCAAATGCATTACGTGCGGTGATAGCTGGCACTGGCACTGTAGTCCCACAGACCAGCGACCCGGCCACAGCGTATGGCGAGGCTCGTTTTTTTATTCCATGCGGTCCTCATGTCAGCGAGCAGGGGATGAGAGTGGATGATATTACACCTGATACCACAATTACACAGCGTCCGATGGAAGGAATAAAGAAATAGAGAAAAGACAAGAAAATAAAAAGAACATTATGCATGGCACTTGACGTGCATGGCTGGTAGTGTGTGTCGACCTATGTAGTTAGTCCAGTTAGTCATTTTCTCCTTATCTTTTTTAATTTAAATATTTCAAACTAAGCTCTAATTTGAGGTTTCAAATTTAAACTGGATGCACAATCATAAATTCAGCATGATGCATAAGTTTGAATATTTCACCTTGCCTTTGTTTTTAGCAAAAAGAAATATGCCCCAATAATAAAACACCTAAGCAAAATCTCCTTAGCATTATTTCTTTAATGACTCGGGTTTATATAACCCCAATAGAAATAATTTAGGTAACATTCACCATCCTCGTTGTTTAAAAGGGATATATTAGTAATATTTTTTAAGAAGGTCTTATCTTATTTAATTTTTTTTATAGAAAGATTTTTTTCCCAAATACCAACAGTGAAATATTAGGGTGTTGCACTCATCAAGTCTGCTTGACTTGATCCAGATTGACATTTCTTAGCTCCAACATCCTGCATAGGTCACAAAGAAACATCTCCAAATATAGGAACAACCCAAACTAAAGATCAAGGTGAACTTAGCTCTTTTGGGCTGCTTCCAGTCCTGGTTTTGACACTTGTTCTCCTTCTAGTGACCTTGATCTCCTTCTTAGAGCTTGATCTTGAGCCTTATGAGTTACACCACATAACTGTAGCTGTTACCTCATTGGCTGTAAGTCACGTCCTTATGTAGTGATCCTTGATGTGCCGTAGCTGTTCTCAACTTGATCACCCTTGACTTTGCAAGCCTTCTTCTTCACCCTTGGCTTTGGGTTCCTCAGCCTCCTTGACCTTCTCCCGTGCACTTGGTACCCTCGAAGCTTTTCTTGCCTCTGTCCATGGCTTGATCAGTTGTCTCCGTGCTACGCACCCGAGTATCACTTTTGCAATGTCCATCTTACTTGTGATGTCCATTATGTATCCATAATCCAGTTCTTGGACCATCACATTTGTTCACTTGTGTTGAACCCTGTAGGCTTTACCTAAGCACCTGTTCAACACTTAGTACACTTGTTAGTCCTTTAATTGAGTTGTCATCCAAACACCAAAACTCACAAGAGAGCTTTCAGACACCTACAACTAGGGCCCAACCGTCAGTGAGACAAGGCGAGCGCGCGTGTGGGAGCTTGCATCTGGTGAATGGGCCCGCCCGTCAGGGAGAGCTGGAAAGCGGCCATGGTAGTGTGGATGCCATGTAGGCCCATGTTGTCGACGACCGTAGTTGAACGAGCGTGCGTAATGTGCGACTGACGGGATGACCCACATGTCGGCACACAAGGCAGGCGCGACGGCATAGCTGGGCTGACCGAGCGCGGGATGGGCCGGAGTTGGGAAAATCGTCCCACGCAGGTTTTTCCTATTTTCTTTTCTTTTCTTGTTTTCTATTTCTGATTTTATTAAAATCAACACAAGTTTGAATTTCAAACTTTTACTTTTAGAAGCACAAGTAAAACTCCAGCATGAGATGCACATTTCTGTATTTTGTTATTTGTTATTTGACCAATAAAATCTCATTAATTGAATATGCACAAAGAAAGAAAACCAAAATAATCTCCAAAGGTTCCATAATCCCAAAATACTAACATAATTATATTTATTTATTTATATCATTATTTTTTCTGTGATACAAATTTTAGGCTTTACACAGAGTGGGAGTGGAGGACGAGTCGATTGCCTCATCAGCAATCTAGTACCGCCCATGCCTCTTGCCTCCTCCGACGCTCATGAGGACATCTCTGTCGATGTCCTCGGTCATCAAATCGTAATCTAGCCCATGGACATGTTGTGCCATGGCAGTGTACACACTGAGATGGCTATGGACAGTGGGGTTGCTATGCGCCTCGGGCCCGTCCTCTGAGTTCTAGGCGACGTTAGATGTCGCCTTGCCCTTGTGGGATATAGCATACGCCAAGAAGATGGAGCAAGGTTGGCCACCATGTGACACTGACTACAAGAAAACCAACGAGATGGTTAGAAATCATGTCTAATGGAAAGTTAGACTAAATTAAAGAGAACGTGTACCCATGCTTCTGCATATTTGTCGAGGCTACGGTTTCCTTGGTGGTGGGAGGGGCCTAGCATCATCAAATGTTGTTCTCGGCTAGCGTTGTGCGTCTCGTCCCACTCGGTCGAGCACTACCTTTGCACCATCTGCTTCCAGCAATCAGGATGCACGGTGCACCAATAATAAATCATCTACAAAAATACAAGTACACAACATATAAGAAGATAAAGTTAAGCATATTTAATATCAATATCAATGTTTTGTATTACCTACAAGTACTGGTCCAGAGTCAACGACGTGGTCCGGCCATCCTTCTTTCTCACCTTCTCCCCAAGGACGGAGCCATAGTAAGTGATGATGTCATGGATGCGCGCCTCGTAGTGCATGCAACGATGAGCTTCTTATAGCTCGTGGTAGCCACCACATCCGCCCTGCCCTCGTATCCAGCCTCGCATCTGAGGAAATCCTGCCGACAAAGATGATGTATCTGTGGGGGACAGATATCCCCCGGGTCCACTAGAAGGCTGGAAGGCCTCGCAAAAGACTCTGGGCCCATTATTTCGCAAGGCCAGCCCTTCGTGGGCCAGGGGAGGAACCACTGGCAGAATGGATCGACACAAGATTGGATCAACTCGAGCCCAGGCGGCTCAGTGGATTTAAACGTTATCCGCAGCATTGATCCGATTCTCCCGCGCAGCACCCTCAGACATCGGAACTGAATGAGGATAAGTCGGCAGGATAATAGAGAGATAAGTTCAGTCGGTTCACTATTACTTAGGAGCACATAGTTATCATACCCGCATGTAACGCCCCACGGTCGAGTATATAAGGCCTAGGGGGCACCCCATCAAAGAACAAGTCACTCATTAGCCATCTAATCAATTCTCTAGCGTCCTTCATACTAGAGAATCCCCCTGTAACCCACCACACAAGATCCACACCAGGAAGTAAGGTATTACGCCTCTCTAAGCGGCCCGAACCTGTAGAAAATTGTCTACTATCTCTCATGCGCTCAGCACGAACCATCGAGCTACAGTCGGTTACACCGTCCTACCCAAAAGCACCTCGAGGGGTAACCCTGGGTGCGCGGTTGGGTCCCAAACATCGACAGCTGGCGTGCCTAGTAGGGGGTGTGTCACTGATCCAAGCTAGCTCAATGGCCATCACTTTTCAGCACAAAATCGCTCTCTGCCCTGGATCCGTGTTCTGCTTCGGAACTATCTCGTCCGTGGTAGACGAAGAGGGACTCTACATCGTATAGCGGATCCGCCGGAGAAAAAGCCTTCCTCGAAGATCTCCGAGAAGGCAGGAATGAAGCAGGAGATAATGCAACCTCCAGCGCTCCGGGCGAAGACTACCTCCTGCAAGCCGGGAGCAGAGAATTCATTTACCTAGAGGAACCTGTTGTCCACCTCATCCACAGAAAAATGGACATGGGTTACAAGGAAAAAAAAGAAACAAAGATCCGTCAAGCTGCGCTTCTGGTACCCTCCGCCCTCAAAGGAGAACAGAAAGAAGCTTGTCTTCACGACAACTCCCTTCTACCTCGACGTCCTCTTCATCGGGGGGAGAGTGGAATCATCCCCCATATCTGACGATGAACCGACCATGCCTGGGGAAGAACCTCCTCAGCGGGAAGCTCACCGACGGAGGAACCGACGCCGTAACACCCGGCGACATCATGAAGCCAGAGAACGAGATCTGGCACAGCCTGTATCACGAGACGAGATCTTCGAGGTGGGAGAAACTCCAGATGAACGAGTCTTCAGGGAAAGGAGGAACTCCCACCGACGTGATCGTCGGCAAGCTCAAGAGCAAGCCGAGCAGGAGGCGAGACAGCGCCGAGAGAACCCTCTGTTTGGACGAAACCTGAACCCCGACTTCGCCCGAGCCATGAACACACCGAGCGAGATCGGTGGAGTGCTGGCCCGGATAGCTAATGGCCTCCCCTAGACTCCAGACGCCGAGGGCTATCAGCGCCTGCTCACTCGGGCAGCTAATCATCTTCTGCCTCTCGCTCATCCTCCGAGCGATCTATGACATGCCATCAATAGTCGATGGGATGCGCAGAGCTCCATCAATGCTTCGCGCGAATGACGACACGAAAATGAGATCCGGCGCCGAGAGGAGTATGATCGGGATCACGATAGCCCTGCACGAAGTCAGGCCATCAGGGTTGAGTCGACAATGGCTTCAACTGGCGGCACGACCCGAGGACGGTCGAGGCAGCACATCAGTAACTCCCCTCCCCGGGACCGACACCACAATCGTCGACAAGAGGACACATGTGGAGTATCAGCGCTCACTCCGCGTCTCAGGGCCATTCAGTGCCCCCCTAACTTCAAAGTCTCCAACGTTGACAAGTACGAGCCTAAGCAAGACCCGGGAGGCTGGCTGGCTGTCTATACCATTGCTGCCCGGGCCGCTGGGGCAACTGAAGATGTGATGACTGCATACTTGCCCATCGTCCTTGGGCAAGATGCGCCGACTTCAGTCGGTGTTTTATCGCTAACTTCCAATCTCTCCAACAAGCCGGCATAGCCATGATACCTCAAATTCATCAGGTGCCGAGGAGATGAGACTCTTCGGTCGTACCTCAAAAGATTTCAGACCATGAGAAATCGTATTCCTGAAGTTGCAGAAGCTGCAGTGGTCGAGGACTTATACCAAGGATCTAATGACTCGGCCTTCATCCGAGCCATACTACAAAAAGCGCCAACCACCTCCGAACAGTTGTTCAGGGAGGCGGACCTCTACATCACCGCTGATGAACGTGCCCAGGATCTCATCAGAGGAATGAAGCCGACTCCGTCCGCGCCCCGGCGCGACACGAACCAGCAAATTGACAATCGCTGGGAGAAGAGGCCTCGTGAAGAAGTTCATGCCGCTGGACCACCCATCACTCGTGCCCAAGGGGCACCCCATGGAGGCGAACGAACATTGGATGACATCCTCGATGCCTAGTGCCCGTACCACAAGGACATGCGTCATACTCTTCGGAACTGTAGAGATTTCAAGCACTCCGTCGGGAATGGCCGACCCTTCCAACCTCTACCACCTCCCCCACCACGAGGAGGACCCAGAGAACCTCGACAACCTCTGCAGCAGGAAGGGGGAGGAGGCGGAGCGTTCTCGCACGTCGATGGAGAGGTCAATGTCATCTTCGGCGGACACGGGTCGCAAGAAAACAAGAGGCAGTAGAAGCTCAATGATCGCCAGATACTGGTGCTCCCCCCCCCGTATCGATGGTCCAAACACCCGATCACCTTCACTCAGGCGGATCAATGGCTCAACTTCGATCATACGGGCAAGTACCCGCTCCTCGTCGATCCGGTGATCCGAGAGAGTAGGGTGAAGAAGGTGTTAGTAGACGGGGGAAGCAGCATCAACGTCACCTTCCCCTGGACACCCTTAGGCACTGGAGTCGCACTCAAAGAGCTCCACGAGTCGGACATTCCTTTCTTCGGCATTGTGCTGACTAAAGGAGAATACCCACTCGGACATATCTACATGACGGTTACCTTCGGAACTCCGAAAAACTATAGAACCGAGTTCCTGAGGTTCGAGGTAGCAAGCATCGACTATGAATACAACGCCATCATCGGCAGGCTGGGATTGGCGAAATTCATGGCCATTCCGCACTATTCATACATGATATTGAAGATGCCAGGACCACAAGGAATCATCACCGTGTGCGCTGACTTCCAAGGCGCCGCAGAATGCTTCCGAGTGGCCATTCAGGTGGCCCTCACCACCAAACCACCGATGACTTCCTCTGTGCAGGCGAACTCAAAGCCTGAGGAAGATCTCGCGATACCTGTGAATGAAGCTCAAGCCGTGACCTCTATGCGGCCGACTGAGGAAACAAAGAGAATCAACCTCGGGTTCGCTGACGAACGCAAGACCGCCATCATCAGCTCCAGCCTAGATGACAAATAGGAAGACACGCTCATCTAGTTTCTGCAAGATAACCGAGACGTATTCGCATGACAGCCTGTGGATATGCCGGGAGTCCCGAGAGAACTGGCCGAGCACAAACTGAAGGTCTATCCCCAAGCGAGGCCGATCCGACAAAAGTTGCATCGTTTCATGCCCGACAAGAGAGAAGCTATTTGTGCCGAGCTAGCTCGATTAGTCGCAGCTGGTTTCATTAGAGAAGTACTGCATCCTGAGTGGTTAGCAAATCCTATTCTTGTACTCAAAAAGAATAAAGTGGATTGGCGCATGTGCGTCGACTATACAGATCTCAATAAACACTGTCCGAAGGATCCCTTCGGACTTCCTAGAATAGATCAGGTGGTAGATTCGACCGCCGGATGCTCTATGTTGTCATTCCTAGATTGCTACTCTGGATACCATCAAATCATCCTGGCAAAAGAAGACGAGGAAAAAACTGCATTCATTACCCCATTTGGAGCTTTCTGCTATACATCCATGTCGTTTGGCCTCAAGAACGCTGGAGCGACTTACTAGAGAGCTATTCAAACATGCTTAGCCGATCACTGGGGCAAGCGGGTAGAAGCTTATGTCGATGATGTGGTGATTAAAACAGAAAGCTCGGAAAACTTCATTGAGGATCTGTAGCTAGTCTTCAACAGCCTGAGGCGGTACCGGTGGAAGCTCAATCCAGAAAAATGTGTCTTTGGAGTACCAGTCGGGAAGTTGCTCGGGTTCATTGTCAGCCACCAAGGAATTGAAGCTAACCCAGAAAAAATCGAAGCTATCATGAGGATGGAAGCACCACGATCACAAAAGAAGGTGCAGAGGCTTACTGGATGCATGGCAGCTTTAAGCAGGTTCATATCAAGGATAGGAGAAAAAGGCCTACCATTCTACAAATTGCTCAAGAAAGTGGACAAGTTCTAGTGGACCTCAGAGGCCTAGGAAGCTCTTGATGCACTGAAGAAGTTTAGGCGGTTACACCGCCTGTGCTAAAGCCGCCACGCCGAGCCATGCCAGACCGGCCGGCAAAAGATCTGTTGTTGTACATCACCTGCACGACTCATGTGGTGAGCACCGCGTTAGTAGTCGAGCGGGCAGAGGAAGGACACGCATATCCAGTACAACATCCCGTCTATTTCATAAGTGAAGTTCTGGGACCCTCTAAAAAGAAGTATCCTCAAGTTCAAAAACTATTGTACACAGTACTTCTAACTGCTCACAAGCTCTGTCACTACTTTGACGACCACAAAGTCATAGTAGTCACCGGATTTCCAATAGGGGATATTCTCCACAACAAAGAAGCCATTGGAAGAATAGCCAAGTGGGCCTGCGAGCTGGGAGCTCATGACATTGAGTTTTGGCCTCGCACTGCGATAAAGACTCAAGCGCTAGTTGACTTTGTATCAGATTGGATCGAGCAACAAGTACCAGATAACCCGGAGGCTACAGAAGTGTGGCAGATGTATTTCGATGGCTTGCTGAAACTACAGGGAGCAGGCGCCGGGATCCTCTTCATTGCCCCTGGAGGTGAACAACTCAAATATGCTCTTCAATTGTTATTTTCAGCATCCAATAATGAAGCAGAATATGAAGCTCTGATCCACGGATTGAACATTGCCATATCACTGGGCATTAAGAGGTTGATGGTATATGGAGATTCATTAGTGGTCATAAGTCAGATAAATAAAGAATGGGATTGCTCGAATGATTCTATTGGCAAGAACTGTACAGCCATCCGAAAACTAGAAGACAAATTTGAAGGGCTGGAATCTCATCATGTGGAAAGAGATCGCAATGCAGCAGCAGACGCATTGTTGAAACTAAGATCCAGCCGGACTCAGGTCCCACCTGGAGTTTTTGTCCAGGAGGTGCCACGCCCGAGCATTTCCTTAGATCAGTCAGAAGAGTGCAATGCTTTGAGCCAGCCAGAGTCAGACTCTAATGACTGGAGGAAGCCTATCATCAAGTATATAAAGAACGAAGAGGAACCGGATGATAAAGCCGCAGTGGAATGCATCGCAAGGCAGTCATCCCACTACACCCTCATAGGGGACGCACTGTACAGAAGGGGTGCAACAGGAGTCCTCGTGAAGTGCATTCTTTCGGTTATTGGGAAGCAACTGCTAGATGAGATTCACGCTGGACAGTGCGGGATACACGCAGCATCCAGAACTTTGGTTGGGAAGATCTTCAGGTCTGGTTTTTACTGGCCGACGATAAAAAGTGATGCAGCCGAGTTAGTCTAGAGATGTGAAGCTTGCCAATTCTTATCAAAGCAGCAGCATTTACCAACACAGTAATTGCAGACCATACCCGTAACGTGGCCATTTGCGTGCTGGGGACTAGACATGATTGGACCCTTCAAGAAAGCTTAGGGAGGCTACACTCACGTGTTGGTCGCCATAGACAAATTCACCAAATGGATAGAATACAAACCCATTGCTTCTCTAACTTCAGCCAAGACAGTGGAATTCATACAAGATATAAAATTAGGGTTTGGGATACCGAATAGCATCATAACCGACCTGGGATCCAATTTCACTAGCTCTGAATTCTTTGATTTCTGCGAACAACAGAGCATTCAAATCAAATATGCGTCAGTAGCACATCCAAGAGCCAACGGTCAGGTGGAAAGGGCTAATGGAATGATACTGGAAGCACTCAGGAAGAAAGTCTTCGACAAGAATGAAAAGTTCGTAGGGAAGTGGATCAGAGAATTACCTTATGTGGTTTGGAGCCTAAGAACTCAACCTAGTCGAGCTCTGCATGGAAACACCCCCTTCTTCATGGTCTATGGTTCGGAGGCAGTGCTACCTGCCGACCTCAGGTTTGGGGCACCAAGGCTGGTCTTCAAAAACATAGCTGAAGCGGAAGCTACCAGGCTAGAAGATATTAACATACTGGAAGAAGAGCGGTTGAATACAATAATTCAGTCAGCTAGATATCAGCAGACCCTGAGGCGCTATCATGATAAGACTATACGACATCGATCCTTCATAGCGGGAGACTTGGTCCTTCTGTAACACCCGGATTTTAGGGATCCAAAACCCGGGGTTATCATAAACACCAGGTATGCTGGGACCAAGTCTCAAACATATGATGTATAGTGGCACAGGATCGAATGTCACAACTTTATATATAACAGGAGTTCTATACAAAATAAATAATTACATTATAAGGAGACAACGGTCCAGCAACCCAAAGTTGACTGGGAGACGACGACCTAGACCTCTCACGAACTCATCACAGCATCCTCCATGAGCATCATCCTGCAGTACCTG
The DNA here is from genome assembly GCA_029449295.1 of Zea luxurians. NCBI lineage: Eukaryota > Viridiplantae > Streptophyta > Magnoliopsida > Poales > Poaceae > Zea > Zea luxurians. The sequence goes on along the minus strand of JAOPSE010000055.1, from coordinate 14,334,249 downwards.
GTCTTGACCTGAGGTGTGTGTGAGACAGCAAGAGTGAGCTCACATACGTTCATCGCTCAACAAGTTGTGGGGAATAATGTGCATGAACTCGCCAAAGATGGGAGCTCACGTGAAGTGTAAGGCTTACCAAAGAAGATGGTTAGAGCTGAGCATTGCTTTTAAAGTTGGTCAAAATTTTATTAGCAATTACTAAGTATAAGTAAATACCAACCCAATTAAATAGTAGAGCAGAAGTAATAACAACATCACCTGCAATGCAATGCATATGACAAATTGAATTTAGTTCCATAAGTTAATCATGTGAGGGTCCGAGCTGCTCATGACCGTGAGCACGGCTAGTATACCAGTTTTACACTCTGCAGAGGTTGCGCATCTTTACCCACAAGTCGTGTATCCCATGTCGCCAGGGTTTGCAAGGCCCTTAGACACTTCCGAGGTGAATGGCTAGGGATCCACTACGAGGCCTTTACAAAGTTCCACTAGCTTCCGAAAACCCGCTACAGTTTATAGGAAGATCCAGTGCAGGAATCCCTTGCAGGACCGCCATCGCAGCAAAATCCTCCCGAGGGCCTCCCTACACTGACCTCTCCCCTACTGCCCTTGCCCCTTTCGGGTAAGGTAGTCTTCCACTAGCTTTCCTAATTAATCAGCCAAGGGCGTCCCATTCCACCCTCGTGGTAGCACTGTTTTCCCGGGTGGTTCTCCATGTTCCAATTAACATAATGATCTTAACATGAACCATAAATAACAACTGATAACAAAAGTATAATCATGAATAGTAAAGTGTATCTCTATACCCAAAACCACATATAGCACTAGCAAGTATTACCCAGAAAGTTCAGTGGTAAACAAGGTATAAAGATAGACAAACTAGGATAACCTATTGGGTCCCATCAAAATTAACCTATGCAGATCATTATGATTAATTAGAACATGAGTAGGTGAAAAGAAGTGATCAAGGGCACAACTTGCCTGGGCCTTGAGATTCCAGGTACCAGGATGATCTTCAGGTGACTCGTGACCTCACTGCTAGTCGTAGCAATTCAAACAAACATGGTATAGGCAAAATTAACATTACACCAAACATGTACACAAAATACACAATAATAATCTACACATTAAAATAAGACCATAGGAACTGGAATCACTAATTTTGGAGTTATAGATTTTAAGTTATGAATTTTCCTAAGGTTTAATGTGATTAAAATATGATTAAATGATAAATAAATTTTCTGACAGAGTTCATGTCAAAACAGAGACACTAAATGATGAAGAATATTATTACAAAATTTTAGAAACTGGAATGACTCAATTTGGAGTTAAAATGAATTAAATATGAATTATACAAGTTTTATGATTTATTTTTATACTAAAAATCAATTTCTAAATCACATTTTCCTATTTTCTTTGAGCTCTGGACTGCGCACACAATAACCAGGGAGCACGGGGTTTAACTTGCAAAATCGCCCAGACACAGCCACACCCGAGGGGTACTGCGGGTTGATTCTGCCAAAGTTTGGGGTCTCTTTAGTAAAAAGGTCACAGCCGAAGGGGTAAGGAGGGATTTGGGCCGTCGGATCATACATCCACGGATCAGAATAGATCGGCCATCTTGCTAACCGGTATGCGATCCCCTCCATCCGATACGAGATCAACCGCCTGAATTTAATGAAGGAGAGACCGAGCCGTGGCCCTCGGATCATGATCAACGGTTGTGATTCTATTAGACGAAGGGGTATTCCAGTTTCTAATCCTAGCCGGATAACACAGATCCAACGGTTGGCACTCATCTTCTTCCACGGTTCTTTCCACGGCGAAGTAAGCTCCACAGACGGCGGCGCTTCATCCAAGCATGGCCATCAGGGGCCCCGATAACCTAATCCAACCCAAGTTCGGTACACACACGGGTGAGGACGAGGTGAGCACGACATGAAAGCATTACCGGTGTTATGATTTGAGGAGGTGCTCCACCATGTTCAGGAGGAGGTTCGCCGCATTCGCCCAACCCCGGTGAGCAACCCACGGCACCGCAGTGCACCAAAACGATGCCGACAGCCATGAATAGCCTCAAGACAGACCGAAGGTTTCAAGGTTGTGCTCCCAGAGTCGAACGACATCGAGTAGCCACACGCCCTGTGGTTGTGCCCGCGTTCTTTCCTCCACGCAAAATTCCAGGCGCAGGTGAACCGCAAGCTCGAGCTAATCCGAGGTGCGGTAATGGCCTTGGTACCAGGGGGCGGTCTGGTTGTGTTTTATACCCAGGCAGCGCCCGTAGTCCGAGCCGGGGCGATCAGCAAGATCCATGGGCGAAGATCCCGGCCGAGGATTCGGTGGAGTTTGTTGTGATTTTTCAGCAACCGAGTACACAGGCTAAGAGGATTCCGCGGAGGGTTGTTAGCGAGGAGGACCGTGGCGGAGATCTAGAGTGACTCGCAATGAACCAAGCAGGGTGACGGACCTGACGAGACCGAGGCCGGAACAGCTGCGTGCGCGCGAGAGGTTTTCTGCGCGGCGTTCGATCCATCAACCACCAGCGCATGAAGCGGAGAGGAGATAGGGAGAGGGATAGAGCTAGCACAGGGTTCGTCGTCACCCATGAGCGTGAGGCAGCGGAGGCGGGCCCCAGGTTTTCCTCCGCGGTTTGCGGCAACAGCACCACCGGCGCGCGCGAAGGACACGGTGCCAATTTTGTTTTTGGATCCCAGGGAGAAGACGGTCCTGACAATACTGGCCCACGCACCAGAGCAATAGGAAGGGCGCATGTGTGTGATGCCTAGAGGGACTGACGTGCCGGGCCCGCACGCAGGAGACTTGGTGGGCTGAAAGCAAGGTAGCAGGCCCAGCACGAGTTTTTCCCATTTAATCTTTTTTTTTATTATTATTTTTTTCCTGATTTCTTCCCCAAATTTGAACTTCAATTCAATTTTAAATCATGTTTGAACTTCAGTTTTCCAAATATGTCTTATAACATTCTACTGTGAAGATAGTGTCTATTATTTATTTTAGATTAAAATTCCCCAAATTCCAAATACCAATCATCTCCTTAATGAAAATGGAACATCCACTATTTATATTATTTTTCTTGTCATACATTTAGGGTAGGAATAAAGGGTTTCATTTGAATTTCATTTCTCATTCCTATTTTATGTTTTCATTTAAAATTGGAGGTCTACTTTATGTCTCCCATAAAATAAGATTTAGGGTGTTACAAATCCTACCCCCCTTAAAAATAATCTCGTCCTCGAGATTTGTAAGAAAGAGAGTGATTTAAAATCTAGCTTTTAGTTTCTAATTAGTTCAAAATCAAGAGTCTCTCTTTTTATTATTAGTAAGTGATTAGGAGAGCATGGGTAATATATGTTTGTCCATTTTATTATGTAGGATAGAAGATGTCTTTAGAGCATACATATAGGTTTGGTTAAGAAAGTGTAGGGTAAGAAAAGACTTCATCCAAGATTTGTGGATCTTGATTCATCTTGATGATTTAGCTTGATCTTTGAAGGCTTGAGTTAATGCTTATCCTCCTTTGACATGGTTGGTCTCCTTTGGCCTTTCTTCTTGGAGTTGCCATCCGAGTTAAGGATATATGGTTAAGATATATGTGGTAAGATAGACTACATGATATAGGTCAAAATCTGGTTTGATGTCAGGTGGTGGTTGATAGATTATGCACTCCATTAAGACTCTATTGCTTGGGTAAGTTATGTAACTTGTTATATAGATCGAGTTGTTTGTGTATGTCCTTAGTTGCTCTAAGTCACCAATTTAGACTTAAGTGAATGTGAAGTATGGCCTTATCCTTTGTATCAGCATTAAGTAACTCAATCCAGATTAGGTTGGTATGACTAGATTAAACTAGTTAAGATTAGCTAGATCTATCAGGGTAGGATAAATATTATTAGGATATGTTAGAATCTTTTAAGATAGGATGGATTATATGATGTAGGTAGGTCATTGTTCAAGGATGAGTTGGTATAAGACATTAATTTAGGTCAGGATATATTTGTAGAGACAGTGTCTAACCTATATCACCAACTTAACTAACTTGTTAATAACTCACTTTAGATTGGGTCATATTTAGATTAGATAGAATCTGGATTAGGTTGGATATAACTAGATTAGACTAGATAATATCTAATTACTTTGGATTAGATCTTGGTGTTACTAGGGTGGGGTAAATATGCTTATTAGGACAAGATGAATCCATAAGGATAAGGTAGAATCTTTTGAGGTCAGTTAGATCTATTAGGATGAGATAAAATCTTTTTAAGATATGATGAGTATCTTTTAAGATGAGATGGATCTATTAAGATAAGGGAGAATCTTTTAAGATAAGATGAATTGGTTAGAATGAGAGCTTTTAGGATAAGATAAATCTCTTAAGCTAGATATGTTCCAATGGGGACAATCTAGGTTGTCTAGTTATTTTATAAATATATTTTTATACCTATGTGTATATGCAGATGCAATTGTGGACATTATTCCACAACTCATCACACTCAATCAAAGATCCAAATCAGGCAAGTATCATAAGAACAAACATTCAAGCACATAGATAAAAATAGTTTTGTCTTTGTTCCTAATATTAGGTCACCTATTCCTAAAGGTCACTCTAGGCACAGGATTTCAAAGTGTGAAATCCACGTTTGTCTTTAGAATGAAAAGGTAAGAGTAATCAGAGTAAAGCGGAAATAGATGAGAAAAAGATTAAGATAAGTTTAGAAAGAATCAGAGTAGTAAAGGTAAGTAGATATTGGTTGTCCAGTTCTATCTAGGTTTCGTCCTACAGTCAACATTCCTCTGATACCACTTCTGTAACACCCGGATTTTAGGGATCCAAAACCCGGGGTTATCATAAACACCAGGTATGCTGGGACCAAGTCTCAAACATATGATGTATAGTGGCACAGGATCGAATGTCACAACTTTATATATAACAGGAGTTCTATACAAAATAAATAATTACATTATAAGGAGACAACGGTCCAGCAACCCAAAGTTGACTGGGAGACGACGACCTAGACCTCTCACGAACTCATCACAGCATCCTCCATGAGCATCATCCTGCAGTACCTGGTCTTGACCTGAGGTGTGTGTGAGACAGCAAGAGTGAGCTCACATACGTTCATCGCTCAACAAGTTGTGGGGAATAATGTGCATGAACTCGCCAAAGATGGGAGCTCACGTGAAGTGTAAGGCTTACCAAAGAAGATGGTTAGAGCTGAGCATTGCTTTTAAAGTTGGTCAAAATTTTATTAGCAATTACTAAGTATAAGTAAATACCAACCCAATTAAATAGTAGAGCAGAAGTAATAACAACATCACCTGCAATGCAATGCATATGACAAATTGAATTTAGTTCCATAAGTTAATCATGTGAGGGTCCGAGCTGCTCATGACCGTGAGCACGGCTAGTATACCAGTTTTACACTCTGCAGAGGTTGCGCATCTTTACCCACAAGTCGTGTATCCCATGTCGCCAGGGTTTGCAAGGCCCTTAGACACTTCCGAGGTGAATGGCTAGGGATCCACTACGAGGCCTTTACAAAGTTCCACTAGCTTCCGAAAACCCGCTACAGTTTATAGGAAGATCCAGTGCAGGAATCCCTTGCAGGACCGCCATCGCAGCAAAATCCTCCCGAGGGCCTCCCTACACTGACCTCTCCCCTACTGCCCTTGCCCCTTTCGGGTAAGGTAGTCTTCCACTAGCTTTCCTAATTAATCAGCCAAGGGCGTCCCATTCCACCCTCGTGGTAGCACTGTTTTCCCGGGTGGTTCTCCATGTTCCAATTAACATAATGATCTTAACATGAACCATAAATAACAACTGATAACAAAAGTATAATCATGAATAGTAAAGTGTATCTCTATACCCAAAACCACATATAGCACTAGCAAGTATTACCCAGAAAGTTCAGTGGTAAACAAGGTATAAAGATAGACAAACTAGGGTAACCTATTGGGTCCCATCAAAATTAACCTATGCAGATCATTATGATTAATTAGAACATGAGTAGGTGAAAAGAAGTGATCAAGGGCACAACTTGCCTGGGCCTTGAGATTCCAGGTACCAGGATGATCTTCAGGTGACTCGTGACCTCACTGCTAGTCGTAGCAATTCAAACAAACATGGTATAGGCAAAATTAACATTACACCAAACATGTACACAAAATACACAATAATAATCTACACATTAAAATAAGACCATAGGAACTGGAATCACTAATTTTGGAGTTATAGATTTTAAGTTATGAATTTCCTAAGGTTTAATGTGATTAAAATATGATTAAATGATAAATAAATTTTCTGACAGAGTTCATGTCAAAACAGAGACACTAAATGATGAAGAATATTATTACAAAATTTTAGAAACTGGAATGACTCAATTTGGAGTTAAAATGAATTAAATATGAATTATACAAGTTTTATGATTTATTTTTATACTAAAAATCAATTTCTAAATCACATTTTCCTATTTTCTTTGAGCTCTGGACTGCGCACACAATAACCAGGGAGCACGGGGTTTAACTTGCAAAATCGCCCAGACACAGCCACACCCGAGGGGTACTGCGGGTTGATTCTGCCAAAGTTTGGGGTCTCTTTAGTAAAAAGGTCACAACCGAAGGGGTAAGGAGGGATTTGGGCCGTCGGATCATACATCCACGGATCAGAATAGATCGGCCATCTTGCTAACCGGTATGCGATCCCCTCCATCCGATACGAGATCAACCGCCTGAATTTAATGAAGGAGAGACCGAGCCGTGGCCCTCGGATCATGATCAACGGTTGTGATTCTATTAGACGAAGGGGTATTCCAGTTTCTAATCCTAGCCGGATAACACAGATCCAACGGTTGGCACTCATCTTCTTCCACGGTTCTTTCCACGGCGAAGTAAGCTCCACAGACGGCGGCGCTTCATCCAAGCATGGCCATCAGGGGCCCCGATAACCTAATCCAACCCAAGTTCGGTACACACACGGGTGAGGACGAGGTGAGCACGACATGAAAGCATTACCGGTGTTATGATTTGAGGAGGTGCTCCACCATGTTCAGGAGGAGGTTCGCCGCATTCGCCCAACCCCGGTGAGCAACCCACGGCACCGCAGTGCACCAAAACGATGCCGACAGCCATGAATAGCCTCAAGACAGACCGAAGGTTTCAAGGTTGTGCTCCCAGAGTCGAACGACATCGAGTAGCCACACGCCCTGTGGTTGTGCCCGCGTTCTTTCCTCCACGCAAAATTCCAGGCGCAGGTGAACCGCAAGCTCGAGCTAATCCGAGGTGCGGTTATGGCCTTGGTACCAGGGGGCGGTCTGGTTGTGTTTTATACCCAGGCAGCGCCCGTAGTCCGAGCCGGGGCGATCAACAAGATCCATGGGCGAAGATCCCGGCCGAGGATTCGGTGGAGTTTGTTGTGATTTTTCAGCAACCGAGTACACAGGCTAAGAGGATTCCGTGGAGGGTTGTTAGCGAGGAGGACCGTGGCGGAGATCTAGAGTGACTCGCAATGAACCAAGCAGGGTGACGGACCTGACGAGACCGAGGCCGGAACAGCTGCGTGCGCGCGAGAGGTTTTCTGCGCGGCGTTCGATCCATCAACCACCAGCGCATGAAGCGGAGAGGAGATAGGGAGAGGGATAGAGCTAGCACAGGGTTCGTCGTCACCCATGAGCGTGAGGCAGCGGAGGCGGGCCCCAGGTTTTCCTCCGCGGTTTGCGGCAACAGCACCACCGGCGCGCGCGAAGGACACGGTGCCAATTTTGTTTTCGGATCCCAGGGAGAAGACGGTCCTGACAATACTGGCCCACGCACCAGAGCAATAGGAAGGGCGCATGTGTGTGATGCCTAGAGGGACTGACGTGCCGGGCCCGCACGCAGGAGACTTGGTGGGCTGAAAGCAAGGTAGCAGGCCCAGCACGAGTTTTTCCCATTTAATCTTTTTTTTTATTATTTTTTTTTCCTGATTTCTTCCCCAAATTTGAACTTCAATTCAATTTTAAATCATGTTTGAACTTCAGTTTTCCAAATATGTCTTATAACATTCTACTGTGAAGATAGTGTCTATTATTTATTTTAGATTAAAATTCCCCAAATTCCAAATACCAATCATCTCCTTAATGAAAATGGAACATCCACTATTTATATTATTTTTCTTGTCATACATTTAGGGTAGGAATAAAGGGTTTCATTTGAATTTCATTTCTCATTCCTATTTTATGTTTTCATTTAAAATTGGAGGTCTACTTTATGTCTCCCATAAAATAAGATTTAGGGTGTTACACCTTCGCAGAACTCTAACGGGAGAAGGACGGCACAAATTATCGCTGCTATGGGAGGGGCCATTCATGGTGTCAGAGGTCACTTGGCCAGGATCATATCGGCTTACTCAAATGGATGGCACGGAAGTAGGGAATTCTTGGAATATACAGCACCTCAGGAAGTTTTACCCTTAGCTAGAACTATCGGAGCAACGTTGTATTCTGTAATTGGAAAATACGTCATCAATAAAAGATTTCACTCTCAAAAGCATTCAAACTATTGGTTATCCATAGTAACGGAGGGTGACCACTATACCCTATACCCTACTAACGGAGCAATCAGCTTAAGTCGGCAATGACTTAAGACGGTGCAACATGCTCGCGCTTACTCAACCGAGGGTGACCACTATACCCTACCAACGGAGCAATCGACTTAAGTCGGCAATGACTTAAGACGGTGCAACATGCTCCCGCTTACTCGACTTAGGGTGACCACTATACCCTACTAACGAAGCAATCGGCTTAAGTCAGCGACGACTTAAGATGGTGCAACATGCTCGTGCTTACTCGACATAGGGTGACCACTATACCCTACTAACAGAGCAATCGGCTTAAGTCGGCGACGACTTAAGACGATGCAACATGCTCGCGCTTACTCGACAAAGGGTGACCACTATACCCTACTAAGGGAGCAATCGGCTTAAGTCGGTGACGACTTTAGACGGTGCAACATGCTCGCACTTACTCGAAATAGGGTGACCACTATACCCTACTAACGGAGCAATCGGCTTAAGTCGGTGACGACTTAAGATGGTGCAACATGCTCGCACTTACTCGACATAGGGTGACCACTATACCCTACTAACGGAGCAATCGACTTAAGTCAGTGATGACTTAAGACGGTGCAACATGCTCGCGCTTACTCGACATAGGGTGACCACTATACCCTACTAACGGAGCAGTCGGCTTAAGTCGGCAATGACTTAAGACGGCATAACATGCTCACAACTATTCGTCATAGGGCGATCTCTATGCCTTACCAGCTGATCAATTGGCTTAAATTAGGAAAAGATTCCAAAAACCAGCATGCCATGCTTACTTCTGCAAACGTTCATAATGACTATTGAATTATAAACAGTGGAAACAAAAAGTTATAGCTTTCAGCGCCAAGAACACATTCTAATATCCTACCGAGTATTCGAGCGCACTGATCACACACACATATAGTTCACAAATGCATTCAGTATCTTCTAAACACAGCAAAACTTCTCTATTCGGCAATGTCTTTCACAGGAGCAATCGAGAAGGAAGGGTGACTCGAAGCATCAGGCGTAGCCTTGCTGTCCGCAACAATGTCATCAGGAACAACTACACCGGGCCTTCTCATCAAGATTCGCCATGCGCGAATGGTTTTGTCCATAGCCTTATCACGCTGGGCTTTCAGAGCAGCGCAGTTTTCCTCTGCAACTTTGGTAGCCATTCGAGCAGCCTCTAGCTCCTAGGTGACTGATCTCTTGGAGGCATGCAAATCTTTGATGATGGAGTCCTTGCTTGACACCAACTGCCTAAGCCGTAGGATCTCATCCTGGGATACTTGCAGTTCATAACGATGATGATCCAGATCTGTCATGGTAAAACGGTGGCTCCTTTCCAAGATAGTTAGGGAAGTGCTAGCATCACGATACAACCTATCCAGATTATCGCGAGAGGCTGCAAGTGCTCATTTCTCCTCCTACAAACAAGAATCAACTCTCAAGCATCCAGTAAGCAGTAAATTCACGGCAGATCCAATTAAGTAAGCTTACCTCGTTAGCCACCCTTTCAGAATCAAGCTGAGCATTAAGAGAAGAATTCAAAGAATGTGCGTTGTCTAAAGAAGCAGAAACCCGAGCCAGGTCGATCTGACCTTGGGAATACTTCTCCTCAAGCTCAGAGTACCGTCGGGTTGAGTCGGCTTGATGTTGAAGATGTTTCTCCTCAAGCTCAGAATACCGCTGGGCCATATCTGACAAAAAACAGTCGAAGAAGGATACACGGTTAAAAACAAATTAATCAATCAGCCAAAGAAGAAACAAAGATACCAACCAGCATTTGACACTTTCAAATCAGCTATCTGCTTCTGAAGCAGCAATGGAATCCACTGCGTTAGTGACAGAGCTCCTTCTGGGATAGAGGCACCATGTGATCTCAATTGAGCAGACATCCCATCAACCAATGCCTATTATTAAAAACAAATGAGTACAAAGAAAGTGATTTACCAGGAGGAATGACGGAACAAAAAGAGCTAGGTTACCTGAAGATTAGAAAAGAATGAGGGCAATTCCATGTCATGAGAAGCTGTGTTGTAGCTCGATGAAGGAAGATCAACTGGAACAATCTGAAGAGCATCGTTGGGGGTTGATTCAGCTCCACTAGCAGATATCAGAATTCTGGCATCCAGCTCGCCGACCTCTAAGGCGACTCCTTCACTCGAAGCTAAAGAAGTATGCATCACTATCACTCCATCAGATCATGGGGGAGACGACCCGACATGGACGTCCATGGAGGTGTGGGAAAGAGAGCTCGCCCGGACACCCTTGGGGACTGGGTTGCAGCTCGCACTACCCATCGGAGTCGGATCACTACCAGCAACACCCTCGGGGGCTGGATTGCAGTTTGCGCTACCCACCAGAGCCAGATCATTACCAGCGACACCCTCGGGGGCTAGGTAATCACCAACGACACCCTCGGGGGCTAGGTAACCGCCAGCATCACCATTGGGGGCTGGGTTTTCTGCAACAACCACCTATGAGGTTGAAGGATCCTCAGTCACCTCCATGGGAGTCGGAGAATCCTGACCAGCTTCTTGACACTGAAGACTACCTTCCAAAGTCGAAGATGCGTGAGATACCGCCTGGGCTACCTCTAATCCCACGTCTGGAGTGTCAGAGCAAACATCCACCATATCATCAATAGTCGGTTCCAACATCATATCTTTAGGAATGACATCTTCAAGGGCCTGATCAAAATCTGTTATGGATAAATCTTGAAGGCTAACAAGAGGAGACAGAGCTGGAGAAGGAATATCACTATCCCCCTACTACCTCTATAACGCCGGCTATTCTTATGAATTAGCGGAACTTCTTCTTCCTCTTCTTCGTCCTCGTCAAAAATGCGGACAATAGATGGTGCAGGATCACACCCATTGGGGTCAGCTTCAACAGGATCACACCCATTGGGCTTAGCTTCAATAAGGTTACACCCATTAGGGTCAGTTTCAATAGGATCACACTCGTTGGGGTCAGTTGGTGCACGGTCACACCTAGTGGGGTCAACATCAGTAAAGACCTTTGTTGGTACTTCTTCGCAAACAGGACAGAAGATCCAGCATCCTGATCCAAGCATGACAATCGCTGAAGTCGTTTCTTTTTCTTCTTCTTCTCCTCAGCAGGCGCAGTTGGGCGGCTGACTTGACGAAGACGCTTTGGGCGAGTACCCTCAGGCTTTCGGGTGTCCACTGTTTTGACAGTCTCTGGTATAACCAGAACAGCCATTGTTTCAGCAGGGGCCGAGTCAGAAGATTCTCCAGCCAACATATCGAGTACATCATTTATTTCTGCATCATCTGGACTCGCTGACATCTCAAAATGAACTTGCCTCTCATCATTGGGAAGATCACAAAGAGAAGCAACCAAGACCTCAATATCTTCAGGAGAGGGTTACACTCTAAGACCCAGACCACTATCACCATTAGGAGGATTGGACACAAAATTGAAAAAGGACTTAGGAGGTGGCAGATTCCAAGCAGAGTAGGCAACAGGAGCACCAACATTTGATACTTTGCCTCTCAAGATCATGTCTAGTCGTCTCACCAGATCGTCAGCAGGAATTCTCCTATTAGTAACTCGAGTCAAGTCGGTAACACCACTGTACAAGTAAGCTGGGCATGCTCTGTCCTTCAAAGGCTGAATATTCTAAAAAACAAAGTCAGCAACCACAGCCTCGACGGTCAGACCCCTCTCCTTTAGTAGACAGATTTCAGCAAGCAGAACCCTAGCTTCTATTACTTCCAAGGCAGTAGGATACTCAATCCAACTCCGAGTGCGCACATCGGGCTGTCTCCCCGACCAGGGGGGAGGGACTTGCCATGGTTTTCCACAATAAACCACTCAAAGCGCCACCCTTTAATGTTGTCCTTAAGCGGGATGTCAAGGTATTCTATTTTCCTCCCGCGGCACATCTCCAGACTCGCACCACCCACGAGCTGGTGCTGCCCCCCAGCCATCCCAGGCCGACAGTGATACAAATACTTCCATAAACCGAAGTGAGGAAGAATTCTGAGGTAGGCCTCACATAGATGAACAAAGATAGAAATTTGCAAAATGGAATTGGGATTCAGATGAGTCAGGTTTAGATTGTAAAAGTCAAGGAGACCGCGGAAGAAGGGAGAAATGGGAAGAGCAAGGCCGTGGATAAGAAAAGGGACGTAGACAACGGACTAGTGGGTATCTTCTGTCGGGACAGTGACCCCATGGCAAATCCGCCAAGAACAAAGCTCCTTCGGAGGAAGAACTCCAACATCAACAAGGCGGAGGAGATCCGATTCTGAGACAACAGACATATAGTTACCTGCGAAGGGCAACTGGCTGTTGGGGTCGACGGGAGGAATGACCACCGCAGCAGAATTCTGGTTCTTCTGCTTGGGCGCCATCGCAATCTCGTTGGCGGATTGAACGGAAGCAAAATCAGAAAGAAACAGAGGAATGTTTTGAGGCAGAAAGGTGAAGTTAGGGCTCAGAATGCAGAGGCGTGCGACAACGTGATATAAATGGGGTTTTCCCGGGTTGGGCACCGTTTCTAAAAAGTGCTGAGTCATCACTCGGGAAAAACAAGATTTCCTGGCATAACTCAGCTGTTATCTCTAAAAAACACTGGCATCGTCAAGCACCACTCGGCGGTTACCTCTAAAATGCCAGCATGGCCCAGCGTAACTCGGTTGTTACTTCTAAAACACCGACGCAATCTAGCATAACTCGGCTGTTACCTCTAAAACGCCGATGTAACCCAGAGTAACTCGGTTGTTGCCTCTAAGATGCCGATGTCGCCAAGCACCACTTGGCTGTTACCTCTAAAACGCTAGCGTGGCCCAACGTAACTCGGCTGTTACTTCTAAAACACCGACGCAATCTAGCATAACTCGGCTATTACCTCAAAAACGCCGGCGTGGTCCAGAGCAGCTCGATAGTTACTTCTAAAAGACGCCAGCAATGCCTGCCATAACTCAGCTGTTTTCTGTATGTAAATGCCGGCAGAACCAAATACGACTCAACAATTACTAGTCATTACTCGGGTGTTATCTCTAAGAACAACGACAGCGCTGGGCATGAATACAAGCTATCGATTCACTATAAAAGAACGATGGGAAAGCGGAAGAGATACTCAGAACAAGCTGAAATTTTCTTCAATATATAAAGAAGGGAAGTTCTTCCACAAACTCAAAGACCAACTCATTATGAGCCAGCCTTTCTTCCCTTTTTTGCTACATTACACTACTACATCACTACACTACTTACACTACTCTATACTACTAACTACTACTACATTATTCCACTATTACTAATACTACTTCTACTACTAGTTATCTATACTAATATTTAAGCCAGTGGCGCTCTGCCACTGGCCTTGCTGCTGCCACTGTCACCCTTGCCGCTGCCGCTGTCGCCCTTGCCGCCGTCGTCGTCGCCCTTGCCGCCGCCTCCATCGTCGCCGTCGCCCTCATCGTTGCCGTCACCATCGCTCCCCTCCTCGGACGAGTCGGAGGAGTTCTCCTCGTCTGAGGAGATCTCTGACTCATCCGAGCCCTCGAGCCTGGAGCGCTCGATGGCCCGAATGTACGTCCACACCTCGGCAGTGATCCCCTAGGAATCGTCCGAGTCATCGGACAACACCGAGGGAAAGGCATAGACCGACGACCCCTCAGACTCGGAGGAAAACTCCTCATCCGAGTACTCGGAGTCACCAAAGTCCTCCGAGGGGGGACTTGGCTCACGCTTCCGCTTGTCGCCGGAGTGGTGTGACAAACTTCCGCCCTTCTTGTTCTTGCCCATAGTTGATTGGAAGAGAAGAGAAAAGTGGAGAATAAGCAACAAACGGCCGGGAGATGTGTGAAGACACCAGTGAAGTAGGCAATCTATTTATAGGGCTAGGAGGCAACCGCTCATCTCCTACCACGGTCACTGAACAGTCGCAAGTATTCAATAAGCCATTCAAATCACCTGGAAACAAGTCAGGCGGCAGACGCCGTCTCACGTAACACGACACCACTGGGACTGAGGTAAATGCTTGGACGATATGATTACACCCCGCGGTCACGTCAAGTTACTATTCAAGGACAGTTTGCTAAACGCTCAGCGCACCAAGCCATCCCTTGGCTACACCCGTTGGGGGGGACGTCGAGGAATTTTCAATAGATTTTCCCAAGCACTCACATCCATACAGTATACACAATGAATGTATCAAGACAGAAGGAAGATATCGATAGAGATCAGAGGAAAGCCAAAAATAGCTACTGAAGTACAAGTCTAATCAACAGAAGCATTGAAGCACGAAGCGAAATGAAGACCAGCCAAGAGCCATCTACCGGACGTCCAATCTATCGCCGATCAAATAAATTTCAAACCTAACAGGACATGGGTAGACCGCGTTGCTGATCGCAAAGGCAAGAATTAGAGAAACCAGGCTGATCTCTAAAAGCATAAGCTGATGATATAATGCCAAATTCTAAGGCATGAGATGAAGACCTTTGAGTGGATTATTTTTAGTAATCCACTCAAAGCTCGGGGGCTACACCCATTGGGTGCACCTCCGGCGCACCCAATGAGTTCTCAACCCTGAAGGCAGAACGTTGATCTCTAGGGCATGGAACGACGAAGAAATGCTGATTTCTAAAGCATGGAATGAAGATGAACCAACGACTTCTAAAAAGCAGGAGATGAAGACCTTTGAGTGGATTATTCTCAGTAATCCACTCAAAGCTCGGGGCTACACCCATTGGGTGCACCTCTGGTGCACCCAATGAATCTTCAACCCCTAGAGACGAAATGCTGATCTCTAAAGCATAAGCTGGTAACCAAGCACTAATCTCTGAAATATAAAGCAAAGACCGCTGAAAGAGCCGAAGAACATAACAGAAGTTTGTTTTTACCGGACCGATCAAAGTTCAGAAAGCAACGACTTGACAAGTGTACTGTCAGAGCATCCACAGTCTAAAATCAAAACTGCAAGCTGGACCTAGAATCTTTAGGCCGATTGTTTCAAAATCAACTCAAAGATTGGGGGCTTGTGGGGGACAGATATCCCCTGGGTCCACTAGAAGGCTGGAAGGCCTCGCAAAAGACTCTGGGCCCATTATTTCGCAAGGCCAGCCCTTCGTGGGCCAGGGGAGGAACCACTGGCAGAATGGATCGACGCAAGATTGGATCAACTCGAGCCCAGGTGGCTCAGTGGATTTAAACGTTATCCACAACATTGATCCGATTCTCCCGCGCAGCACCCTCAGACATCGGAACTGAACGAGGATAAGTCGGCAGGATAATAGAGAGATAAGTTCAATCGGTTCACTATTACTTAGGAGCACATAGTTATCATACCCGCATGTAACGCCCCACGGTTAAGTATATAACGCCTAGGGGGCACCCCATCAAAGAACAAGTCACTCATTAGCCATCTACTCAATTCTCTAGCATCCTTCATACTAGAGAATCCGCCTGTAGCCCACCACATAAAGATCCACACCAGGAAGTAGGGTATTACACCTCTCTAAGTGACCCAAACCTGTAGAAAATTGTCTACTGTCGAGCTACAGTCGGTTACACCGTCCTACCCAAAAGCACCTTGAGGGGTAACCCCAGGTGCGCGGTCGAGTCCCAAACACCGATAGTATCCATACATTATTTCAATAATGTGCAACGAATGCAACGTATTAAACAATATAGTGCGAGGAAGACTTACCCACATCTCTTGCTTCTCCATGCCTACCTTGTTGCTGAATTGCTTGTCGTCCCGATCCACTGCATCGGGGGCGACGGCGTAGTGGTTGTAGGAATAGGCTAGGCCCATCACTTTGGCGTACTCAACAAATCCTAGGAAGTGTTCCCTGCACAGAAAGCCGAGGATGTCATTGAGGTTGCGGTCGTGACCCTTGCATTCTCCAAAACCTTCCAAGACATGTCCAAGTGATTAAGAAAAAGTATTAGTTTCTATTTTATATTTGAACATATAATATGAAGAAGCAACAACAACATCTAAAGTTACATACATTTCCCCATTGTGTCGAATAAGTGAGCATCTGTCACGAAGTATTGGCCGCTAAGGGAGACCCACCGGACCTCGCAAGTAGACGTGCGTCGAACCTAAGGCACCAGACCTAGAGGTGTCTTGCTGAGTGTCGTCGTTGTTGTCGTCCTGCTGCGCAGCATCGACGTCCTGTTGCACGCATCGACAGCAACCTAATGCTCCACCTGTTGTTGTACGACACCGTCCTACTACACCTCCTCCTTCGTCCTATGGGTGCTCCTCCTCCTCCAACATGATGTATTTTTCATAAAGCTAGTGGAAGAAATAGCTCAACTCTACAAGCGCTAGCCAAACATGCTTAGGGAGATAGCCTCGAACCATTATTGGAAGAATTTGTTCAATCCATATGTGGAAGTCATGACTCTTCATCCCTAAGACTCAAAGAGTATGTAAGTTCACCCCCTACTCTTGTTAGCGGCATACCCATATGGGAACATTAACATCTTGATCCACTATAGTACTTCCTTCCTCTAGGCCCTGCTTAGGACGAAATCGGCCTTAGGCCTTCTCCATGTCTTTCCACTACTAGGCGGCTTCATCTCTCGGTTTGGTCTATCACATAACGCTGCAAGATCCACTCTTGCCTTTACATTATCCTTTGACTTATCAGGAATGTCCATGATTTTTTCCAAAGTGCCTCGGCGACATTCTTTTCAATGTGCATCACATCAATGTTATGTCGAAGGAGGTCATCATAATAGGGGAGCCGAGTTAAGCCCGACTTATGGGTCCACATATGCTGCTCACCATATCCAACAAAACCACCTTCTGGATTGACCATGAGACCATCTATCCGTTGACGAACTTCGGCACCAGTCATCATTGCAGGTGGGCGGTCTATCACTACGACACCTTTCGTAAAGTTCTTGATGTCTAGTCAGAATCCATGGTCAGGAGGGAGAAATTATTGGTGTTTATTGAATGAAAAATATTTGCCACCCTTCATCCACCAAATGAACCTAAGAGCTTCCTTGCAAACTGGGCATGGGAACTTATCATGAACCCACCATGTGCAGAATAGCCCATACACTGGTAAGTCATGCATGGAGTACTGCTACGAAACATGCATTTTGAAGTTTTTCTTCATAGCTCGGTCATACGTCCATACCCCTTCCTTCTAAGCACAAACCAATTCATAAATCAAAGGCTCCATGTGCACACCCATTTTATTCCCTAGGTTTCTAGGAATTATCAATGACACGAATATGTTCTATCTTTTAAAGCATACGCCAAACAGATATTGATGGGGATAATGAACACATGCCAACATGTGTATGGGACAGCGATCATTCCATAGGGATTCAACCAATCTGTGGCTAGTGGAACACGTACATTATGAGCCTCTTTGGCTTTCTCATGGTGAATGGCATCAAAGTGGGTCCATGCTTCACCATCAAATGCATGTACCATCTTGTCAGGATTGTATTGTTTTCCATTTCATCTGTTTTGTGGATTCCTCAGTCATGTATAGATGTTGGATCCTCGGTATGAACGGAAGGTGACATAGGATTGTCACGGGGATGCTGAGCTGCCTCTTTTATCCATCACCAGATTCTACCTCCATGAACTTAGATGATTTACACTTCAGATAATACTTTGCCTCTGTGTATTCTTTCCTAAATAGGACGTAACCCTTTAGAAAAACATGTATCTGCTCATACGTCTTCTTGAGTGCATGAAAGAGTTTTTGTGCCTTGTACCTGCTCTTTGGCAGAACATGAATGTCCGGAAGCAGGCTGCCAATAACAATCAACAAACCATTGAAGGCTTCTCAACTCAGGTTGTACTGTGACTTGAACGCCATTATACGTCCAATGGCATCTTTCCACTTAATTTCTTCAGTCTGATGTAGTATTTGATTCTGCATCTCCCATATGAAGCACAAATGGGGGGCGTGCAGCGACATTGGTGCTATCCAATCAACAGATGTCTAAAGACTATTTGAAAGAAATGTAGAAATGAATGTACAATCGAGGCTTCCATTGCAAAGGCATACATACTGGAGTAGGTGTCAAACTCCACAACAATTTACTATGGTGAATAACTCCCATATGTACATAATCTATCCCCTCGTTACAATGATGGCGAAAATGAATCGAACCTTAGCATCTTTCGAGGGAAACTCAGAAGCGCAAGTGGTTCGACCACCAAGACACTTAGACATGAAGAGTGGTGCCACATCATGCTATATCTGTTGACCAATCTTGATGAGGTGACATCTTACATGCAACAATTTCTTGATGAATTCTAGCGTCGATCAAGGTATCCAACTGCATAGGAATATGATACCCTTCTTAAACAGGGTGCAGGAATGGATTGCTCGATTCCATTTCCGGGTTCAAATGGAAGGTACCATCATATCTAGCTCATACTTAGTTTGTTATTTAAAGTTGCTCTTACGTGCGAATAATATAACAATCTAGTGTATTTGAACTCATAGGGCCAAAGAGATCCATCTATGAGTGATGAGTTGAGACAAGTTGCCAAACCCTTTGTCTGTAGGGTTAGCATATTTTCTGGGTATGACGTTAATGGATATCGTTTTCGCACAATAAGCTATGACCTATGTCGGCTCAATCGAAAACCACATGTTCTAGAGTATTATGTCAGAGTTGAAGAAATATATGAACACAATTTTTATGGTTCCAAACCTCTTACTCTAGCGATATTCAAATGCCATTGTTTTGACCCTGAAGTGACAAGACAAACACATTCTAATATTGGGCTAGTCGAAATTCGACAAGTTTCCATCATACCAAGGAGACAATGTCTATATGGTGGCCCAACAGGCCACACAAGTGTATTATCTCATATATGCGAGCCAAACGAAAGAGCATCTTAAGGGTTGGGATGTTGTCTATAAGGTATCCCCGCATGATAAATTACATGTTCAAAATGATGAAGATTATAACTTAGACCCAAACACATTTGATGGAGAGTTCTTTCAAGAAGATGGGCTAGGAGGGTGTAACACCCGGCTTTAAGGAACAAAGCCAGGTGCATCTCATACATGCGCCAAGAAGACAACATATATAATAACAGAGTGTATAGAGATAAATGTCATAAATCATCAGAGTATTTATTACATAGCGGAAGACTTAATACAAAATAAAAGAATAAACATAAAACGAACTAAGGATCGTCGGCGCAAATGTCAACTGAGAAACGCCACCTAGATCAGATCATACTCCTCGCCTTGTGGCTTCTCCTGAACCACCTGTTCTTCTCCTGTGGGGGGTGTGAGACAGCAAGAGTGAGCTCACACATGTTCATCGCTCAACAAGTTGTGGGGAATAATATGGCATGAACTCACCAAAGGTGGGAGTTCATGAAGTGTAAGGCTGATCAATGAAATAAAGGCTGAAGCTGAGCATTGCTTTTATAAGTTGGTCAAAATTTTATTAGCAATTACTAAGTGTAAGTAAATACCAAAACTTAATAATAATAAAGAAAAGTAGTAATAAAATAATCCCAAATGCGATGCAGATGTCAAATTAAATTTAAGTTCCATAAATTAATCATGTGAGGGTCCGAGCCGCTCATGACCGTGAGCACGGCTAGTATACTAGTTTTACACTCTGCAGAGGTTGCGCATCTTTACCCACAAGTCATGTTACCCATCTGCCAAGAGATGGCCAATCCCATACACCTCTATCGAGGAGGTGAGGCAGGGTAACACTACGAGGCCTTTACAAAGTTCCACTAGCTTCAGAAATCCCGCTACAGTTTATAGGAAGCTCCAGTGCAGGGTTCTTGCCTGACCGCCATCACAGCAAAATCAACCCAAGGACCTCCCTACACTGACCACTCCCCTACTGCCCTTGCCCCTTTTTGGTAAGGAAGACCTCCACTAGCTTTCCTAGTTAATCAGCCAAGGGCGTCCCATTAAACCCTTGTGGTAGCACTGTTTTCCCGGGTGGTCGCTCCATGTTCCCATTAATTTAATGATCTTAACATGAACAGTAATAATAAACAGATAATAAAAGTGTAATTATGCATAAAGTATCTCCATACCCAATCCACATAAAGCAATAGCAAGTACTACCCAAAAATATTTCAGGGGTGAACAAGGTATAGAGGTAATCAAAACTGGGGTAACATAAAGGATCCCATCAAAATTAACCTATGCAGATCATTAAAATTAATAAGAACATGGCTGGGAAAAGTAGGTGATCAAGGGCACAACTTGCCTTCAATGAGCTCCTGCTCAGCTACCTCTACTTGTTGAACCTCAGATTCCACAGTAGCTTGCTCGTCTATTCGCTTCAACACAATACATACATAGTATAGCCAAAATCAACATCACACCAAACATGTAAATAAAATATACAGTAAAAATCTACATATTAAAATGAAATCATAGGAACTGGAATCACTAAATTTGGAGTTATAGATTTCAAGTTATGAATTTCCTAAGGTTTAATGTGATTAAAATAGGATTAAATGATAAATAATTTTTCTTACTATTTTCATGCCAAAACAGAGCCACTATATGATAGAGAACATTATTACAAAATTTTAGAAACTGGAATGGTTCAATTTGGACCAAAAATGGAATTTCTATGAATTTTACAAGTTTCTAGATTTGTTTTTGTATTAAAAATGAATTTCTAATATTATTTCTCTGTTTTTAAACGTCTCTGGACTGGGCCTCAATTTCCGAAGAACTCGGGGGCTAAACCAGAGTTTTCCCCAAGACACAGACTACTGTGACATGGACTGCGGGTTTATTTGGTTAAAACATGGGGTCTTTTTTGTAAAACCACCGGCCGAAAGGGTATTATCGGTTCTCGGTCGTCCGATTGACCACCGACGGCGAGGATTAGATTGGGCCGGCCCGAATCGGTATCGCACAGAGGCCGCAGGATTCGAATTCTACGGCACAGATTTAATTTTAGCGCGATTTGCCTGCATCCCTCCGATCTGGATCCTATGGATCACATTTTATGCGGCTGCAACACTACTCTGCGACTAATCCCTAGCGTCTATTCTAGATCTAGTGGCCCAGGTTTCCTCCATGCCGTGGCACTCACAGGACCGTCGATCTGCCCATCGACCGTCCAACGCTCGTCTTCCTATATAACACCCGGATTTTAGGGGTCCAAAACCCGGGGTTAACATAAACACCAGGTATGCTGGGACCAAGTCTCAAACATATGATGTATAGTGGCACAGGATCGAATGTCACAACTTTATATATAACAGGAGTTCTATACAAAATAAATAATTACATTATAAGGAGACAACGGTCCAGCAACCCAAAGTTGACTGGGAGACGACGACCTAGACCTCTCACGAACTCATCACAGCATCCTCCATGAGCATCATCCTGCAGTACCTGGTCTTGACCTGTGGTGTATGTGAGACAGCAAGAGTGAGCTCACATACGTTCATCGCTCAACAAGTTGTGGGGAATAATGTGCATGAACTCGCCAAAGGTGGGAGCTCACGTGAAGTGTAAGGCTTACCAAAGAAGATGGTTAGAGCTGAGCATTGCTTTTAAAGTTGGTCAAAATTTTATTAGCAATTACTAAGTATAAGTAAATACCAAACCCAATTAGATAATAGAACAAAAGTATCAACATCACCTGCGATGCAATGCATATGACAAATTGAATTTAGTTCCATAGATTAATCATGTGAGGGTCCGAGCTGCTCTTGACCGTGAGCACGGCTAGTATACCAGTTTTACACTCTGCAGAGGTTGCGCATCTTTACCCACAAGTCGTGTATCCCATGTCGCCAGGGTTTGCAAGGCCCTTAGACACTTCCGAGGTGAATGGCTAGGGATCCACTACGAGGCCTTTACAAAGTTCCACTAGCTTCCGAAAACCCGCTACAGTTTATAGGAAGATCCAGTGCAGGAATCCCTTGCAGGACCGCCATCGCAGCAAAATCCTCCCGAGGGCCTCCCTACACTGACCTCTCCCCTACTGCCCTTGCCCCTTTCGGGTAAGGTAGTCTTCCACTAGCTTTCCTAATTAATCAGCCAAGGGCATCCCATACTACCCTTGTGGTAGCACTGTTTTCCCGGGTGGTCGCTCCATGTTCCAATTAACATAATGATCTTAACATGAACATTAAATAACAACTGATAACAAAAAGTGTAATCATGAATAATGTACCTCCATACCCAAAACTACATATAGCACTAGCAAGTACTACCCAGAAAGATCAGTGGTAAACAAGGTATAAAGATAGACAAACTAGGGTAACCTATTGGGTCCCATCAAAATTAACCTATGCAGATCATTATGATTAATTAGAACATGGCTGGGTAAAAGGAAGTGATCAAGGGCACAACTTGCCTGGGCCTTGAGATCCAGGTACCAGGATGATTTCTTCAGATCCTCGTGACCTCACTGCTAGTCGTAGCAATACAAATATACATGGTATAGGCAAAATTAACATTACACCAAACATATATGCAAAATACATATTAATAATCTACATATTAAAATAAGATCACAGGAAAAAGAATTATTAATTTTGGAGTTTGTAGAATTCAAGTTATGATTTTCCTAAGGTTTAATGTGATTAAAATATGGTTAAATGATAAATAAATTTTCTGACAGAGTTCATGTCAAAACAAAGATACTAAATGATAAAGAATATTATTACAAAATTTTAGAAACTGGAATGGTTCAATTTGGAGCTAAAATGAATTTTCTATGAATTATCTAAGTTTTAGCAATTATTTTCATATTAAAAATCTATTTTCTAATTCATTTAATCATTTTAATACTGCACAGGACCGGGCCCCAATTCCTGTGAAGTGCAGGGGGCACGGTGTAATATTTCTAAGACTCAGTGTACAGCCGCCTAGGACGGCGGGTTGTTTTCCCTAAAACAGAGGGTTCTATTTGCAAAGTCGGCGATCCGAAAGGGTATCAGTGGTTTTCGGCCGTTGGATCACCGCGCGACGGCTAAGATTAGAAGGCTGTTTTAAATGAACCGGTATCCAATCCACGCCATCGGATTCGAATCTGACGGTGGTTATTTTATGAAAGCAAGATCGGATCGGGTCCGTCAGATCACATCCAACGGTCCACGATCAAAGTCCGAAAGGGTATCCCGGCGATCTAATCTCACACGTACGTGGCCTGATCGACGACCCAGGAAGCGCCACGCCGAACGGTACCGTGAGCTAATCCCAGCCGTCCACTAATTCCGACGGCCGCGCGCCATCTCCCCCAACTCACCGGACGCGCGATGGAAGCGCCGCCCACCCACGGCGGTCCGCCCGCCGGAGCTCCCAATTCCGGCCAGCACGAGCGCCAATTTTCAATCGAATACGACCTATGCGATGCTTAAAGAAGAGCGAACAACATAGGGTAGCTCACCAGGGCTTTGCTGCGCAGACGACCCTCGGCCACGTGATGCGGCCCCGGTTGAAGTCCGGTGAGCAATTGCCGGTGTACCGAGCTTCGATTGCGCCCACCGAGGCCGTGCGCACACACCGGAGGCCGAGTAGAAGCGCCCGAACCAACAATCCCGACTGCAAGGGCGTCGTTGTCACGAAACCACGGCGGCGGAAAATCCTTGTCTCTCTCTCACTCCGCTTCTCTCAACTGAGGCTGGTGCTTGCGACCAGGGAATCCCGGGCGGCCTTCTTATATGCGGCAAAGGGTGTCCGAGGGAGCAGGGGCCGTTGAGCCAGCTCGGTCAATCACCGGAAACATCGCGGCGGCGGTTGCGCGCGATTCCGGTAGGGAGGACGAGCCCGACCACAAGGGCCCACGAGTCGGCGAGGCACGCACGAGTAGCGCGAAGGGAGGGAGCGGCTGACAGCGGGTCCCGCGGGCCAGTGAGGAGAACAGCGTGTACGCGGCGCGACTGACCAGCGGGCCCGAGTTGTCGGCGCCAGGATCCAGCTGACGCGCGTGCGAGAAGATGGGGTAAATGACCAGTGGGGCCCGCGCGACAGTGAAGGTTCGTGCGCGCGCGCGAGAGAGGCTGGGCGGTGGGACCGGGATGTCGGCGCCCGGATTTGGAGTTGGGCCGAGCGCGCGTGGGGATGTGAGGATGGGCCGAAATGAGGAGAGTTGGCCCAGTTAGGGTTTTTCTCTTTTTTCCTTTTTATTTTCTATTTCTTTTCTTCATTTTCAAATCAAATTTTGAATTCAAATTTAAATTCAAATCTCTATGGCTCATCATTTCAATTTATTTTTGTGAAGTTAGGGATATTAATTCTGAATATACTTGTTTATATATTTATTATTTATATTTTTGTTTTATATCCCTTCTCTTTCTCTTATTTTCTATTTTCTATTCCAAATTCAAATTTATACTTCTATTTTAGTTTTTCAGATTTTTCAAATGTATCAATTGAATTCCAAGGATGAATATAAACCATACTATTTTATTATCACTTAGTTTAAGTTTTATTCTCCTTGTTTATTTATTTCATGAGATGTATAAATGGTTTCCTTTAAAAGAAAAATTCTTTTTTTTTTCTCCTCATTTTCTCATTTCCTCATTTTCCAAAGTATTATGATACTTTGTTTATATTTTTCTTCTACTAATTCCAAATTCAGAATTTGGGTGTTACAAAT
Source organism: Zea luxurians (assembly GCA_029449295.1). Classification (NCBI taxonomy): domain Eukaryota; kingdom Viridiplantae; phylum Streptophyta; class Magnoliopsida; order Poales; family Poaceae; genus Zea; species Zea luxurians. The sequence continues at coordinate 14,309,099 of JAOPSE010000055.1, read as the reverse complement.
CCTACCCCCCTTAAAAATAATCTCGTCCTCGAGATTTGTAAGAAAAAGGGATGTGTACTCATATTGTTCTCGGAACATATGCACAAACAAAGAAATCTCAGCATGAGGTATAATTCTTTAACAAAACATAGGGTCAATAGACCTTATTATTCCTTCTAACTTAGTATCAATCCAAATATTAACTAAAGTAAGAATTAGATCTTACATATAGTAGTATTTTATATATATGTTTGTGTAGCTTGGTGGAGTTAGGGTTTAGGAAAGCATGGATGTATATATGTATGTCCACTTTATTATGTAGGATAGAAGATGTCTTTAGGGCATATATAGGTTTGGGTACGAAAGAGCGGGGTAAGAAAAGACTCCATCCAGAATTGTGGATCTTGATTCATCTTGGTGACCTCACTTGATCCTTGAAGACTTGGGTTGGTGTTCATCCTTTCTTGATGAAGTTGATCATCTTCTCCGGTCTTGTCTCATTGATTAGGAGTTAGTATATATTATTGGCTGGGGAATATGGTTAATATAGGTATGAATAAGATAGACTACATGATGTAGATCAAAAGTTTATTTGATGTTAGGTGGGGATAAACAGATCATGCAATCCATTATGAATCTATTGGTTGAGTTAGATCTTCTGCTCATGGTTGAGTTGGTCTAATGTGTGAAGTTAAGTTAATACCTGGCTAGTAGGGTTTAATCTCTTCTACCAGTATCACTAATATGTTTAAGTAAACCACATTAGATTAGATCATATTAGATTAGATGGGATCTAGATTAGATTGGATATGGCCAGATGAGACTAGTTAAAGTTAGATAGATCTTCCTGGGTAGGATATATTTTACCAGGATATGTTAAAAATCTCTGTTAGATTAAAATGGAGGGGTTATGCAACTATCAGATGGTTAAGGTAGTTGCATATGGCCAAGTCGATCTGTCATCCTTAATTTAGTGTAGGGTGAACTAAGTTAAGACCTGTTCTATAGGGGTAGAGTCTAAACTATTTTATCAGTATTATCTAACATGTTTGATAAGTCACTTCAGATTTGATCAGATCTAGGTTAGATTGGTGTGACTAGTTTGACTAGATAAGATCTAACTAATTTGCATTAGATCATGGTTGTTAAACTAGGGTGGATAAGTATGCTTATTAGGATAAGATGAAATAGAATCTTTTGATATTAGTTAGATCTATTAAGATGAGATAAAAATCTTTTTAAGATAAGATGAATCTATTAAGATAAGAGAGAATCTTATTAAGATAAGATGAATTGGTTAGAATGAGATCTTTTTAGGATAAGATAAATCTCTTAAGCTAGATATGTTCCAATGGGGATAATCTAGGTTGTCTAGTTATTTTATAATTATATTTTTTTTATACCTATGTGTATATGCAGATGCAATTGTGGACATTACTCCACAACTCATCACACTCAATCAAAGATCCAAATCAGGCAAGTATCATAAGAACAAAACATTCAAATACATAGACACTAAAAGAAATAGTTTTGTTTTTGTTCCTAAGAATGGGTCTCCTATTTCTAAAAGTCACTTTAGGTACAGGATTTCAAAGTGTGAAATCCAAGTTTGTCTTTAGAAGGAAAAGGGTAAGAATAATCAGAGTAAAGCGGAAATAGATGAGAAAAGATTAAGATAAGCTTAGAAAAGAATCAGAGTAGCAGAGGTAAGTAGACAAGGGTTGTCCAGTTCTATCTAGGTTTCGTCCTACAGTCAACATTCCTCTGATACCACTTCTATAACACCCGGATTTTAGGGGTCCAAAACCCGGGGTTAACATAAACACCAGGTATGCTGGGACCAAGTCTCAAACATATGATGTATAGTGGCACAGGATCGAATGTCACAACTTTATATATAACAGGAGTTCTATACAAAATAAATAATTACATTATAAGGAGACAACGGTCCAGCAACCCAAAGTTGACTGGGAGACGACGACCTAGACCTCTCACGAACTCATCACAGCATCCTCCATGAGCATCATCCTGCAGTACCTGGTCTTGACCTGTGGTGTATGTGAGACAGCAAGAGTGAGCTCACATACGTTCATCGCTCAACAAGTTGTGGGGAATAATGTGCATGAACTCGCCAAAGGTGGGAGCTCACGTGAAGTGTAAGGCTTACCAAAGAAGATGGTTAGAGCTGAGCATTGCTTTTAAAGTTGGTCAAAATTTTATTAGCAATTACTAAGTATAAGTAAATACCAAACCCAATTAGATAATAGAACAAAAGTATCAACATCACCTGCGATGCAATGCATATGACAAATTGAATTTAGTTCCATAGATTAATCATGTGAGGGTCCGAGCTGCTCTTGACCGTGAGCACGGCTAGTATACCAGTTTTACACTCTGCAGAGGTTGCGCATCTTTACCCACAAGTCGTGTATCCCATGTCGCCAGGGTTTGCAAGGCCCTTAGACACTTCCGAGGTGAATGGCTAGGGATCCACTACGAGGCCTTTACAAAGTTCCACTAGCTTCCGAAAACCCGCTACAGTTTATAGGAAGATCCAGTGCAGGAATCCCTTGCAGGACCGCCATCGCAGCAAAATCCTCCCGAGGGCCTCCCTACACTGACCTCTCCCCTACTGCCCTTGCCCCTTTCGGGTAAGGTAGTCTTCCACTAGCTTTCCTAATTAATCAGCCAAGGGCATCCCATACTACCCTTGTGGTAGCACTGTTTTCCCGGGTGGTCGCTCCATGTTCCAATTAACATAATGATCTTAACATGAACATTAAATAACAACTGATAACAAAAAGTGTAATCATGAATAATGTACCTCCATACCCAAAACTACATATAGCACTAGCAAGTACTACCCAGAAAGATCAGTGGTAAACAAGGTATAAAGATAGACAAACTAGGGTAACCTATTGGGTCCCATCAAAATTAACCTATGCAGATCATTATGATTAATTAGAACATGGCTGGGTAAAAGGAAGTGATCAAGGGCACAACTTGCCTGGGCCTTGAGATCCAGGTACCAGGATGATTTCTTCAGATCCTCGTGACCTCACTGCTAGTCATAGCAATACAAATATACATGGTATAGGCAAAATTAACATTACACCAAACATATATGCAAAATACATATTAATAATCTACATATTAAAATAAGATCACAGGAAAAAGAATTATTAATTTTGGAGTTTGTAGAATTCAAGTTATGATTTTCCTAAGGTTTAATGTGATTAAAATATGGTTAAATGATAAATAAATTTTCTGACAGAGTTCATGTCAAAACAAAGATACTAAATGATAAAGAATATTATTACAAAATTTTAGAAACTGGAATGGTTCAATTTGGAGCTAAAATGAATTTTCTATGAATTATCTAAGTTTTAGCAATTATTTTCATATTAAAAATCTATTTTCTAATTCATTTAATCATTTTAATACTGCACAGGACCGGGCCCCAATTCCTGTGAAGTGCAGGGGGCACGGTGTAATATTTCTAAGACTCAGTGTACAGCCGCCTAGGACGGCGGGTTGTTTTCCCTAAAACAGAGGGTTCTATTTGCAAAGTTGGCGATCCGAAAGGGTATCAGTGGTTTTCGGCCGTTGGATCACCGCGCGACGGCTAAGATTAGAAGGCTGTTTTAAATGAACCGGTATCCAATCCACGCCATCGGATTCGAATCTGACGGTGGTTATTTTATGAAAGCAAGATCGGATCGGGTCCGTCAGATCACATCCAACGGTCCACGATCAAAGTCCGAAAGGGTATCCCGGCGATCTAATCTCACACGTACGTGGCCTGATCGACGACCCAGGAAGCGCCACGCCGAACGGTACCGTGAGCTAATCCCAGCCGTCCACTAAATCCGACGGCCGCGCGCCATCTCCCCCAACTCACCGGACGCGCGATGGAAGCGCCGCCCACCCACGGCGGTCCGCCCGCCGGAGCTCCCAATTCCGGCCAGCACGAGCGCCAATTTTCAATCGAATACGACCTATGCGATGCTTAAAGAAGAGCGAACAACATAGGGTAGCTCACCAGGGCTTTGCTGCGCAGACGACCCTCGGCCACGTGATGCGGCCCCGGTTGAAGTCCGGTGAGCAATTGCCGGTGTACCGAGCTTCGATTGCGCCCACCGAGGCCGTGCGCACACACCGGAGGCCGAGTAGAAGCGCCCGAACCAACAATCCCGACTGCAAGGGCGTCGTTGTCACGAAACCACGGCGGCGGAAAATCCTTGTCTCTCTCTCACTCCGCTTCTCTCAACTGAGGCCGGTGCTTGCGACCAGGGAATCCCGGGCGGCCTTCTTATATGCGGCAAAGGGTGTCCGAGGGAGCAGGGGCCATTGAGCCAGCTCGGTCAATCACCGGAAACATCGCGGCGGCGGTTGCGCGCGATTCCGGTAGGGAGGACGAGCCCGACCACAAGGGCCCACGAGTCGGCGAGGCACGCACGAGTAGCGCGAAGGGAGGGAGCGGCTGACAGCGGGTCCCGCGGGCCAGTGAGGAGAACAGCGTGTACGCGGCGCGACTGACCAGCGGGCCCGAGTTGTCGGCGCCAGGATCCAGCTGACGCGCGTGCGAGAAGATGGGGTAAATGACCAGTGGGGCCCGCGCGACAGTGAAGGTTCGTGCGCGCGCGCGAGAGAGGCTGGGCGGTGGGACCGGGATGTCGGCGCCCGGATTTGGAGTTGGGCCGAGCGCGCGTGGGGATGTGGAGACTGGCCGGGTAACTATTATTATATGAGAACTCAGCATAAGGTAGACTCTTGTCCCAACTACTACCATGCTGAAGGGCACAAGCTCTCAACATATCTTCTAATACTTGGTTAGTCCTTTCGATCAGTCCATCAGTCTGAGGGTGATAAGCTGTACTAAAATTCAACTTCGTACTCATATTCTCATGAAAGCTTCTCCAAAATCTTAAGGTAAACTGTGAACCTCGATCAGACACGATCTTCTTTGGTACTCCATGTAAACACACAATCCGAGCCATATATAACTCTGCTAGCTGAGAACCTTTATAAGTAGTCTTGACAGGAATGAAGTGAGCCACTTTAGTCAATCTATCCACAATCACCCATATAGCATCATATCCTTTCTGGGTGCGAGGCAATCCAGTAATAAAATCCATACCAATCTCTTCCCATTTCCACTCGGGTATCTTCAGTGGATGCAATAGTCCAGCTGGCCTCTGATGTTCAGCCTTAACTCTTTGACATATATCGCACATAGCCACATGTGCAGCCACATCTCTTTTCAATCCATACCACCAATACTTCCGCTTCAAATCCTGATACATCTTAGTAATACCAGGATGAATAGAATAATCCGAATCATGGGCCTCTTTTAAAATAGTCTCTCGAAGGCTTTTAATATCAGGAACACACATCCTGTCCTTGAACCATATAGTGCCCTGCTCATCTTCCGTAAATTCCGGAACTCGACCTTCAGTAATCAGATCCTTAATCTCTTTTATTTTAGCATCATCAAGTTGACCTTTGCGGATTTCTTGCTCCAAGGTAGGTTCCACATCAATAGTAACTCCTTCAGTATGAGCAACTATCCCCAGGTTAAGTCTCCTGAAATCCTCAACAATCTCATCGGGTAGCTGGGCAACAATAGCTGAATGAACATGCTCCTTGCGACTCAAGGCATCTGCAACCAAATTTGCCTTGCCCGGGTGATAGTGAATCTCCAAGTCGTAATCCTTAATAAGCTCCAACCAACGGTGTTGCCTAAGATTGAGATCCTTCTGAGTGAATATATACTTCAAACTCTTATGATCCGTATATACTTGGCACTTGGTCCCCATGATATAATGTCTCCAAATCTTAAGCGCATGCACAACGGCTGCCAATTCCAAGTCATGAGTGGGGTAGTTCAATTCATGTTTGCGTAACTCACGAGAAGCATAGGCAATCACATGTCCTTCTTGCATGAGCACACATCCTAAGCCTTGGCCACATGCATCACAATAAATATCAAATCCTTTCTATAGGTCTGGCATAACCAACACTGGTGGCGACATTAGTCTGTTCTTCAATTGATCAAAGCTGGCTTGGCACTTATCATTCCACTTGAATTCTCTTCCTTTCTCTAGAAGCGAGGTCATGGGCTTAGCAATCTAAAAAAAATCCTTCAATAAATCTCTGATAATATCCTACAAGTCTCAAGAAACTCCGGATCTCCGTAACTGTAGTGGGCACTCTCCACTCCATTATCTCCTTCACTTTAGCAGGATCCACTGCTATTCCTCCATTAGAAATAATATGACCAAGGAATGGCACCCTGTCAATCCAAAACTCACACTTGCTGAACTTAGCATAGAGTTGATTATCTCATAGCTTCTGTAGCACCAATCTCAGGTGTTCCTCATGATCACTTTCACTCTTAGAATAGATAAGAATGTCGTCGATAAATACTACGACGAATCTGTCCAAATACTCCATGAACACCTTATTCATCAAATTCATAAAATAAGCTGGTGCATTAGTTAATCCAAACGACATAACGATGAACTCATATAAACCATATCGGGTTGATAAAATCGTCTTGGGAATATCCGATGGCCTAATCTTCATTTGGTGATAACCCGGTCGGAGTTCAATCTTCGAGAATACCCTTGCACCTCTCATCTGATCAAACAAATCCTCAATACGGGGTAATGGATACTTGTTCTTTACCGTGACATCGTTAAGTGATCTATAGTCCACACACATCCGTTGCGATCCATCCTCCTTCTGCACAAATAACACCGGTGCTCCCCAAGGTGAGGAACTCGGACGAATGTACCCCGCTTCTTGTAACTCAGTTAACTGCTTCTTAAGCTCCTTCAGTTCTTCTACAGCCATCCTGTATGGTCGCTTAGAAATAGGCGCAGTTCCAGGTAAAAGATCAATCACAAACTCAACTTCCCTATCTGGTGGCATCCCTGGTAACTCCTCTGGAAAGACATCCGAAAAATCTTTAATCTCACGGATGTTGTCACCAACAAACTTCTCATCGACTAAGCATGCCGCTAGTTTGGTGGCGGTAGTTACTGCAATTCCAACTTCAAATCTTTCTCCTTTGGAACTGGTGAGTTCTATGGTTCCTTTAGCACAGTGTATAAACCACCTTTGCCTTTCTTAACCATGACATACCAAGGATCACATCTATAGTGTTCTCTTCTAACACTATAGGGGTAGTTCATCTGAGTTAGAAATACAGGGTAAGAAAGGAAGAATTGTAGACAAGGCGAGTAATTATGAGAAATGTTACTGCGGGGGATTTATTAGCTAAGTAGATTAGTGTGTTATCCACTAAAGCTAATACATTACCTTATGGTGGTACATGCTAAGATGCCCGTCTATACTATTTCAATCAATCAAAGAAGCAAATCAGGCATTGATCATCAGCACAATCAACCAACATTTTTTTAAATAGAGAAAATAGTTTTAATTTTGTCTTAGGCTTCCCTAACTCTTAAGAATGTCATAGGGGTAGGGATTCCAAGGTGTGAAATCCGTCTTGTCTTGGAGTAGAAAAGGTAAGAATGATCAGAGTGGAACAGTAGAAGGTGAGACAGGATCAAAATAAGTGTAGAAAGAATCAGAGTAAGGTAAGTGTAGAATGAATCAGAATGAGATAAGTAGGTAAGGGTTTGTCCATTCTATCTAGGTTTCGTCCTACAGTCAACATTTCCTCTGATACCACTTCTGTAACACCCGGCTTTAAGGAACAAAGCCAGGTGCATCTCATACATGCGCCAAGAAGACAACATATATAATAACAGAGTGTATAGAGATAAATATCATAAATCATCAGAGTATTTATTACATAGCGGAAGACTTAATACAAAATAAAAGAATAAACATAAAACGAACTAAGGATCGTCGGCGCAAATGTCAACTGAGAAACGCCACCTAGATCAGATCATACTCCTCACCTTGTGGCTTCTCCTGAACCACCTGTTCTTCTCCTGTGGGGGGTGTGAGACAGCAAGAGTGAGCTCACACATGTTCATCGCTCAACAAGTTGTGGGGAATAATATGGCATGAACTCACCAAAGGTGGGAGTTCATGAAGTGTAAGGCTGATCAATGAAATAAAGGCTGAAGCTGAGCATTGCTTTTATAAGTTGGTCAAAATTTTATTAGCAATTACTAAGTGTAAGTAAATACCAAAACTTAATAATAATAAAGAAAAGTAGTAATAAAATAATCCCAAATGCGATGCAGATGTCAAATTAAATTTAAGTTCCATAAATTAATCATGTGAGGGTCCGAGCCGCTCATGACCGTGAGCACGGCTAGTATACTAGTTTTACACTCTGCAGAGGTTGCGCATCTTTACCCACAAGTCATGTTACCCATCTGCCAAGAGATGGCCAATCCCATACACCTCTACCGAGGAGGCGAGGCAGGGTAACACTACGAGGCCTTTACAAAGTTCCACTAGCTTCAGAAATCCCGCTACAGTTTATAGGAAGCTCCAGTGCAGGGTTCTTGCCTGACCGCCATCACAGCAAAATCAACCCAAGGACCTCCCTACACTGACCACTCCCCTACTGCCCTTGCCCCTTTCGGGTAAGGAAGACCTCCACTAGCTTTCCTAGTTAATCAGCCAAGGGCGTCCCATTAAACCCTTGTGGTAGCACTGTTTTCCCGGGTGGTCGCTCCATGTTCCCATTAATTTAATGATCTTAACATAAACAGTAATAATAAACAGATAATAAAAGTGTAATTATGCATAAAGTATCTCCGTACCCAATCCACATAAAGCAATAGCAAGTACTACCCAAAAATATTTCAGGGGTGAACAAGGTATAGAGGTAATCAAAACTGGGGTAACATAAAGGATCCCATCAAAATTAACCTATGCAGATCATTAAAATTAATAAGAACATGGCTGGGAAAAGTAGGTGATCAAGGGCACAACTTGCCTTCAATGAGCTCCTGCTCAGCTACCTATACTTGTTAAACCTCAGATTCCACAGTAGCTTGCTCGTCTATTCGCATCAACACAATACATACATAGTATAGCCAAAATCAACATCACACCAAACATGTAAATAAAATATACAGTAAAAATCTACACATTAAAATGAAATCATAGGAACTGGAATCACTAAATTTGGAGTTATAGATTTCAAGTTATGAATTTTCTAAGGTTTAATGTGATTAAAATAGGATTAAATGATAAATAATTTTTCTTACTGTTTTCATGCCAAAACAGAGCCACTATATGATAGAGAACATTATTACAAAATTTTAGAAACTGGAATGGTTCAATTTGGACCAAAAATGGAATTTCTATGAATTTTACAAGTTTCTAGATTTGTTTTTGTATTAAAAATGAATTTCTAATATTATTTCTCTGTTTTTAAACGTCTCTGGACTGGGCCTCAATTTCCGAAGAACTCGTGGGCTAAACCAGAGTTTTCCCCAAGACACAGACTACTGTGACATGGACTGCGGGTTTATTTGGTTAAAACAGGGGGTCTTTTTGTTAAACCACCGGCCGAAAGGGTATTATCGGTTCTCGGTCGTCCGATTGACCACCGACGGCGAGGATTAGATTGGGCCGGCCCGAATCGGTATCGCACAGAGGCCGCAGGATTCGAATTCTACGGCACAGATTTAATTTTAGCGCGATTTGCCTGCATTCCTCCGATCTGGATCCTATGGATCACATTTTATGCGGCTGCAACACTACTCTGCGACTAATCCCTAGCGTCTATTCTAGATCGAGTGGCCCAGGTTTCCTCCATGCCGTGGCACTCACAGGACCGTTGATCTACCCATCGACCGTCCAACGCTCGTCTTCCTACCCCCGACCTCCCTCCATCAAAACAGAGGACGGCGGCGAAGCCATCACCGGTGAGGCTAATCACCGGCATAGGCGCACCACACTTCGATTGAACAGCCCTACTTGCTACGTTAAAGAACGCGAAAACGGGTGCGGTTTCCATACCAAGAATCACTGGCGCAGGCGAGCAGTCCACGGCGAAGCGCGGTCCGCGGCGGCGGTGATAACAATGGTGAAAAATCTCCGCCGATCTGCAGCTTCTCACGTCCGATTACGCCCTTGCGCACAATCAACACTTGCTTTAGGACCCCAGGGATCGCTTCGCAGGCGTTGGGAGACGACGATGGTGACGAACGACTACGGCGGGTCTCACGGCTCGAAGTGGGTCCTGGTGGTGGCGCCCGATTTGGAGGTGGATAGGGTGGACACGGCGACTTGTCCCAACGGCGCGCGCTACTTATGGTCAGGTGGTGAGGAGCTTGTCTGGTCGACGGGCCGCAACGGGAGGCGCGAGATGCGGGAGGTCGTTGAGCCAGTGGGGAAGATCTACAGGAGTCGCGCGGTTGGTTTGGGGAGGACCTGACAGAGCGGGCCCGCGCGCCGGTGAGGTGAGGGCTGACGAGCGGGGGTCCGTCCGTCAGTGACACAACGCGGGTGAGCGGCTGGAGGGCTGCGCGCGAAGGATTCACAGTTGGGCCGAAATGAGGTTAGCCGGCCCAGGTAAGCTTTTTATTCTTTTTCTTTTTATTTTTCTGTTTTCTTTCTTCTTCTCTTCTAGGTTTAAATTTGAATTTGAATTTACTCTCAAACCTTGTGCAAATTTGTTATCAAATCATATTATGGAATGTAAAATACAATTTTTAGGAATATATTTATATTATTTATATTTTCATATCATTTCACTTCTTACTTTCAAAAATCCTAAATTTTAATTTAGGGATTCAATTCAACCTTTAGAATTATTTTATTATTATTATCAACATTATCATTTTATTAAATGCACAAACAATAAAACTCCAACATGATACATTTTATTTTATTTTGGTATCATTTATTTTGTAATTTAATCACTCTTAATTACTTGGATGCTCTTTTTATGATGCAATGTGGCACATAAAATAAGGAGATCTACTATATCCTTTGTATACAAATTTGAGTATTACAGAGGGTGATTTGAGATAGACTTAACCGAAATGATCAGAATAGAAGTAGATATTGAAATGGTTGTTGACAATGAGGATGATGAGGTGCAAAATGAGAATGACTTAGAAATGCTTGAAGAATTACATTTAGGAAATGACAATGACGAACATGCTCCTTTAGATGGTGTTGACTACGAAATGGTTGATAGTGATGATGACAGTTATGATCCGGCTAATCCCGATCATGAAGATTATTTTTAATTGATGTAATACTATATTTTATTCATTTCGCATATATTCATAAATATTTATTTTTATCTGTGCTTATTTGCTTACTCTTAATTGCAGGTCATTGAACAAAGATGGTGAGTGGTGGGATGAGGCCAAGTTGGGGGAGGGGGAGGGGGAGGAGCACCCGGTGGATGGAGGAGGAGGCGCAAGTGCCCCAGCAAGATGCGGATGTGCACCAGCAGGTGGATGATGCAGTGTAGCAGTTTGCCATCGGTGCGGTACAATAGGTCATCAATGGGGCGCAGCAGGACAACGACGATGAGGTGTAGCATGACACCTTTGGTTATGGCACCTATGGTTCGACACGAGTCTACTTGCGAGGTCCTGTGAGTCTCCCTCGGTGACCGATACTTCATGACATGCGCCCATTGATTCGACCCGAGGGCCAAAGGTATGTAACGTTAGATGTTGTCGTTGATTCTTCATGTTATATGTTCAAATTCAAAATAGAAATTAATACTTTTTCTTAATCACTTGGACATGTCTCGGACAGTTGTGGAGAATGTAGGTGGTCACAAACGCAACTCCAATGGCATCCTTGACCTTCTGTGCAGGGAACACTTGGGATTGTTGAGTACGGCAGAGTGACGGGACCGACCTGTTCCTTCGACCACTATGTTGTCACCCCCGATGCAGTAGATCGGGACGACAGGCTATTCAACAACAAGGTAGAGCGGTGGAAGCAAGAGCTATGGGTAAGTACTCCTCGCAATATATTGTTTAATACGTCGCATTCATTGCACATTCTTGAAATAATGTATGGATATATCGTGTTTGTGTGCGGGATTTCTTCATATGTGAGGCTAGATATGAGGGCAGGCAGATGTGGTGGCTACCACGAGCTATAATAAGCTCGTCGTGGACATGCACTATGAGGCGCGCATCCAGGCCATCATAACTTTCCACGCCTCTTCCTTTAGAGAGAAGGTGGACAAGAAGGACGCTAGAACCATGTCGTTGACTCAGGACCAGTACTTGTAGGTAAATACAGAACATTAATGTTGATATCAAATATGCTTAATTTTATATTTTGATATGTCATGTACTTGATTTCTTATAGATGACTCCTTATTAGTGCGCCACACATCCTGAGTACTAGGATCAGATGGTGCAAAGGTGGTGCTCCAATGAGTGGGACAAGATGCACAATGCTTGTTGGTATCGACATTTGAAGATGCAAGGTGCCTCCCACCACCAAGGCAGACACAACCTCACCAAATACGCAGAAGCATGGGTACATAAATTCATTTATTTTTACTAACATTCGATTATACATGATTGCTAATCATCTTATTGTTTTCTCGTAGTCGGCGTCACATGGTGGTCAGCCTTGCTCCATATTCTCTGCATATGCTATGGCTCATAAGGGTAATACGACATCAGATGTCACCTACAACTCAGAGGATGGGCTCGAGGCATACAACAACCCTTCCGTCCACACCTACCTCACTAAGTACACCGCCATGGCAAGGGGCGTCCATGGCCAGAGTATGATCCAAGGACCAAGGACATTGACGGAGATGTTCTCATGAAGGTCGGAGGAGGTAGGACACATGGCTGGTACTGGATTGCCGATGGCACAATTGACTCGTCCTCCACTCCAACTCTATATCAGGTTTGAGCAAGGAGCACGAGCACTAGCCCAACCATATGACCTTGGTAGGACACCTCACATTCTTGGGTACAAGAACTCCATATTAGTGCTTATGTGCCTCATCATTCATTAAGTTATATACCTTCATTTTGCATTATGTAACATTGGGGTGAAATATTACAACCCGGCTAGAATAAGAGAGGAGGGAACATATGGAGAAGGAGGCAAGGATGAGGGCGTAGAGGGCGGTCACCTGGCCGATCAGCAGAGGATGGCAGAGTTGTTTCATCACATGTAGAGTCTTGGTGCCGTAGCGGGACTAGCTCCACCAGCTACACTATTCACTCCACCTCGATCTCATCAACTTTCTACTCCTATGAGTGTAAAATTTTGCAGCCAATTATGATATATATATTGATCTTGTCTCACACATGCAATCTATTCTTTGTGCGGATACAGTCGGCAGCATCAAATGACCCACAAGCTTCGCCCAACCCTTCGCCTCACCAAAGTAACCGTCTACCTTGCTAATGTCCCAAAGAACTTTGTAGTGAGACATGTTTGTGACATGCACTAAATGTTTGTGAACCTATTTGTGTGACTGCTTGTGAGTTTGTGAACTTTTGTGATGTTTGTGAAAAACAAGTGAGATATGTGATGTTTGTGAAATGTGGTATCTGTGATGTATGAGATTGTTACAGTGATATCTGTGATGTATATGAGATGTCAATGATATATCTTTGTGTGTTTGAATGAAATAACAAAAACAACTAAAAGGGCAGGTCTCTGGTGACTTTGTCGAGTGTTACACTCGGCAAAGAGTGTCTTTGCCGAGTGCAGTGACCATAGCACATGACAAAGAATGCACACCTGGGAAACAATAAAAGTTCTTTGCCGAGTGTTATGGTCGTCACACTCGGCAAAGAAGAAACTGGCATGGGGCCCCACTGGAGCTCCCTTTGCCGAGTGCCTACTACACTGACACTCAGCAAAGGCTCCATCACCGTCACTATTGGCACTATCACGATGACTTTTCTTTGTCGAGTGCCAGTTGGCACATTGCAGAGACTTTACCGAGTGCCTGACATTTACTCGGCAAATGAGATTGTTACCGATAAATAGTCCACCGAGTCCTCTTTGTCGAGTGCTACACTCCGCAAAGCCTTTGTCGAGTGTTATCGAGGCAAAGAACTCTGTTCCAGTAGTGACTACTTTTCATCTCACCAGTAGTTTGATCATTCACAAAATGCCAAGTTCGAGAACCGCTTATGCATTTTACTCCTATGTTTAAAATATTTTCCACCCATCTAGGTTTATATCGATCCATATATATTGACATCTTGCTTTAGTTTAGTTTTATATTGTCACTTACATCCTACAATATTACGACCTGCCACTTATGCATTCTACTAGATGCCATGTCTTGTTTCTAACAAGAGCATCAAATTGTAAATATGTCACATGTTTCTAATCTTTATTTGTTAATGTTTCATTAACTGAATTAGATTTACTAACTATATTAAACACTAGTAGAAAAGAGCTCTAAGCTGGCGGTACACATAAATTTTCACTGGCAGTTTCAGTTACCGCTCGCCAGTGAAAATAAATAAGTGGGGCCGGCTTAAGGAACCACCAGTGGAAACGGGTATTTCCACTAGCGATGGGTATGAAAGAACCTCCAGTGAATTTCCACTGGCAGTTCCTTAAGCCAATCGCCATTGAACTTTGTATTATAAATACATGTTCTTCCTTCCGACAGGAACTGTAGGTCATAGCCAACTTTTATTGGAGGCGGTTTTCGAGGTCCAGATTTCACAAAATACAAGGGGAAGGTTTTGATCTTCATTTTTTGGAAGATTGTCAAGAAAGGCTAGTTTATGTTTCTCTTTTCAGTTTTTGTTCATTCTAGCTCAATTTTAGCCACATTTTGGATCTAGGGTTTCACCATGGAGAGAGAAGAGTATAGCTAGGTTATTTTCTTTATTTTCTCAAATGAGGTTGCTTAAGATGGTTAGATTTTGTGTATCCTCTCTCCTTTTTTATGTTTAGTTCTCAATCAGTTTATCCATGAAATATTTAATTGTTTAATGAATGGTGCATGTGTTGTATGGTAATTAAGGTTGTTTTTTATTAGTTGCTATGAAAGGTTGGTATTAAGATTTGTTTTTTTTATTAGTTGCTAGGAAAGTTTGGCTTATGTTTCTCTTGCCAATTTTTGTTCATTTTTCCTAAAATTTAGCCACATTTTTTATATAGGGTTTCACCTTGTGTTAGAGATAAAGTAGTTAGGTTACCTAATCCAACCGCATGTGACCTTTGCTGTATAAATATCCCTTCATCCTTACCGACAGAAACTTTGTAGCTCACGCGCAGTCCAACTTCCATTGGAGGCCAGGGCCAAATTTCACAAAATACAAGTGGTAGTTTTGATCTTTATTTTTTTGGAAGAAGGTTGCTAAGAAAGGTTGGTTTATGTTTCTTTTGCCATTTTTTGTTTATCCATGATATATTTAGTTGTTAGGAAATGTTGGTTTATGTTTCTCTTGCAAATTTGAGTTCTTGTGTGTTTATGTTAGTTTTTTTCAAGTGATGATGGAGAGGACATCCTGGATGTATAACTTATCAAAGACGTTGATAAGAAGCTCGCAGGGTTGCGGACGTTGTCCGAGCAACTTGGTGAAAGGACAGCTAACTGGATTCGTGCTAGAAAACCAAGGGAAATCGAGGCTGGTGTATCTTTTGATGATCCTAGTGTCAAAGAAGCGGCCGAAAACATATATGTAATGGCAGCTAAGTAGAGCCAAGGAACATTTAAGCCATAAAGGGAGAGAGACACCCTAACGGCTGGTTACGGTAACCCTGAGCATCCTGGTCGTGTACGTGGAATCTTGTCTAAGGAAGGATGGAAGGAAAGCTTCAGACCATAGTGGGAAGGTCTATACAAGAAATGTCATCGATACAAGGAACATATGTCAAATTATTTTAAGGAGGAGGCTAAGAAAGAGTTCAAATACCTGATGTCTCAAATGCTATCGAATCCTCCTCCAAAATTGATGTAGCAATTGGCGAGTGCGATGTCTGTTCGATAGATGACCACTCCACAGATGCAAATAATTCTAGCAGCTCAACCGTTGTCTTCCACCGATCGTACAACCGTTCCAAGTTATGTCGTGTCAATGGGAAATAAGGTCTGCTATCCAGTTGATGACATCACAAGGGCTGTGGCGTGCACACTAGTTATAAGATATGGTATTAGCAATAATCGTACGAAGAAAGTAGCCATAGGCCTTGTGATCCCAGGACACAAGTTCTATGGAAGCGACATCCCAGAAGAATATTGTTGGGTAGAAGTAACGATGGTCGTTCAAGGATCCGAGGACGACATGCTAGACATACATGGGCCCGTAGATATTGAGACACTTGGACAAGCTATCAAGAATTTCATCCTTTAGCCTCGAAGGGATGTCGAATTGGTTGATCCACCACTATTGTTGTCATCCACTGCCCAACCGTCTTCGCCTCCTCAAACTGTAGTTCCGATTGTACATCCATCATCACCTCAAACTTCACATGCTACTCCTCATCCTCTTTCTGACCCATCATCTCTGCCACAAGCATCGCCATTTAGGGCCCCACCACCTTCTCCTCCTCATCCTCTCGGTGACCCACTATCTATGCCACCAGTAAGAAATCCACCTTCTCCACAACCATCAAGGGATCCACGGTCACCAAAGAAATCTAAATTTTCTATACCAAAATTGGTGCACCCATATGAGAAAAAGAAGAGTAAAGCTACCACTGCTGGCACAGCTTGATTTTTGTTAGGGATTGCAAGGAGCCTCACAACACATACTATTGATTTGGCTGAGCATGAGAAGTCTAGAAAAAAGGCTGAGGCAATGACCATAAATATAAAGAAGCCAACTAAGGCAGATTATAAAAACATGTCTAAAAATATGTGTCCGACAGACCTCTACTCCCTTTTGAGAAACTAAGGAAGCTCCTGGCTGGTATTAAAAGATTGCATGACTGGTACATGTGGGCATCTTCAGTTGGCATCGACACTATCGGTGTACTTGTACCAGAAAAAGCTTTTCATGGTTTAAGCGATAAGGCATTTATTGCATTCGAGGATATATGGTTAATGATGAACCTTCAAAGACTCGACGTACAACCCGTAACGGTTTTTGCATTGTAAGTGTCACTCATACTTCCAGATATATGTGTTATTATTAGTGAGTTGTATAAATTTTCAATATCTGACATGCACATGTGCCTTGTAGAATGCAACATGATCAGCAGGAGATCCTTTACGGTACCAATCCTGATGCTAGTGGCGGTAAAAGGGTCAGGTATCTCAACCCAATACAGATATTTATCCGAAGGTTGGAAAGGTGCTGGTGCTCGACTCCTTGGATTACGATCCATCGACATATGCAAATTTCTTCAATATCTTAGAGTTGTAAGCCTTTTCTATGCATGCATACTTTTATTAATGAAAATTTGAGAAAAACATGGTAATTCTATTTGAGATCATGTGGCTTTTAGATTCTATAAGATGAGAGGTGGAAAGTACGACCCATTGAAATAACGTGTGCCACTAGACATCCACTATAAATGACTGGTAAGTATGTGAATTTATGAATACATATCGTACATGTATGTACATAGGACAATGTTGCAACTAAATAACCAATATCTGGTTATGTAGCGCCACAAGCCACCATCCGGATCGGTCTTATGTGGATTCTATATGTGCGAGTTCATGAGACAGAACAGACGATACATCATGAACCTTGGCTAGGTATTATTAGTAGTAGTCATGTATGTATTTATGTCATTAAAGATGAAAATGTGTTAGCAAATGTAAATAGATGATTTTTATAAACTTCCTTTACATGAATTTCAATAAGGAAAGCCGGAGAACTTGACCGAAGGTGCATTGTATGGCATAATTGAGGACCTATGCACAATCTTAATGAAAGATGTCATTCCCATTGAAGGAAAATATCATGATGCTACAGTTACATTAGCTAGGCTAGAGTTTAGATAACTCACAGAAATTCAGTTTTGTTTGAAAATTTGAAAAAGCGGGAAAACTACCATTGGCAGCCTAATAAAGAAAACCGTTAGTGAAAAGTGAATTTCCACTGACGGTTTCATTAACCAAACCGCCAATAGAAATGTTATTTTCACTGGCAGTTGTTTTAACCAACCGCTAGTGGAAATTTGGCCCTTAGCACTGGCGGCACTGAAAAACGACGGTGTAAATAGCTCTAGGACCGCCAATATAGAGTTTATGTGTACTAGTGAAAAAACTAGTTTTAGAATTGTACTGAGTGCCATCTAAATCCTAAACTGCATAGCTCCTAAGCCATGATGTGTTTGTGTGCAAGAGAACGAGGACTCAACTGTGCACGTACTACCTGCTACCGTAATAGCATCGTATGTACAAGTGCGTTCTGGACTAGTACTCTCTACTACTTATTAAGGCTGCAATAGTAGTCTGCCATTCCGTGTTTTGCCACCATTCCCTGTTCTGCCCATTCCATTTTCTGCCACCATTCCCGTTCTGCAATTATCATGCCTTGTTCTGCCTTTCCGATTCCCCCTCCCCAAAAAGCCCATTCTCATTCCCCCATACGGCCGACGTCTAGCTAAAATTAAAAAATACACATGGCCCCAAGGGGATTCGACCTCTTAAGAAAATGCTAGCAGTAGCTACCGCTACACCACATGTGTGTTTATGTCTACATCTATAACAGAAAACACATCTACTACATCTCTCCCCAAGCTCACCTGCTACACTTACACAATGCATAGTAGTAGATAAGTATCACCGATATTCTTGAATAATATTTTTGGATGGAGGGAGTAGTATTTAAAGAAGAGCCTTGCATGCAATTTCTTTTGTTTGAATAATGTTTTCAACTTAAATTCCTTTTTTGCATGCGTGACATTTATTCTTCGTAATATTTTTTCCATGGATCTGACTTGTGAGTCATTTTTATAAACCAATGCCAAACATGAATCCATGTTTCTTACTTGAAAACCTCGAACAAACACCATTAGCAAGAGGCACTCGCGCTGGGGTCGCTCATCGACGACAAGAAGAAACTTGGCGACTGCCAGTTTGACCTCTAGAAACAGTCCTACGTGGCCGCATGTGCCGCTATCACTACCAGAATCGTCGGCTTTGCTGAGTGCCTAAAGCACTCGGCAAAGCCTTAAAAACACTCGGCAAAGACTTTGCCGAGTGTCGCACTCGGCAAAGAGGGCTCGACATACAGTGCATCGGCAAAGCCTTCTTTGCCAAGTACTTTTTCTCGGGCACTCGGCAAAGAAAAGTAGTCGTTACGGTGCCGGGTTGACAGAGACGGCGTCTTTGCCAAGTGTCCCAGTTGACACTCGGCAAAGAAGTTACCTTTGCCGAGTGTCGGCCTGACAGCACTCGGTAAAGAATTCGCCAGAGGGGGTCCCCATGTCAGGTACTTTGCCGAGTGCTTGGTACGGCACTCGGCAAAGCATGCTTCTTTTCCGAGTGCCATAGGCATTACACTCGGCAAAGAACCTATACCGGTGCCCAGGTCTTGGTTCTTTGCCGAGTGTTATGACCCTAACACTCGGCAAAGAACCTCTTTGCCGAGTGTCACACTCGACAAAGTGACCAGTATACACCTTTTTTTATTTTTTTTATATTCCATCCATCAAACAAAAGATACCACATATACATCACATATATCACATATATACATCACAGATATCACCACAAACATAAATATCCAACACAAACTTAAATATCCAAGTTCTCAACGCAAACATAAGTATCAAGAACATAAGTCTCATAAGTCTCAAGCTCTGACATAAGTATCCAACACAAACATAAGTATTCAACACAAGTTCTGAAGTCCAAACACTGAAAACATAACTCTCATGGAGGTGGGCGGTTCGACTGGTGCTGCGTTAGGCTGAACCCTTCATGAGGGTTGTTGGATGCCGCCCTAGATTGGCCCTGCACAGAGAAGAGATTGCATGTGTTATATTAGATGCATTACCAACATCTAACTACAATTTTGATACTCACAGAAGTATGGAAGATAGCAGGGTCAACTGCAGGGAACAATGGAGGTGGCGGAGCGAAGCCCTGTGCGGCGCCAAGGCTCTGCATGTACTAGAACATCTCCGCCATGAAATATCCATCGAGTATAGCCCGGCGTAAATCCATTCTTCCAAATATGTTCTACCATGGCCTTCTTTGGTTTTCTTTTTCGGTTGGCACATTTGCTGCACGGGCATCGGACTAGACTCGCTCCTTTAGCAGCTTCGCCATATGCCCGTTCCACGAAATCATCGGTCTTTCTAATCCATTCAGTGGTGACATCGTTCCTTCCTCTACGGCCCGTGTACATCCACTCACGGTCCTCCATCCTCTAACATATATAACCGACTATAGTTTAATATAACATGTAAGACACACTACCGGAATCTGGGACTTTGCCGAGTGCCTTTTGTCGGGCACTCGGGAAAGGAGGCTTTGCCGAGAGCCGCATTCGGTGAACTACTGCTCTCGGTAACGAGCTGGTTTGCCGAGTGTAGGACACTCGGCATAGGAGAACTCTCGGCAAAGCCATGTTTGCCGAGTGTCAAACACTCGGCAAAGGTGGCACTCGGCAAAGGGCCATCAGCAGCCATCCCAAAGCTAACGGCCGTCAGCCTTTGCTGAGGGCCTAGGGTCGGCACTCAGCAAAGAGGCTTCTTTGTCGAGTGCCCAATACTGGGCACTCGGCAAAGAACGCTTTACCGAGTGTCTTCTTTGGACACTCGGCAAAGCATATTTTTATTTTTTAGATTTTGTCCACCAAACTTTTTGTGGTATGTTCCTACACTATGTAGACCTACATGTATCATTTGTGGACAATTATAACAGAGTTTTCAATCGTTAGTAGATTTAGTTCGTTTATTTGAATTTCTTCGAAAAATTCAGATTTGAACTGTAGGTCACTCGAAACTTGAAAAACCGTGCATGCATGAATACTTAGCATAAGTTACGACCGATTCCAGGAGCGGACCGGAAACTTCGAGCAACATACTCACTAAACATGGCCGTGAACTTGCCATCCACATGTTTAAAAACTGTATAAAGCACAAACAAAGTCAGAAAATCATGAAACTTGTCCACGTGTCAAGATATCATATGTAGAGGCTGTGATAAAAATTTGAAAAAGTTTCGGGGACACTGTGACGCACTATGTGTAGATCCACATTGAAACTCTATGATTTCATGTGTTGTTCTCTTATGTTTCTACACATAGTGTCTCACAATTTTCTCCAAACATTCTAAAATTTTTATCACAGCCTCTACATATGATATCATGACACGTGGACAAGTTTCATGATTTTCTGAGTTTGTTTGTGTTTTATAAAATTTTTAAACAGCTGGATGGCAAGTGCACGGCCATGTTGAGTGAGCATGGTGCTCAAAG
Organism: Zea luxurians; assembly: GCA_029449295.1. Classification (NCBI taxonomy): domain Eukaryota; kingdom Viridiplantae; phylum Streptophyta; class Magnoliopsida; order Poales; family Poaceae; genus Zea; species Zea luxurians. The sequence goes on along the minus strand of JAOPSE010000055.1, from coordinate 14,287,815 downwards.
TTTCTGGTCCGCTCCTGAAATCGGTCGTAACTTGTGTTAAATAGCATGGATATGATTTCTGCATGAATGGTTTTCCAAGTTTTGAGTGACTTGCAGTTCAAATGTGATTTTTTCGAAGAAATTCAAATAAACGAACTAAATCTACTAGCTATAGAAAACACTTTTCTAATTATCTCAAAATGGTACATGTAGGTCTATATAGTGTAGGAACACACCACAAAAATTCTGGTGGGTAAAATAGAAAAACAAAAATGTAATTTGCCGAGTGTCCAGAAATGACACTCAGCAAAGGATTGTAAAAGAATCTTTGCCGAGTGCCAGCTGGATGACACTCGGCAAAGGCTACTTTGCCGAGTGCCAGCGATCTGGCACTCGGCAAAGAATATTTTAAAATTTTAAAAAAATCTTTGCCAACTGCCAGATCACAGGCACTCGGCAAAGAAAGAAAATAAACTCCTTGTGTTCTTCCTTCTCCTTCTTTCTCTCCTCTCACTCTCTCTGTTACGCCGCCGCGCCGTCCGCCCGCCGCCGCGCCTCCCCACCCCTCCCCGCGCAGGCCCCTCCCCGCGCCGCCACCTCCCCGCGCCGCTGCGCGCCCGTAGCGCCCGCCCGCTCGCTGCGCCGCCGCCTCGCCGCGCGCCGTCGTGAGCGCCCCTCGCCGCGACCATGCCCGCCCCGCCCGCTCGTCGCGCCGCCGCCTCGCCTCGTGCCACCACCTCTCCGCACCGCAGTCTCCTCCCCGCGCCACCGTCTCCCCCGCGTGCCACCGTCTCAAGGTATAAAATTATGTATTGATGTATTGATGTTTATATTAATGTATTTATGTTTCATAGATTAATGTATTGATGTTTCATAGATTATGTATTTGAACAAACACATGTTTATATTAATGTATTGATCACTTATTATCCAAACTAGCCCTAGTCTAATTAAATTCCACCAAACCATGCACACCATCCTACTGAACCACCCCTTGCATGTAAGCAACCCACCCAAACTAAGTTCCCCCCACGCCGCCACTCACACAACACACTCCCCCATCATCTACAATTAGCCAAAGTCTGCTAAGATATCATCCAATCCACCACCGCACCGATCCTCACCACGCCAACGTCTACAATTCCTCGTCGTCTCACCTCCATTCATCCGCCACAACATATGTCTCCCATTCTCGACTCATCACTAATGTATTGATGTTTCATAGATTGAATATATATATGTGTGTGATTGCCGGCCATCGTGCCGTTGAATTATGCATGGAAGTCAGCCATCATGTTGATACTTTTATTTACAAGATTTCGAAACCTCCCCGTGCAGGGGAGGTGCTGCCAAAATTTTCTATTGCTAGGCTTCTGTTAGAGGATGGAGGACCGTGAGTGGATTTACACAGGCCATAGAGGAAGGAACGATGTCACCACTGAATGGATTAGAAAGACTGATGATTTCGTGGAACGGGCATATGGCGAAGCTGCTAAAGGAGCGAGTCTAGTCCCATGCCCATGCAGCAAATGTGCCAACCGGAAAAGAAAACTAAAGAAGGCCATGGTAGAACATATTTGGAAGAATGGATTTACGCCGGGCTATACTCGATGGATATTTCATGGTGAAGCACATCGTACGAGAGAGGAGGTGCTGAGACAACGTGTCGAGGATTATGACGCGGATGCGGGGGTAGCGGATATGTTGAACGACTATTAGGAGGCACAGTACATGGGAGGATGTATGGATGACGAGCCAGAGCCAACTGCAAAGGCGTTCTACGACATGTTCGACGCGGCACAGAAGCCCCTTCATGGTCAGACAAAGGTTCCTCAACTGGATGCCATTGGGCGTGTAATGGCGTTCAAGTCGCAGTACAGCATGAGTAGAGACGCATTCGATGGCTTGTTGACTGTTATTGGGAGCCTGCTTCTGGATGATCACGTTCTGCCAAAGAGCATGTACGAGGCACAGAAACTCCTTCGTGCACTCAAGATGACGTATGAGCAGATTCATGCTTGTCCGAAGGGCCGCGTGCTATTTAGGAAAGAATACGTGGAGGCAAAGTACTATCCCAAGTGTACATCGTCTAGGTTCATGGAGGTAGACTCTAGTGATGGACAAAAGAGGCAGCTCGACATCCCCTTGACAATCCTACGGCACCTTCCGTTCATACCGAGGATCCAGCGTCTATACATGACAGAGGAATCCGCGAAACAGATGACATGGCACAAAAATGGAAAATGATACAATCCTGACAAGATGGTGCACACATCCGATGGTGAAGCATGGAAACACTTTGATGCCATTCACTGTGAGAAAGCCGAAGAGGCTCGTAATGTACGTGTTGCGTTGGCCACAGATGGGTTCAATCCCTATGGAATGAGTGCTGCCCCGTACACATGTTGGCCCATGTTTGTTATCCCAATCAATCTCCCCCTGGTGTGTGCTTTCAAAGGGAGAATATATTCGTGTCGTTGATAATTCCCGGACACCTGGGGAATAAAATGGGCGTGTACATGGAGTCTTTGATCGATGAATTGGTACATGCCTGGGAGGAAGGGGTATGGACGTATGACCGAGCTACAAAGACAAACTTCAAAATGCATGTTTGGTACCAGTACTCCATGCATGACTTACCGGCGTATGGGCTATTCTGCGCCTGGTGTGTTCACGGTAAGTTCCCATGCCCAGTTTGCAAGGAAGCTCTCAGGTTCATTTGGTTGAAAAAGGGTGGCAAATATTCGTCCTTCGATAAACATTGACAATTTCTCCCTGCTGACCATCCATTCTGCCTAGACATCAAGAACTTTACGAAAGGTGTCATAGTGACAGACCGCCCACCTGCAAGGATGACTGGTGCCAAAATTCGTCAACAGATAGATGGGCTCGTGGCCAATAGAGAAGGTGGTTTTGTGGGATATGGTGAGTAGCATATGTAGACACATAAGTCTAGCTTGACTCGGCTCCCCTATTATGACGACCTGCTCCTTCCACACAACATTGATGTGATGCACATTGAAAAGAATGTTGCCGAGGCACTGTGGGCAACAATTATGGACATTCCTGATAAGTCAAAGGATAACATGAAGGCAAGAGTGGATCTGGCAGCGTTATGTGATAGACCAAACCTAGAGATGAAGCCGCCAAGTGGCGAAAAGACGTGGAGAAGGCCTAAGGCCAATTTCGTCCTAAGCAGGGCCCAGAGGAAGGAAGTACTTTAGTGGATCAAGATGTTGATGTTCCCTGATGGGTCTATGCGAGTCTTAGGGATGAAGAGTCATGACTTCCACATATGGATTGAACGGATTCTTCCTGCGATGGTTCGAGGCTATGTCCCTGAGCATGCCTGGCTAGCGCTTTCAGAGTTGAGCTATTTCTTCCATCAGCTTTGTGCAAAAGAGTTATCTTGGACCGTGGTTGCAGACTTGGAAAGATTGGCACCCGTGTTACTGTGTAAGCTTGAGAAGATATTTCCACCTGGCTTCTTCAATCCAATGCAACATTTGATTCTTCATCTCCCCTATGAGGCACGAATGGGTGTCGTGCAGGGACGTTGGTGCTATCCAATCGAGAGATGTCTAAAGACTATTCGAAAGAAATGTAGAAATAAATGCAAAATCGAGGCTTCCATTGCAGAGGCATACATTCTAGAGGAGGTCTCAAACTTCACAACAACTTATTATGGTGACAAACTGTCGAGCGTGCATAATCCACCCCCTCGTTACAATGATGGCGACAATGAATCGAACCTTAGCATATTTCGAGGCCAACTCGGAAGCGCAAGTGGCTCGACCACCAAGACCCTGACACATGAAGAGTGGCGGCATATCATGCTATATGTATTGACCAACCTTGAAGAGGTGACGCCATACATGGAACAATTTCTTCATGAATTCTGGCGTCGATCAAGGGACCCCACTCCACAGGAATATGACACTCTTCTTAGAAAGGGTGCGAGAATGGGTTGCCCGATTTCATTTCCTGGTTCAAACGTAAGGTACGTGCTTAGTTTGTAAAAGAGATACGTCTTTGAACTCAATTTAGCGTCTTTTAACTTGTGAATACTTGTAGGGCCATAGAGATCCGTCTATGAGTGCCGAGTTGAGACAAGTAGCCAACGGCTTTGCTTATAGGGTCAAGAGATATTCTGGGTATGACATCAATGGATACCGTTTTCGCACAACAAACTACGACAAAAGTAGGCCCAATCGGAAAACAACATGTTCTGGAGTCTTTACGCCCGGCCTTGACAATGTCGATTATTTTGGACGAATCGAAGAAATATATGAGCTCATTTTTTATGGTTCCAAACCTCTTACTCCAGTGATATTCAAATGTCATTGGTTTGACCCTCAAGTGACGAGACGGACACATTCTAATCTTGGGATAGTCGAAATTCGACAAGATTCCACCTTAGCAGGAGATGATGTCTATATTGTGGCCCAATAGGCCACACAAGTGTATTATCTCCCATATGCGTGCCAAACGAAAGAACATCTTAAGGGTTGGGATGTTGTGTATAAGGTATCGCCGCACGGGAGGTTACTGTTCCTAACGATGAAGATTACAACTTAGACCCGGACACATATGATGGAAAGTTCTTCCAAGAAGATGGGCTAGAAGGGCGATTTGAGATAGACTTAATCGAAGCTATCGGAATGGACGTAGATATTGAAATGGTTGTTGATGAGGAGGATGATGAGGTGCAAAATGATAATGACTTAGTAATCCTTGAAGGCAATGACATTAATGACGAGGTTGCATCTTCCGATGGTGTTGAGATTGAAATGGTTGATAGTGATGATGAGAGTTATGATCCGGCTAACCCCGACACATATGAAGATTATTTTTAATCGATGTAATGCTATATGAATTTTTATTTCACACCTATTTTTAAATACATCTTTTTATATGTGCTTATTTGTTTACTCTTAATTGCAGGTTTTTGGACAAATATGGTCGACGGTAATTGGCTGAGTAGGAGGAGGAGGGGGAGGAGGAGTAGGACGGCGGACGAGGCAGACCAGCAGCAAGCGGCGCAGCAGGACGACCTTGTCCAGCCGCAGGTGGTGCCTTAGGTCGACGACGACCAGCAGCAGGACGACGACGACCAGCAACAGGACGCCTCAGGTTCGAGGAGCATCTACCTGCAAGGTCCCGCGAGTCTCCCTCAGCGTCCCATACTTCAGGACAGGAGACCGCTAATTCAGCCGGATGGGGAGAGGTATGTAACTTATGTTCTTCATTCTTGTTCATATTATGTGTTCAAAATCATAATATAAACTAATACTTTTTATTTATCACTTGGACAGGTCTTGCATGGTTGTGGATTATGTTGGGGGTCATCGTCACCTCCCCAATGGCATCCTCGGCCTGCTATGCAGGGAACACTTCCCTGGACTGGTTGAGTACGCCGGAGTGACAGGCCCAGCCTACACCTTCGACCACTATACCGTCGCCCCCGATGCAGTAGACTGGGACGGCCGGGAATTCAATAACAAGGCGGAGCGGGTGAAGCAAGAGCTGTGGGTAAGTCTTAGTATAATGTAAAATATGTCGCATTCTTTGCAAATTCTTGAAATAATGTATGGATACATCGTTTTTGTATGCGGGATTTCTTCAGATGTGAGGCTGGATATGAGGCTAGGGCGGACATGGTGGCCACCACGAGCTGTAAGAAGCTCGTCGTGGACATGCACTATGAGGCCCGAATCCAGGCCATCGTCAGCTACCACGGCTCCGTCCTTGGGGAGAGGGTGTCCAAGGAGCAAGCCTGAACCATGTCGTTGACCAGGGACCAGTACCTGCAGGTAAAGTCATGCATGTTTGGTACCAGTACTCCATGCATGAATTTTATTTTATCTTCTGATATGCACTTTAAGTGTTTACTTTGTAGATGATTCCATATTAGTGCGCTGCACATCCTCTGTGCTGGGAGCAGATGGTGGATAGGTGGTGTTCGGCTGAGTGGGACGAGGTGCACAACGCAAGCCAGGAACGGCGTATGATGATGCACGGTCCCTCCCACCACCAAGGCAGCCAGAGCCGAGGCCAATATGCAGAAGCATGGGTACGCCCTCTTTTTTATTTAGGTATATAGCACTGGATTAGATATTATTTCTAACTATCTCGTTGGTTTTCTTGCAGTCAGCGTCACATGGTGGCCGGCCTTGCTCCACCTTCTCGGCCTATGCTATGGCCCATAAGGGCAAGGCGACGTCCGATGTCACCTACAACCCGGATGACGGGCCCGAGGCCTACACCAACCCCACCGTCTACAGCCGCCTTCATGACTACACCGCCATGGCGCAGGAGGTCCATGGCCCAGACTATGATCCGAGCACTGAGCCGATCGACCCTGATAAGCTCATGAGGGTCGGAGGAGCCAGAGACATGGGTGGTACTGGATTGCCGACAGGGCAATCGACTCGTCCTCCACTCCCACTCTATCTCTGGTGAGAGCAAGGAGCACGGGCTCGAGTCCAGCCATACGACCTCGGCATGACAGCTCACAGCATCGCATACAACAACTCGAGGTTAGTGCTTCTGCAACTCGTCCTTCCTTGAGTTATATACTTTCTCTTTGAGTTACTATAACGTTGGGTTGTAATATTACAGACCCAACTAGAAGAGATGGAGGCGAGGATGATGGCGGAGCAGGAGGCTCGCCTGGCGGCTGATCAGAGGATGGCGGAGATGTTCTAGTCATGCAAAGCCTTGGCGCCGCACAGGGTTTCGCTCCACCACCTCCATTGTTCCCTGCAGTTGACCCTGCTCAGTTCCATACTCCTGTGAGTATCAAAATTGTAGTTACATGTTGGTAATGCATATGGTATAACATATGTAATCTCTTCTCTGTGCAGGGCCAATCTGGGGCGGCATCCAACAACCCTCATGAAGGGTTCAGCCCAACGCAGCACCAGACCAACCGCCCACCTCCATGAGTGCTGAGTTATGTTTTTAGTGTTTCGAACACAAAACTTATGTTGAATACTTGTCAGAGCTTGTGAACTTGTGTTGATACTTCTGAACTTCTGAACTTCTGAACTTCTGTTAATATTGTTTGTGTTGAGAACCTCTCAACTTATGTCAGTATTTGTGTTAATACTGTTTGTGATGATATCTGTGATGTATATATGTGATATATGTGATGTATATGTAATATCTTTTGTTTGTTTGGATGGAATATAAAAAACAATTAAAAAAGGTGCCTACTGGTCACTTTGCCGAGTGTCAAGGCCATAGCACTCGGCAAAGAACCAAGATGTAATACCTAAATTTGTAACTCATATGAAGAGAGAATATTTCCTTTATCTATATGTGTGTACCACCTCTAGTTAATATCACATGTGAATAAACACCATCAAAAGGGGGATTGAATAACCAATAACATCTAAATAAACCAAGCATCATGCTGAGTTTTACTTGATTGTGCATTTGTGGCTAATAAAATAAAGGTATCGTTAATATATTAATAGACACATGGATTTAAATTCTATTGTTGGAAAGCAAAAATTCTAAAGAAATGTGGAGAAGGGGAAAAGCATTAGCCATCACCAAATAAAATTTCTTAAAAATAAATTAATTTATCTCATGTCATATTCAAGTGGGATATTTAATTTGGAGACAAGTTTGTCACAGAAATCAAATTTAAATTCAAATTGGAGTTTGAATTGGGAAAGGGAGAAAAGAAAATAAAATAGAAAAGATAAAAAGGCTTCATGGGCCGATTCCACTCTATTCGACCCACCTCCACATTTTCTCTCCCACTAGCCCAACAGCCAATCGGCGCTGACATGTGGGTCCGCGACGACAGCGCCCACAAACCACAGCGTTTCTCTGCCGAGCTGGCCCACACGTCAGTCGTCCAACCAATCTCCACGAGCACACGCGATTCCCCTTCTCGCTGTCAAGTGGCCCGCTGCTCTTCCTCTGTGCCGCGCTCGCGCGTTGACTGATGGGTGCGTCCGTCGTGTCAGCGCTTTCCTCTCCCTCGCGACCGCACAAACTCGTCGCGAGCTCCGCGCGCTTCTCAGGCGCCGTTCCAACCACCGCGCGGATACCGGGTCCGGGGTTCACCAGCGTAGGGGGGATAAAGACTCGACCGTGCCGCAGGGACCACCCTATCGAGCCCTTGCCGCTGCCACTGTTCCACCAGCACCATCGCGCCGCCGTGTTGGCATAGACAACACCGCTGCAGCCTAACCTCGATGTCGTCGCCGTTGGGGTCCTGGGGAAAGGTCGTGGGGCTTCACCGAGTCACCAGGAGGACGTCTCTGCTAGTGTTCGGCGGGATTGATCCTCGAGACGGCCTCAATTCCTCACTGCACTTCAACCTCCACCGCAGAACCACCTAACCGCGTGGATAGTGAGGTCACCGCTCGGATTCGAGGTAAACGGTACACCATCCTCTCCGCTTTTCACTGGGCATCATGTTGGGAGGCACGGATTAAGCTTTAGGGCCCTGCGGTGAGGATTAGCGGGCGGTCCGGCCATGCGCTGCCGTGCCTCGGGCGGCGCCGCCGTGAGGGCTCTGCTCGGAGGTGGGAGTGCCGCGGGCCGTTTGATGCGGCATGAACGGTCGAATTAGAAACCAGCCTTCTCCCTGGTCGATTTGATCTGGGCCATTGGGGAGTTCGATCGGATGGATCAGAGCGTAACACATCTCATTAAATCGGGACCATTAATCCTGGATCCAACCACCGGGGGTGCGTACCGTTTCGATAAAACCTAGATCTAATCTCGCGCGTCCGTTTGGATCGGACGGCTCACGGGAGCCGATACCGTTTCGCCCGAGCACATTTGCTAAAGAACCCCTCGGTTTACCTAAAAACAACCCGCCGTCCTGGTGACATTGTTCACTGAGTCGTAGAAAACTTCAGTTTAGGCCCCTGCACTCTCTGAAAATTGAGGCCCAGTCCTATGCAGAGTTAAATTGATTAAATGAATTGGAAATTGGATTCTTAATATGAAAATAAACCCTAGAATTTGTATAATTCATAGAAAATGCATATGAACTCCAATTTGGTCCATTCCAGTTCCTAAATTTTTATAATATTATTGTCTAACCCTTAGTGTCTCTATTTTAACATGAAAGATGATTAAAAATTTATCTAGCACTTAATCTTGTATTAAGCACATAAAACATTAGAAAATCCATAACTTAAAATCTATACCTCCAAATTTAATGATTCCAGTTCCTGTGATCTTATTTTAATGTCTAGTTTATTACTGTATATTCTATTTGCATGTTTGATGTGATGTTAATTTATGCTATGCTATGTATGTATTGTGTTGATGCGAGTAGACGAGCAAGCCACTGTGGAATCTGAGGTTCAGCAAGTAGAGATAGCTGAGCAGGAGCTCATTGAAGGCAAGTTGTGCCCTCGATCACTTCTTTTACCCATTCATGTTCTTATTAATCATAATGATCTGCATAGGTTAATTTTGCTGGGACCCAATAGGATACCCTAGATTTGACTATCTTTATACCTTGTTTCACCACTGGTTTTACTACTAAACTTTTGGGTAGTACATGCTATTGCTTTATGTGGCTTTGGGTATAGAGATATTCATCACTCATTTTTTATACTTGTTATTATCTGTTCATTATTTTCTGTTCATGATAAGATCATTATGTTAATGGGAACATGGAGAACCACCCGGGAAAACAGTGCTACCACAAGGGCTTAATGGGACGCCCTTGGCTGATTAACTAGGAAAGCTAGTGGATGGCTACCTTACCCGAAAGGGGCAAGGGCAGTAGGGGAGTGGTCAGTGTAGGGAGGTCCTTGGGTTGATTTTGCTGCGATGGCGGTCAGGCGAGGGATTCCTGCACTGGAGCTTCCTATAAACTGTAGCGGGTAGTCGGAAGCTAGTGGAACTTTGTAAAGGCCTCGTAGTGCTACCCTGCCTCGCTTCCTTGGTAGAGGTGTATGGGGTCTGATCAACTCCGTGGCAAATGGGTAACACGACTTGTGGGTAAAGATGTGCAACCTCTACAGAGTGTAAAACTGGTATACTAGCCGTGCTCACGGTCATGAGCGGCTCAGACACTCACATGATTAATTTATGGAACTTAAACTTAATTTGTCATTTCATTGCATTTGGGAATATTTTATTATTACCTTTTTACTTATTAAACTATGGGTTGGTATTTACTTACACTTAGTAAGTGCTAATAAAATTTTGACCAACTTATAAAAGCAATGCTCAGCTTCAGCCTTTATTTCATTGATCAGCCTTACACTTCATGAACTCCCACCTTTGGTGAGTTCATGCCACATTATTCCCCATGACTTGTTGAGCTATGAACGTATGTGAGCTCACTCTTGCTGTCTCACACCCCCCCACAGGAGAAGAGCAGGTGGTTCAGGAGGAGCCACAAGGTGAGGAGTATGATCTGATCTAGGTGGCGTTTCTCAGTTGACATTTGCGCCGACGATCCTTAGTTCATTTTATGTTCATTCTTTTATTTTGTATTAAGTCTTTCGCTATGTAATAAAGTACTATGATGTTTTATGACATTTATCTCTATACACTCTGTTATTATATATGTTGTCTTCTTTGGCGCATGTATGAGATGCACCCGACTTTGTTCCTTAAAACTGGGTGTCACAGAAGTGGTATCAGAGGAAATGTTGACTGTAGGACAAAACCTAGATAGAAATGGACAACCCTTACCAACTTATCCCATTCTGATTCATTCTATACTTACCTTACTCTGATTCTATCTATGCTTATCTTGATCCTGTCTCACCTTCTACTGTTCTACTCTGATCATTCTTACCTTCTCTATTCTAAGACAAGACGGATTTCACACCTTGGAATCCCTACCCCTATGACATTTTTAAGCGATAGGAGGCCTAAGACCAAATCAAAACTATTTTCTATATTAAAAAAATGTTGTTTGATTGTTCTGATGAAAAATGTCTGATTTGCTTCTTTGATTGATTGAGATATTATATATGGACATCTTAGTATGTACCACTATGAGGTAATGAATTAGCTATGGTAGGTAAAACATTAATCTGCTTAGCTAATAAATCCCCCAAAGTAACACGATTCGTAATTACTGCCTTGTCTTCTGCTCTCTCTTACCATATGTATCTAACTCAGATGGTCAATACCAGGAGGGGTGGTGGAATTGATTTGCCTCCTAATCGACACACTCGAAGGATATATAGACAACCTCAGCCACAGCCAGCAGAGATGAATCCTCCTAATCCTCCACCAGGCGGAGTTGATCCACTGATTGCAGCTCAGATGGCAGTGATGCAGCGAATGGCGGACACTATGGCTGATATGCGTGCCCAGATGCAGCAAGAACGCCAGGAGATGCGTCAGGAAAGAGAAGATATACGCCAGGAGTTGCGCCAGGAGAGAGAAGAGATGCGCCAGGAGAGAAGGGTGCAACAACAGCAGCTGCAACAACAACTTCAACAACAGCAGCAACAGCAACAAGTGTCATTGCCCCCACCACCACCACCAGTTCCACCTCGTGATAAGCATCGAGAATTTATGAGTCATAAGCCATCGACCTTCGCCAGTTCGCCAGATCCACTTGATGCAGATGATTGGTTGAAGTCAATTGAGAAGATGCTCAACATTGCCCAATGCTCAGACCGGGAGAAAGTTCTTTATGCCTCAGGTCGTCTGACAGGTCCTGCTGCTGACTGGTGGGATTCTTATACTGCTGCCCATGATGCTGCGGATGCTATTACTTGGGCAGAGTTCGGTACACAGTTCAGGAACTACCATATTCCAGCTGGTATGATAAAGATCAAGAAGAAGGAGTTTCTGTCATTGAAGCAAGGCAACATGTCGGTCAGCGAGTACAGAGATAAATTTATTCAGCTGTCGAGATATGCTCCGGAGGAAGTTGCTGAGGATGAGAGGAAGCAGGAGCACTTTATTGAAGGACTTAATGGACCCTTGCAGTATGCACTGGTTGCACACACCTTTCCATCATTTCAGAGGCTACTGGATAAGGCTCTTGCTATTGAACACAAGCGTGTTCAACTGGGTGATTTGAAGAGGAAGGCTATCTCGCAGGGACAGGGTAGCAGCAGTGTTCGTCCCCGCTATGTTTCACCATAGGGTACACCTACTCGACCAGGAGGACCACGCCCAGTTCAGTATGCTCCGCAGGGGTCTCCACGGACACCTCCTACTCGTCAGGCTACTCCCACAGGCACCCCGATGAGGTCTACAGGACAGAAGACCGGCCCTACATGCTTCAAGTGCAGTCAGATTGGGCACTATGCTAATGCTTGTCCTATGGGAAATTCTGGTACACCAGCTAAGAACAAGCAACAGACTCCTGGCAAGGGATATTCTATTGCCAGAGTTAATCAAGTCAGCGTTGATGCTACTCCTGATGGTGCGGACATCGTACTTGGTATGTTTTAGGTTAATGCGATTCCTGCAACCATCTTATTTGATTCTGGTGCTACACATTCATTTATGTCTGCTAGATATGCCAACACAAATGAAATACCACTGCTAAATATGAGAAAACCAATGATAAAAATTACACCTAAAGGGCCTGTTGAGGCGAATCAAATGACACGTAGATTGACATTAACAATTATGGGTAGAGAATTTGGAGCTACTGCTATAATATTAGAGTCAAGCAGTATAGATCTGATCCTTGGTATGTCATGGTTGAGAAAGGCAAAGGCCATTATAGCATGTGGTAGAGGTACCGTAGAACTCACTACCACTAAAGGAGAAAGATTTCAAGTTAATATTGCAGTGACCACCTCATCCAAACGTGCAATGTTCTTTATACCTGAGGAGTTTGTTGGTGACAACATCCGGGTGGTTAGAGATTTTCCGGATGTCTTTCCAGAGGAGTTACTAGGGATGCCACCTGATAGAGAAGTTGAGTTTGTTATTGATCTCCTACCTAGAACCGCCCCTATTTCTAAACGGCCATATAGGATGTCCGTAGAGGAGTTGAAGGAACTTAAGAAGCAGTTAACTGAGTTACAAGAGGCTGGGTACATTCGTCCGAGTTCCTCACCTTGGGGAGCACCAGTGCTGTTTGTGCAGAAGAAGGATGGTTCGCAACGGATGTGTGTGGACTATAGATCTCTTAATGATGTCACAGTGAAGAACAAGTATCCGTTACCCCGCATTGAGGATTTGTTTGATCAGATGAGAGGAGCCAGGGTATTCTCGAAGATTGATCTCCGATCGGGATACCATCAGATGAGGATTAGACCATCGGATATTCCTATGACGGCTTTCTCGACACCATATGGATTATATGAGTTCACTGTTATGTCATTTGGATTAACCAATGCACCAGCTTATTTCATGAATTTGATGAATAAGGTGTTTATGGAGTATTTGGATAGATTCGTCATGGTGTTCATCGACGATATTCTTATCTATTCTAGGAGTGAAAGTGATCATGAAGAACATCTAAGGTTGGTATTACAGAAGCTGCGAGATAATCAACTCTATGCCAAGTTCAGTAAGTGCGAATTTTGGATTGATAAGGTGCCATTCCTTGGACATATTATTTCTAATGGAGGAATAGCAGTGGATCCTGCTAAGGTCAAGGAGATTATGGAATGGAGAGTGCCCACTACAGTTACTGAGATTCGGAGTTTCTTGGGGCTCGCAGGATATTATCGGAGGTTTATTGAAGGATTCTCTAAGATTGCCAAGCCTATGACATCGCTTCTAGAGAAAGGAAAAGAATTTAAGTGGAATGAGAAGTGCCAAGAAAGCTTTGATCAATTGAAGGAGAGATTGATGTCACCTCCAGTGTTGGTTATGCCAGACTTACAAAAAGGATTTGATATTTATTGTGATGCATGTGGCCAAGGATTGGGATGTGTGCTTATGCAAGAAGGACATGTGATCGCCTATGCGTCTCGTCAGTTGAGGAAACATGAACTGAACTACCCCACTCATGACTTAGAGCTGGCAGCCGTTGTACATGCACTGAAGATCTGGAGGCATTACATTATGGGAACTAAGTGCCAAGTGTACACGGATCATAAGAGTTGAAGTACATATTCACACAAAAGGATCTCAACCTTAGGCAACGCCGTTGGTTGGAGCTCATTAAGGATTATGATTTGGAGATTCACTATCACCCGGGCAAGGCGAATTTGGTTGCAGATGCCTTGAGTCGGAAGGAGCATGTTCACTCCGCTTTTGTCGTCCAGCTACCCAATGAATTAGCAAAAGACTTTGACAGACTCAATTTGGGAATTGTTACTCACACTGAAGGAGTTACCATGGAATTGGAACCTACCTTGGAGCAAGAGATTCGTAAAGGTCAGGTTGGTGATGCTAAAATTCAAGAGATTAAGGATCTTATTACGTAAGGTTGAGTTCCGGAATTCACGGAGGATGGGCAAGGTACTATATGGTTCAAAGATCGGATATGTGTTCCAGAGATTGATAGCCTCCGTGAGACTATATTGAAAGAAGCCCATGATTCTGATTATTCTATCCACCCTGGTAGCACTAAGATGTATCAAGATTTGAAGCAAAAGTATTGGTGGTATGGACTGAAAAGAGATGTTGCTGCCCATGTGGCTAAGTGTGATGTGTGTCAAAGAGTCAAGGCCGAACATCAACGACCAGCTGGACTATTGCACCCATTGAAGATACCTGAGTGGAAATGGGAAGAAATTGGTATGTATTTTATTGTTGGACTACCCCGCACTCGTGCTGGGTATGACTCTATTTGGGTAATTGTGGACAGATTGACAAAAGTGGCTCATTTCATACCTGTGAGGACTAATTATATAGGAGCGAAGCTAGCAGAATTGTATATGACTCGGATAGTTTGTTTACATGGAGTACCTAAGAAGATCGTGTCTGATCGAGGATCGTAGTTTACTTCCCGGTTTTGGAAGAAGTTACATGAGAGCTTGGATACAAAGTTGAATTTTAGCTCAGCCTACCATCCCCAGACTGATGGACAGACAGAGAGGACTAACCAAGTGCTGGAAGATATGTTAAGAGCTTGTGCTCTCAAGCATGGTGGCAGTTGGGAGAAGAGCTTACCCTATGCTGAGTTTTCTTATAATAATAGCTACCAGGCCAGTTTGAAGATGTCACCATTTGAGGCTCTATATGGCAGAAAGTGCAGGACTCCACTGTATTGGGATCAAACTGGAGAAAGACAGTTCTTTGGGCCTGAACTTATACAAGAGGCAGAAGAACAAGTCCGAATGATAAGGGAGAATTTGAGAATTGCACAATCAAGGCAAAAGAGCTATGCTGACAATAGGAGAAGACTACTGGAGTTTAAGGAGGGTGATCATGTCTATTTGAAGGTGTCACCACTCCGGGGTATGAGGAGATTTAAAGTTAAAGGAAAGTTGTCCCCTCGCTTCATTGGACCTTTCTTGATCTTAAAGCGAGTGGGAGAAGTTGCATATCAACTGGAGTTACCCAATCATCTGTCAGATGTACATGATGTATTCCATGTGTCCCAGCTAAAGAAGTGCCTCAGGGTACCTGAGGAGCAGCTATCACTGGAGGACCTTAGTGTTCAAGATGATCTTACCTGTGCTGAGTACCCTATCAAGATTCTGGACACTCTGACTCGAGTTACAAGAAATAAGGTGATAAAGATGTGCAAAGTACAATGGAGTCACCACGGAGAAGATGAAGCAACCTCAGAAAGAGAAGAAGAGCTTCGCATAGACTTCCCCCATCTTTTCCTTAGTTCTTCTTAAAATCTCGAGGACGAGATTATTTTTAAGGGGGGTAGGATTTGTAATACCTAAATTTGTAACTCATATGAAGCGAGAATATTTCCTTTATCTATATGTGTGTACCATCTCTAGTTAATATCACATGTGAATAAACACCATCAAAAGGGGGATTGAATAACCAATAACATCTAAATAAACCAAGCATCATGCTGAGTTTTACTTGATTGTGCATTTGTGGCTAATAAAATAAAGGTATCGTTAATATATTAATAGACACATGGATTTAAATTCTATTGTTGGAAAGCAAAAATTCTAAAGAAATGTGGAGAAGGGGAAAAGCATTAGCCATCACCAAATAAAATTTCTTAAAAATAAATTAATTTATCTCATGTCATATTCAAGTGGGATATTTAATTTGGAGACAAGTTTGTCACAGAAATCAAATTTAAATTCAAATTGGAGTTTGAATTGGGAAAGGGAGAAAAGAAAATAAAATAGAAAAGATAAAAAGGCTTCATGGGCCGATTCCACTCTATTCGGCCCACCTCCACATTTTCTCTCCCACTAGCCCAACAGCCAATCGGCGCTGACATGTGGGTCCGCGACGACAGCGCCCACAAACCACACGCGCGTTTCTCTGCCGAGCTGGCCCACACGTCAGTCGTCCAACCAATCTCCACGCGCACACGCGATTCCCCTTCTCGCTGTCAAGTGGCCCGCTGCTCTTCCTCTATGTCGCGCTCGTGCGTTGACTGACGGGTGGGTCCGTCGTGTCAGCGCTTTCCTCTCCCTCGTGACCGCACGAACTCGCTGCGAGCTCCGCGCGCTTCTCGAGCGTCGTTCCAACCACCGCGCGGATACCGGGTCCGGGGTTCACCAGCGTAGGGGGGATAAAGACTCGACCGTGCCGCAGGGACCACCCTATCGAGCCCTTGCCGCTGCCACTGTTCCACCAGCACCATCGCGCCGCCGTGTTGGCACAGACAACACCGCTGCAGCCTAACCTCGATGTCGTCGTCGTTAGGGTCCTGGGGAAAGGTCGTGGGGCTTCGCCGAGTCACCAGGAGGACGTCTCTGCTAGTGTTCGGCGGGATTGATCCTCGAGACGGCCTCAATTCCTCACTGCACTTCAACCTCCACCGCAGAACCGCCTAACCGCGTGGATAGTGAGGTCACCGCTCGGATTCGAGGTAAACGGTACACCATCCTCTCCGCTTTTCACTGGGCATCATGTTGGGAGGCACGGATTAAGCTTTAGGGCCCAGCGGTGAGGATTAGCGGGCGGTTCGGCCATGCGCTGCCGTGCCTCGGGCGGCGCCGCCGTGAGGGCTCTGCTCGGAGGTGGGAGTGCCGCGGGCCGTTTGATGCGGCATGAACGATCGGATTAGAAACCAGCCTTCTCCCTGGTCGATTTGATCTGGGCCATTGGGGGGTTCGATCGGATGGATCAGAGCGTAACACATCTCATTTAATCGGGACCATTGATCCTGGATCCAACCACCGTGGGTGCGTACCGTTTTGATAAAACCTAGATCTAATCTCGCGCGTCCGTTTGGATCGGACGGCTCACGGGAGCCGATACCGTTTCGCCCCAGCACATTTGCTAAAGAACCCCTCGGTTTACTTGAAAACAACCCGCCGTCCTGGTGACATTGTTCACTGATGTAACACCCGGCTTTAAGGAACAAAGCCAGGTGCATCTCATACATGCGCCAAGAAGACAACATATATAATAACAGAATGTATAGAGATAAATGTCATAAAACATCAGAGTATTTATTACATAGCGGAAGTCTTATTACAAAATAAAGATGAATATAAAACGAACTAAGGATCGATGGCGCCAATGTCGACTGAGAAACGCCACCTAGATCAGATCGAACTCCTCAGTGTTAGGCGGCTCCTCCTGAACCACCTGCTCTGCTCCTGTGGGGGGGGTGTGAGACAGCAAGAGTGAGCTCACATACGATCATAGCTCAACAAGTCGTGGGGAATAATGTGACATGAACTCACCAAAGGTGGGAGTTCATGAAGTGTAAGGCTGATCAATGAAATAAAGGCTGAAGCTAAGCATTGCTTTTATAAGTTGGTCAAAATTTTATTAGCAATTACTAAGTGTAAGTGAATACCAAACCATTAAAGTAATAAGTAAAAGTAATAACAAAATAATCCCAAATGCAATGAAATGACAGGTTAAGTTTAAGTTCCATAATTTAATCATGTGAGTGTCCGAGCCGCTCATGACCGTGAGCACGGCTAGTATACCAGTTTTACACTCTGCAGAGGTTGCGCATCTTTACCCACAAGTCGTGTTACCCATTTGCCACAGAGTTGATCAGACTCCATACACCTCTACCTAGGAAGCGAGGCAGGGTACCACTACGAGGCCTTTACAAAGTTCCACTAGCTTCAGACTACCCGCTACAGTTTATGGGAAGATCCAGTAAAGGGTTCCTGGCTGATAGCCATCCCAGCAAAATCAACCAGGGACCTCCCCGCACTGACCTCTCCCCTACTGCCCTTGCCCCTTTCGGGTAAGGTAGCCCTCCCCTAGCTTTCCTAGTTAATCAGCCAAGGGCGTCCCATTCCACCCTTGTGGTAGCACTGTTTTCCCGGGTGGTTCTCCATGTTCCCATTAACATAATGATCTTAACATGAACAAGGAATAATAAAACAGATAACAATAAAGAGTATAACAATGAGTGATGAATATCTCTATACCCAAATCCACATAAAGCAATAGCATGTACTACCCAAAACTTTAGTAGTAAAACCAGTGGTGAAGCAAGGTATAAAGATAGTCAAATCTAGGGTATCCTATTGGGTCCCAGCAAAATTATCCTATGCAGATCATTATGAATAATAAGAACATGAATGGGTAAAAGAAGTGATCAAGGGCACAACTTGCCTTCAACGAGCTCCTGCTCAGCTGTCTCTACTTGTTGAAGCTCAGGTTCCACAGTGGGTTGCTCGTCTACTCGCATCAATACAATACATACATAGCATAGCATAAATTAACATCACATCAAGCATGCAGATAGAATATACAGTAATAAACTAGACATTAAAATAAGATTACAGGAACTGAAATCATCAAATTTGGAGTTATATATTTTAAGTTATGAATTTCCTAAGGTTTTATGCATTTAATACAAGATTAAGTGAAAGAATAATTTTAATGTGTTTGTCATGTCAGAACAGAGGCACTAATAGATAGACAATAATTTTATGAAAATTTAGGAACTGGAATGGTCTAATTTGGAGTTCATATGCATTTGCTATGAATTAAACAAGTTTAACATTTATTTTTGCACTAAAAATGAATTTCTGAATTTAATTTCTGATTTTTAATACTCTCTGGATCGGGCCTCAATTACAGGAAACTGCAGGGGCGCCTAGGTAAAAATCCCGAGACACAGGGAACGATAGAGGTGGACCGCGGGTTGAATAGTTAATAATCTAGGGTCTCTTTAGACAAACGTCACACGAAGGGGTATGGATGGTTTCTGGCCGTCAGATCAGAACTCGACGCTCCTGATTAGATCCGGGCGACTATGAACACGCGCCCACACCGACTGTCCGATCCCGATCCAACGGCTGATGGTTTTATGAAGTCTGATTCGCCCCGAACCGTCCGATCAAACATCGACGGCCGCGAATTCAACTGAGCGAAGGGGTACGTTGTGTTCTAATCCAGGCCGTCCGCTAGGATTCCAACGGTCAGGAGACCGTCTTCCTTCTCCCGTCGCCAAACAGTGGCGCCGCCGCCCCGACACGGCGGAACATCGCCGGACCACCAACGATTCCCCGCATCGGAGCGCTAATCCCCAAATTCCACTACCCTGCACATCGACCAGTGAACCGCGAAGAAGATGGTACACCGATTACCTTGATTCGCGGCGAAGAATCTCCTGGCCCCGACGTGGCGCGGATCTCCAACTTCGGCGTGAAATTGCCCACAGCAATAGGCGCCACACGGGCCGAACGAGCTCCCAGTCGTACACCCAGATCACCACGAACCCTCCTAGTCACTGGTTCGAGCCGACCGACGACGAGACCAGTAAACAGCCGGCGGCGATTGTGAATTGCGGTGGCGGAGCGCTCTCGGGGGCTTCTAACGGCGACGAGCGGTTTAGCAGGGCGAGAGGGGGAAGGAAGTGCACGCGGAGTAATTGAGGAGGAGGCGGGGCCGATTGAGGTTTTAATCTCCGCGGTGGGTTCGGTCACCGGCGAGATTCGCGGGGAAGAATCCGAGCCAGTCCGCACGAGCAGCGCCCCGTTCGGAAGGTAGTTGACGACGCTGACTTGTGGGGGCCACCAACCAGTGAGCTGTGGTCCAAACGCGCGAGGGGCCGAGTCGCTGCCAGAAGGGCCCACATGCCAGCGACGGCGCGCGCAGGAAAGGAGGGTCCTGGGCCGCGCGGCCTGAATTCGGGAGTGGGCCAAAATGGGGTGTTGAAGCCCAGTTAGGGGTTTATTCATTTCTCTTTTTTGTTTATTCTCTATTTCCCTTCATTCATTCCCAAATTCAATTTGAATTTCGAATTTCAATTTAAACTTGTGCCTAATTTATTCTTAGTTCATGTTGTGGGATTTAGAATACCTACTTTGGAAATATAATTATTTATTTTCTATATTTTGTATAATCTTTTCCTTCTCTTTGTTCAAACCCTAATTTTCAAATTTAGGGTTTTAATTCTACTTCTAGAAATTCTTATATTATTATCTTTTAACATTATTATTTTATTTAATGCACAAACAATAAAACTCCAACATGATGCAAATTTTTATCAATTGTTTGAATTAAACTCTAAATTTTTGTATATGCTCTTTTCATGATGCAAATGAGACATACAAAATTGAGAACAACTCTCTCTATTATTCTTGGTATACAACTTGGAGTATTACAAATCCTACCCCCCTTAAAAATAATCTCGCCCTCGAGATTCAAGAAGAACTAGGGAAAAGGTGGGGAAAATCTATACGAAGCTCTTCTTCTCTTTCCCAAGTGGCCTCATCTTCACCATGGTGACTCCATTGAACCTTGCACATCTTTATCACCTTGTTTCTTGTAACTCGAGTCAAAGTGTCCAGAATCTTGATAGGGTATTCAGCATAAGTCAGATCATCTTGAACACTAAGGTCTTCCATTGGTAGTTGCTCCTCAGGTACCCTGAGGCACTTCTTTAGCTGAGACACGTGAAATACATCGTGTACATCTGACAGATGATCGGGTAACTCCAGTTGATATGCAACTTCACCCACACGCTTCAAGATCAAGAAAGGTCCAATAAAGCGAGGGGACAACTTTCCTTTAACTTTAAATCTCCTCATACCACGAAGTGGTGACACCTTCAAGTAGACATGATCACCCTCCTTAAACTCCAGGAGTCTTCTCCTATTATCAGCATAGCTCTTTTGCCTTGATTGTGCAATCCTCAAATTTTCTCTTATCATCCGGACTTGTTCTTCTGCCTCTTGAATCAATTCAGGCCCAAAGAACTGTCTTTCTCCAGTTTGATCCCAATACAGGGGAGTCCTGCATTTTCTACCATACAAAGCCTCAAATGGTGACATCTGCAAACTAGCCTGGTAGCTATTATTATAAGAAAACTCAGCATATGGTAAACTCTTCTCCCAACTGCCACCATGTTTAAGAGCACAAGCTCTTAACATATCCTCCAGCACTTGATTAGTCCTCTCTGTCTGTCCATCAGTCTGGGGATGGTAGGCTGAACTAAAATTCAACTTTGTATCCAAACTCTCATGCAACTTCTTCCAAAATCGAGAAGTAAACTGTGATCCTCGATCAGACACTATCTTCTTAGGCACTCCATGTAGACAAACTATCCGAGTCATATACAACTCTGCTAGCTTGGCTCCCGTGTAATTAGTCCTCACAGGTATGAAATGAGCCACCTTTGTCAATCTGTCCACAATTACCCAAATAGAGTCATATCCTGCTGGAGTGCGGGGTAGTCCAACAATAAAATCCATACCAATTTCTTCCCATTTCCACTCAGGTATCTTCAATGGGTGCAATAATCCAGCGGGTCTTTGATGTTCAGCCTTAACTCTTTGACATACATCACACTTAGCCACATGAGCAGCCACATCTCTTTTCAGTCCATACCACCAATACTTTCGCTTCAAATCTTGATACATCTTAGTGCTTCCAGGGTGGATGGAATAATCAGAATCATGAGCTTCTTTCAATATAGTCTCCCGGAGGCTATCAATCTCTGGAACACATATCCGATCTTTGAACCATATGGTACCTTGCTCATCCTCCGTGAATTCTGGAACTCTTCCTTCAGTAATAAGATCCTTGATCTCTTGAATCTTAGCATCACCAATCTGACCTTTACGAATCTCTTGCTCCAAAGTAGGTTCCAACTCAATGGTAACTCCATCAGTATGAGTAACAATTCCCAAATTGAGTCTCTCAAAATCTTTTGCTAATTCATCAGGTAGCTGGACAACGAAAGCGGAGTGAACATGCTCCTTCCGGCTCAAGGCATCTGCGACCAAATTCGCCTTGCCCGGGTGATAATGAATCTCCAAATCATAATCTTTAATAAGCTCCAACCAACGACGCTGTCTGAGGTTGAGATCCTTCTGAGTGAATATATACTTCAAACTCTTATGATCCGTGTATACTTGGCACTTAGTCCCCATAATGTAGTGTCTCCAAATCTTCAGTGCATGCACAACTGCAGCCAGCTCTAAGTCATGGGTGGGGTAGTTCAGTTCATGCTTCCGCAACTGACGAGATGCATAGGCAATCACATGACCATCTTGCATAAGCACACATCCAAGTCCTTGGCCACATGCATCACAATAAATGTCAAATCCTTTCTGTAGATCTGGCATAACCAATACTGGTGGAGACATCAATCTTTCCTTCAATTGATCAAAGCTCTCTTGACATTTCTCATCCCACTTGAATTCTTTTCCTTTCTCCAAAAGCGATGTCATAGGCTTAGCAATCTTGGAGAAACCTTCAATAAATCTCCGATAGTATCCTGCGAGTCCCAAGAAACTCCGAATCTCCGTAACTGTAGTGGGCACTCTCCATTCCATAATCTCCTTCACTTTAGCAGGATCCACTGCTATTCCTCCATTAGAAATAATATGACCAAGGAATGGCACCTTGTCAATCCAAAACTCACACTTGCTAAACTTAGCGTAGAGCTCATTATCTCGTAACTTCTGTAGCACCAATCTCAGATGTTGTTCATGATCACTTTCATTCCTAGAATAGATAAGAATATCGTCGATGAATACCACGACGAATCTGTCCAAATACTCCATAAACACCTTATTCATCAAATTCATGAAGTAAGCTGGTGCATTGGTTAGTCCAAACGACATAACAGTAAACTCATATAATCCATATCGGGTTGAGAAAGCCGTCTTAGGAATATCCGATGGTCTAATCTTCATCTGATGGTATCCCGATCGGAGATCAATCTTCGAGAATACCCTGGCTCCTCTCATCTGATCAAATAAATCCTCAATACGGGGCAACGGATACTTGTTCTTCACCGTAACATCATTAAGAGATCTATAATCCACACACATCCGCTGCGATCCATCCTTCTTCTGTACAAACAAGACCGGTGCTCCCCAAGGTGAGGAACTTGGACGAATGTATCCAGCCTCTTGTAACTCCGTCAACTGCTTCTTAAGCTCCTTCAACTCTTCTAAGGACATTCTATATGGCCGTTTAGAAATAGGGGCGGTTCCAGGTAAGAGATCAATAACAAACTCGACTTCTCTATCAGGTGGCATCCCTGGTAACTCCTCTGGAAAGACATCCGGAAAATCTCTAACCACCCGGATGTTGTCACCAACAAACTCCTCAGGCATAAAGAACATTGCACGCATGGATGAGGAGGTTACTGCAATATTGACTTGAAATCTTTCTCCTTTAGTAGTAGTGAGTTCTACGGTACCCCTACCACATGCTATAACGGCCTTTGCCTTTCTTAGCCATGACATACCGAGGATTAAATCTATACTGCTTGACTCCAATATTATAGCAGTAGCTCCAAAGTCTCTACCCATAATGGTTAATGTCAATCTACGTGTCATTTGATTTGCCTCAACAGGCCCTTTAGGTGTAATTACTATCAGGGGTTTTCTCATATTTAGCAGTGGTATTTCATTTGTGTTGGCATATCTAGCAGACATGAATGAATGTGTAGCACCAGAATCAAATAATATTGTTGCAGGAATTGCATTAACATAGAACATACCAATTACGAGGTCACCACCATCAGGGGTATCATCAACGCTGACTTGATTCACCCTGGCTATAGAATATCCCTTGCCAGGGGTCTGTTGCCTGTTCTGAGCTGGAGTAGTAGCAATCCTTTGTGGGCAGACATTTGCATAATGACCAATCTTCCCACACTTGAAACACTGAGTGCCCGGACTCTGTCCTGCAAACTTCGTCGGGGTGCCAGTAGGAGTAGCCTGTCGAGGAGGCGGAGTCCTCAGTGGTGATTGCTGAACTGGGCGTGGTCCTCCGGGTCGGGTTGGTGTACCCTGTGGTGAACTGTAGCGCGGACGAACACTGCTGCTACCCTGTCCTTGGGAGATAGCCTTCCTCTTCAAATCACCCAGTTGAACACGCTTGTGTTCAATAGCAAGAGCCTTATCCAGTAGCCTCTGAAATGATGGAAAAGTGTGTGCCACTAGAGCATACTGCAATGGTCCATTAAGTCCTTCAATGAAATGCTCCTACTTCCTCTCGTCTTCAGCAACTTCTTCAGGGGCATATCTGGATAACTGAATAAACTTGTCTCTGTACTCGCTGACTGACATACTCCCTTGCTTCAGCGACAGAAATTCCTTCTTCTTAATCTTTATCATACCAGCTGGAATATGATAGTTCCGGAATTGTGTACTGAACTCTGCCCAAGTAATATTATCCGCAGCATCATGGGCAGCAGTATAAGAATCCCACCAGTCAGCAGCAGGACCAGTCAGACGTCCAGAAGCATATAAGACCTTCTCCCGATCAGTGCACTGTGCAATATTCAGCATCTTCTCAATTGACTTCAACCAATCGTCTGCATCAAGTGGATCTGGCGAACTGGCGAAGGTCGGTGGCTTATGGCTCATAAACTCCCGGTGCTTATCCCGAGGTGGAACTGGTGGTGGTGGTGGAGGCAATGGCACTTGCTGCTGCTGCTGCTGTTGTTGAAGTTGTTGTTGCAGCTGCTGTTGTTGCGCCCTCCTTTCTTGACGTATCTCATCTCTCTCCTGGCGCAATTCCTGGCGTATATCTTCTCTTTCTTGACGCATCTCCTGGCGTTCTTGCTGCATCTGAGCACGCATATCAGCCATAGTATCTGCCATTTGCTGCATCATTGCCATCTGAGCAGCAACCAGTGGGTCAACTCCGCCTGGTGGAGGATTGGGAGGATTCATCCCAGCAGGTTGTGGCTGAGGTTGTCTTCGAGTGTGTTGGTTAGGAGGCAAGTCAATTCCACCACCCCTCCTGGTATTGACCATCTGAGTTAGATACATATGGTAAGAAAGAGCAGTAGTCAAGGCAGTAATTACAATCATGTTACTTTGGGGAATTTATTAGCTAAGTAGATTAGTGTGTCACCTACTAAAGCTAATACAATACCTTATAGTGGTACATGCTAAGATGTCCGTCTATACTATTTCAATCAATCAAAGAAGCAAATCAGACATTGATCACCAGCACAATCAACCAATATTTTTAATAGAGAAAATAGTTTTAACTTTTGTTTCGGGTTCCCTAACTCTTAAGAATGTCATAGGGGTAGGGATTCCAAGGTTTGAAATCCATCTTGTCTCAGAGTAGAAAAGGTAAGAATGATCAGAGTAGAATAGTAGAAGGTGAGACAGGATCAAGATAAGTATAGAAAGATTCAGAGTAAGGTGAGTGTAGAATGAATCAGAATGAGATAAGTAGGTAAGGGTTTGTCCAGTTCTATCTAGGTTTCGTCCTACAGTCAACATTTCCTCTGATACCACTTCTGTAACACCCGGCTTTAAGGAACAAAGCCAGGTGCATCTCATACATGCGCCAAGAAGACAACATATATAATAACAGAATGTATAGAGATAAATGTCATAAAACATCAGAGTATTTATTACATAGCGGAAGTCTTATTACAAAATAAAGATGAATATAAAACGAACTAAGGATCGATGGCGCCAATGTCGACTGAGAAACGCCACCTAGATCAGATCGAACTCCTCAGTGTTAGGCGGCTCCTCCTGAACCACCTGCTCTGCTCCTGTGGGGGGGGGTGTGAGACAGCAAGAGTGAGCTCACATACGATCATAGCTCAACAAGTCGTGGGGAATAATGTGACATGAACTCACCAAAGGTGGGAGTTCATGAAGTGTAAGGCTGATCAATGAAATAAAGGCTGAAGCTAAGCATTGCTTTTATAAGTTGGTCAAAATTTTATTAGCAATTACTAAGTGTAAGTGAATACCAAACCATTAAAGTAATAAGTAAAAGTAATAACAAAATAATCCCAAATGCAATGAAATGACAGGTTAAGTTTAAGTTCCATAATTTAATCATGTGAGTGTCCGAGCCGCTCATGACCGTGAGCACGGCTAGTATACCAGTTTTACACTCTGCAGAGGTTGCGCATCTTTACCCACAAGTCGTGTTACCCATTTGCCACAGAGTTGATCAGACTCCATACACCTCTACCTAGGAAGCGAGGCAGGGTACCACTACGAGGCCTTTACAAAGTTCCACTAGCTTCAGACTACCCGCTACAGTTTATGGGAAGATCCAGTAAAGGGTTCCTGGCTGATAGCCATCCCAGCAAAATCAACCAGGGACCTCCCCGCACTGACCTCTCCCCTACTGCCCTTGCCCCTTTCGGGTAAGGTAGCCCTCCCCTAGCTTTCCTAGTTAATCAGCCAAGGGCGTCCCATTCCACCCTTGTGGTAGCACTGTTTTCCCGGGTGGTTCTCCATGTTCCCATTAACATAATGATCTTAACATGAACAAGGAATAATAAAACAGATAACAATAAAGAGTATAACAATGAGTGATGAATATCTCTATACCCAAATCCACATAAAGCAATAGCATGTACTACCCAAAACTTTAGTAGTAAAACCAGTGGTGAAGCAAGGTATAAAGATAGTCAAATCTAGGGTATCCTATTGGGTCCCAGCAAAATTATCCTATGCAGATCATTATGAATAATAAGAACATGAATGGGTAAAAGAAGTGATCAAGGGCACAACTTGCCTTCAACGAGCTCCTGCTCAGCTGTCTCTACTTGTTGAAGCTCAGGTTCCACAGTGGGTTGCTCGTCTACTCGCATCAATACAATACATACATAGCATAGCATAAATTAACATCACATCAAGCATGCAGATAGAATATACAGTAATAAACTAGACATTAAAATAAGATTACAGGAACTGAAATCATCAAATTTGGAGTTATATATTTTAAGTTATGAATTTCCTAAGGTTTTATGCATTTAATACAAGATTAAGTGAAAGAATAATTTTAATGTGTTTGTCATGTCAGAACAGAGGCACTAATAGATAGACAATAATTTTATGAAAATTTAGGAACTGGAATGGTCTAATTTGGAGTTCATATGCATTTGCTATGAATTAAACAAGTTTAACATTTATTTTTGCACTAAAAATGAATTTCTGAATTTAATTTCTGATTTTTAATACTCTCTGGATCGGGCCTCAATTACAGGAAACTGCAGGGGCGCCTAGGTAAAAATCCCGAGACACAGGGAACGATAGAGGTGGACCGCGGGTTGAATAGTTAATAATCTAGGGTCTCTTTAGACAAACGTCACACGAAGGGGTATGGATGGTTTCTGGCCGTCAGATCAGAACTCGACGCTCCTGATTAGATCCGGGCGACTATGAACACGCGCCCACACCGACTGTCCGATCCCGATCCAACGGCTGATGGTTTTATGAAGTCTGATTCGCCCCGAACCGTCCGATCAAACATCGACGGCCGCGAATTCAACTGAGCGAAGGGGTACGTTGTGTTCTAATCCAGGCCGTCCGCTAGGATTCCAACGGTCAGGAGACCGTCTTCCTTCTCCCGTCGCCAAACAGTGGCGCCGCCGCCCCGACACGGCGGAACATCGCCGGACCACCAACGATTCCCCGCATCGGAGCGCTAATCCCCAAATTCCACTACCCTGCACATCGACCAGTGAACCGCGAAGAAGATGGTACACCGATTACCTTGATTCGCGGCGAAGAATCTCCTGGCCCCGACGTGGCGCGGATCTCCAACTTCGGCGTGAAATTGCCCACAGCAATAGGCGCCACACGGGCCGAACGAGCTCCCAGTCGTACACCCAGATCACCACGAACCCTCCTAGTCACTGGTTCGAGCCGACCGACGACGAGACCAGTAAACAGCCGGCGGCGATTGTGAATTGCGGTGGCGGAGCGCTCTCGGGGGCTTCTAACGGCGACGAGCGGTTTAGCAGGGCGAGAGGGGGAAGGAAGTGCACGCGGAGTAATTGAGGAGGAGGCGGGGCCGATTGAGGTTTTAATCTCCGCGGTGGGTTCGGTCACCGGCGAGATTCGCGGGGAAGAATCCGAGCCAGTCCGCACGAGCAGCGCCCCGTTCGGAAGGTAGTTGACGACGCTGACTTGTGGGGGCCACCAACCAGTGAGCTGTGGTCCAAACGCGCGAGGGGCCGAGTCGCTGCCAGAAGGGCCCACATGCCAGCGACGGCGCGCGCAGGAAAGGAGGGTCCTGGGCCGCGCGGCCTGAATTCGGGAGTGGGCCAAAATGGGGTGTTGAAGCCCAGTTAGGGGTTTATTCATTTCTCTTTTTTTGTTTATTCTCTATTTCCCTTCATTCATTCCCAAATTCAATTTGAATTTCGAATTTCAATTTAAACTTGTGCCTAATTTATTCTTAGTTCATGTTGTGGGATTTAGAATACCTACTTTGGAAATATAATTATTTATTTTCTATATTTTGTATAATCTTTTCCTTCTCTTTGTTCAAACCCTAATTTTCAAATTTAGGGTTTTAATTCTACTTCTAGAAATTCTTATATTATTATCTTTTAACATTATTATTTTATTTAATGCACAAACAATAAAACTCCAACATGATGCAAATTTTTATCAATTGTTTGAATTAAACTCTAAATTTTTGTATATGCTCTTTTCATGATGCAAATGAGACATACAAAATTGAGAACAACTCTCTCTATTATTCTTGGTATACAACTTGGAGTATTACAACTGAGTCGTAGAAAACTTCGGTTTAGGCCCCTGCACTCTCTGAAAATTGAGGCCCGGTCCTATGCAGAGTTAAATTGATTAAATGAATTGGAAATTGGATTCTTAATATGAAAATAAACCCTAGAATTTGTATAATTCATAGAAAATGCATATGAACTCCAATTTGGTCCATTCCAGTTCCTAAATTTTTATAATATTATTGTCTAACCCTTAGTGTCTCTGTTTTAACATGAAAGATGATTAAAAATTTATCTAGCACTTAATCTTGTATTAAGCACATAAAACATTAGAAAATCCATAACTTAAAATCTATACCTCCAAATTTAATGATTCCAGTTCCTGTGATCTTATTTTAATGTCTAGTTTATTACTGTATATTCTATTTGCATGTTTGATGTGATGTTAATTTATGCTATGCTATGTATGTATTGTGTTGATGCGAGTAGACGAGCAAGCCACTGTGGAATCTGAGGTTCAGCAAGTAGAGATAGCTGAGCAGGAGCTCATTGAAGGCAAGTTGTGCCCTCGATCACTTCTTTTACCCATTCATGTTCTTATTAATCATAATGATCTGCATAGGTTAATTTTGCTGGGACCCAATAGGATACCCTAGATTTGACTATCTTTATACCTTGTTTCACCACTGGTTTTACAAAACGTTTGGGTAGTACATGCTATTGCTTTATGTGGCTTTGGGTATAGAGATATTCATCACTCATTTTTTATACTTGTTATTATCTGTTCATTATTTTCTGTTCATGATAAGATCATTATGTTAATGGGAACATGGAGAACCACCCGGGAAAATAGTGCTACCACAAGGGTTTAATGGGACGCCCTTGGCTGATTAACTAGGAAAGCTAGTGGATGGCTACCTTACCCGAAAGGGGCAAGGGCAGTAGGGGAGTGGTCAGTGTAGGGAGGTCCTTGGGTTGATTTTGCTGCGATGGCGGTCAGGCGAGGGATTCCTGCACTGGAGCTTCCTATAAACTTTAGCGGGTAGTCGGAAGCTAGTGGAACTTTGTAAAGGCCTTGTAGTGGTACCCTGCCTCGCTTCCTTGATAGAGGTGTATGGGGTCTGATCAACTCCGTGGCAAATGGGTAACACGACTTGTGGGTAAAGATGCGCAACCTCTGCAGAGTGTAAAACTGGTATACTAGCCGTGCTCACGGTCATGAGCGGCTCAGACACTCAAATGATTAATTTATGGAACTTAAACTTAATTTGTCATTTCATTGCATTTGGGAATATTTTATTATTACCTTTTTACTTATTAAACTATGGTTTGGTATTTACTTACACTTAGTAAGTGCTAATAAAATTTTGACCAACTTGTAAAAGCAATGCTCAGCTTTAGCCTTTATTTCATTGATCAGCCTTACACTTCATGAACTCCCACCTTTGGTGAGTTCATGCCACATTATTCCCCACGACTTGTTGAGCTATGAACGTATGTGAGCTCACTCTTGCTGTCTCACACCCCCCACAGGAGAAGAGTGGGTGGTTCAGGAGGAGCCACAAGGCGAGGAGTATGATCTGATCTAGGTGGCGTTTCTCAGTTGACATTTGCGCCGACGATCCTTAGTTCATTTTATGTTCATTCTTTTATTTTGTATTAAGTCTTTCGCTATTTAATAAAGTACTCTGATGTTTTATGACATTTATCTCTATACACTCTGTTATTATATATGTTGTCTTCTTTGGCGCATGTATGAGATGCACCTGGCTTTGTTCCTTAAAACTGGGTGTGACACAAGACCTGGGCACCGATATAGGTTCTTTGCCGAGTGTAATGTCTCTGACACTCAGCAAAGAAGCACGCTTTGCCGAGTGCCGTACCTAGCACTCGGCAAAGAACCTGACATGGGGACCCTCTCACGAGGCGTTCTTTGCCGAGTGTCCCAGGTGGCACTCAGCAAAGATTGAGTCTTTGTCGAGTGCTGTCGGGTAGGCACTCGGCAAAGGTAACTCCTTTGCCGAGTGTCACCTGGGACACTCGGCAAAGACGCCGTCTCCGTCACCCAGCACCGTAACGGCTGCTTTTCTTTGTCGAGTGCCCCCTGGCACTCGACAAACCTCTTTGCCGAGTGCCCGGGAAAAAGTACTCGACAAAGAAGGCTTTGCCGATGCACTATGTGTCGAGCCCTCTTTGCCGAGTGCGACACTCGGCAAAGGCTTTGCGGAGTGTTTTTAAGGCTTTGCCGAGTGCTTCAGGCACTCGGCGAAGGCGGCGATTCCGGTAGTGACATCTGCAAAAAAAATAACTCAAGCCTATCAACAAAAAATTCGACAGCACCTCCCCTGTATGGGGATGTTTCCAAAACCTGCAAATAAGACTAGCAGCACAATGGCAGACATCCATAAATATATCTAATTGACACACATAGTATAAACTCCCTAAATTCAATAAACATGTAGTATAAATTTAATAAACACACATACTAAATTCAATAAACACACATAATTCATTATAAACACATAATATAAACACGTAGTATAAACTCACTAAATTCAATAAACATGTAATATAAATTTAATAAAACACATAATATGGCAATAAACACATATAAATTTAATAAATTAAATAACATATGACAATATAATATGAAAATAACTAAATCACCGGCGGGGAGGGCGCGACCGGCGGTGGAGGGCGCGGGCAACGACGGTGGAGGGTGCGGCCGACGGTGGAGGGCGCGGCCGTCGGTGGAGGGCGCGGCGTCGGTGGGCAATGGCGGTGGAGGGCGCGGCCGGCGATGGAGTGCGCGGCGTCGGTGGGCAACGGCGGCGGGGGCACGGCGCGGTGAGGTGAGGGCGTGGGCACGGCGAGGGCACGGCGAGTCAGAGAATGAGAGAGTGAGGAAGAAGAAGAACTAACCAGCGCTATTGTCGGGGACCATAATTAGGGGTACCCTCAAGGCTCCTAATTCTCAGCTGGTAACCCCCATCAGCATAAAGCTGCAAAGGCCTGATGGGTGCGATTAAGTCAGGGATCGGTCCATACGAGGGACTCGATCACGCCTCGCCCGAGCCTAGCCTCGGACAAGAGCAGCCGACCCCGGAGGATCTCCGTCTCGCCCGAGGCCCCCCTCCAACGGCGAATGTGTTCCTGGCTCGCCCGAGGCCCTGTCTTCGCTAAGAAGCAACCCTGACCAAATCGCCGCACCAACCGACCAAGTCGCAGGAGCATTTAATGCAAAGGTGGCCTGACACCTTTATCCTGACGCGCGCCCCCCAGCCGGCAGAGCCGAAGTGACCGCCGTCACTTCGCCGCTCCACTGACCGGACTGACAGAAGGACAGCGCCGCCTGCGCCACTCTGATTTCAGTGCCACTTGACAGAGTGAGACTGACAGGCAGTCAGGCCCTACCGAAGGCACCATAGGAAGCTCCGCTCCGCCCGACCTAGGGCTCGAACTCGGGCTAAGTCCCGGAAGACAGCGAACTCCGCTTGACCCAGGGCTCGGACTCGGGCTAAGTCCCGGAAGACGGCGAACTCCGCCCGACCTAGGGCTCAGACTCGGGCTAAGTCCCAGAAGACGACGATCTCCGCCTCGCCCGACCCAGGGCTCGGACTTGGGCTCGGCCCCAGAAGACGGCAAACTCCGCTTCGCCCGACCCCAGGGCTCGGACTCCGCCCCGGCATCAGCCGGCGATCTCCGCCTCGCCCGAACCTGGGGCTCGGACCCGACCTCGGCCACGGAAGACAGACTCGACCTCGGCTTCGGAGGAGCTTCCACATCGCCCAACCTAGGGCGCAGACCAGCTACGTCAACAGGAGGCGCCATCATCACCCTACCCCGAGCTGATCGGGCCGCAGGGAACAAGACCGACGTCCCATCTGGCTCACTCCGCCAGATAGGCAATGATGGCGCCCTGCATACTCTGTGACGACGGCAGCTCTCAGCCCCCTTACGGAAGCAAGAAGACGTCAGCAAGGATTCAACCGCTCTGACAGCTGTCCCTCCGCCAAGCTCCATCGCTCCTCCGACGGCCACGACATCACACCAGCTGGGTGCCAAATTCTCTCCGGCTGCCACAACGACATGTACTTAGGGCGCTAGCTCTCCTCCGCTAGACACGTAGCACTCTGCTACACCCCCCATTGTACACCTGGATCCTCTCCTTGCGCCTATAAAAGGAAGGACCAGGGCCCTCTTAGAGAGGGTTGGCCGCGCGGGGACGAGGACGAGATACGCGCTCGCTTGGAGCCGCTCGTTCCCTCTCCCGCGTGGACACTTGTAACCCCCTACTGCAAGCGCACCCGACCTGGGCGCGGGACGAACACGAAGGCCACGGGATTCCCACCTCTCTCGCGCCGGTCTCCGGCCGCCTCGCTCTCCCCCCTTCGCGCTCGACCCATCTGGGCTGGGGCACGCGGCGACATTCACTCGTCGGCCTAGGGACCCCCCGCTCTTGAAACGTCGACAGTTGGCGCGCCAGGTAGGGGCCTGCTGCGTGTTGACGAACAGCTTCCCGTCAAGCTCCAGATGGGCAGTCTCCAGCATCCTCTCCAACCCGGGACGATGCTCCGTTTCGGGAGTCTTGAGTTCATGTCCCTCGACGGCAGCTACAACATGATACTCCTTCCACCGCCGTGCGACAACGACAGTGGCGGCCGACAGCCCGCCCGCCGGCGGCGGAATCGACGACGTCTTCCCCGCGTGGTGGAAGAACAACCTTCGAGCTCACCCTGTCCTCTCCCCGCCGACGGAGGAGGAGGCGGGGCAACCAAGGCCAAGCAGGAGACAGCGCATCGTCGGCTGTCGAGCGAGTCGACGGCCCCAGCGCCCCAACGGGGGGCGCACCGGGCGTCGACCTCACGTTTGAGACGAAGGCGAGCGCCGTCTCCCCGCGACACGCCAATCCCGAGCAAGCGGACGACGCCAGCACGCTCGCGAAAAGCTTGCTGGACATCACCCTCGTACCTGAGACGACGGCGCAGTCAGTCCCCGACGTGACCTAATCGCCGCCTGTCGACCAGAAGGTACCGACTGATCCCCATCCCACGTCTTTCGGATTCAGCCTCCACCCGCCTAGCGACTTCGCTTTGGCGGGCGCTCTTGTAGAGGCGAGTCCAAACCCTCTGGGGTTTCGTATGCGGTCACCTTGGGACCGGCTGACGGACGTTTCGACCTACGGGCCCTCTGGGTCCGAGGAAGACGACGAGCCCAGCATCTGTTGGGGTTTCTCTGGACTTGGCAACCCCAGTGCCATGCGGGACTTCATGACCGCATGCGACTATTGCCTTTCCGACTGTTCCGACGGTAGCCGTAGCCTCGGCGACGAGGATTGCGGCCCAAGTCGCGAATGCTTCCATGTCGATCTAGGGGGTCCCTCCGAAGGCAACCATCTCGGCATGCCGGAGGACGGTGACCTCCCTAGGCTGGTGCCTCGCGTTGACATCCCACGAGAGCTAGTTGTGGTCCCCGTTCAGGCGGGGGGCCATGACTCACAGCTCGAGCAAATCCGCGGGGTGCAGGCCAGGCTCGACGAGGGAGCAGGAGCGCTTGAGCCGATCCGTCGGGACGTCGGGCAGGCATGGGCGGGCCAACCTCCGGCCGGAGAAATACGTCATCTACCCTAGGGCTTCCAGCACCGCATCACCGACGACGTCAGGGTCAGGCCACCACCCGCATCTAGTGGGGTCGGCCAGAACCTGGCGGCAGCAGCAATGCTTCTTCGCGCGATGCCGGAGCCATCAACCACCGAGGGGCGGCGAATCCAGGGAGAGCTCAAGAATCTCCTGGAAGGCGCCACGGTCCGACGGGCTGAGAGCTCTGCCTCCCGAAGGCAGGGGTACCCCTCGGAACCTCATGCCGCGACTTCCCGATTCATGCGGGAAGCCTCGGTCAACACCGGGCGCACGCGCAACACCGCGCCTGCGGCCCCGGGTTGCCTCGGCAACGAGCACCATCACCGCGACCGTCGGGCCCACCTCGACGAGAGGGTGCGCCGAGGCTACCATCCCAGGCATGGGGGGCGCTACGACAGCAGGGAGGATCGGAGTCCCTCGCCCGAGCCACCTGGTCCGCAGGCCTTCAGCCGAGCCATACGACGGGCGCCGTTCCCGACCCGGTTCCGACCCCCGACTACTATCACAAAGTACTCGGGGGAGACGAGACCGGAACTGTGGCTCGCGGACTACCGTCTGGCCTGCCAACTGGGTGGAACGGATGATGACAACCTCATCATCCGCAACCTCCCCCTGTTCCTCTCCGACACCGCTCGCGCCTGGTTGGAGCACCTGCCTCCGGGGCAGATCTCCAACTGGGACGACCTAGTCCAAGCTTTCGCCGGGAATTTCCAGGGCACATACGTGCGCCCTGGGAATTCCTGGGACCTTCGAAGCTGCCGACAGTAGCCGGGAGAATCTCTCCGGGACTACATCCGGCGATTCTCGAAGCAGCGCACCGAGCTGCCCAACATCACCGACTCGAATGCCATCGGCGCGTTCCTCGCTGGCACCACCTGCCGCGACCTGGTGAGCAAGCTGGGTCGCAAAACCCCCACCAGGGCAAGCGAGCTGATGGACATCGCCACCAAGTTCGCCTCCGGCCAAGAGGCGGTCGAGGCTATCTTCCAGAAGGACAAGCAGCCCCAGGGCCGCCCTTCGGAAGATGCCCCCGAGGCGTCAACTCAGCGCGGCGCCAAGAAGAAGGGCAAGAAGAAGTCGCAAGCGAAACGCGACGCCGCCGACGCGGACCTTGTCGCCGCCGCCGAGTACAAGAACCCTCGGAAGCCCCCCGGAGGTGCCAACCTCTTCGACAAGATGCTCAAGGAGTCGTGCCCCTATCACCAGGGGCCCGTCAAGCACACCCTTGAGGAGTGCGTCATGCTTCGGCGCCACTTCCATAGGGCCGGGCCACCCGCGGAGGTGGCAAGGCCCGCGACAACGACAAGAAGGAAGATCACCAGGCAGGAGAGTTCCCCGAGGTCCGCGACTGCTTCATGATCTACGGTGGGCAGGCGGCGAATGCCTCAGCTCGGCAGCGCAAGCAAGAGCGCCGGGAGGTCTATTCGGTGAAGGTGGCGGCGCCAGTCTACCTAGACTGGTCCGACAAGCCCATCACCTTCGACCAAGCCGACCACCCCGACCATGTACCGAGCCCGGGGAAATACCCGCTCGTCGTCGACCCCATCATCGGTGACGTCAGGCTCACCAAAGTCCTCATGGACGGAGGCAGCAGCCTCAACATCATCTACGCCGACACCCTCGGGCTCCTGCGTGTTGATCTGTCCTCTGTCCGGGCAGGTGCTGCGCCCTTCCATGGGATCATTCCCGGGAAGCGCGTCCAACCCCTCGGACAGCTCGACCTTCCCGTCTGCTTCGGAACACCCTCCAACTTCCGAAGGGAGACCCTGACGTTCAAGGTGGTCGGGTTCCGAGGAACCTACCACGCGGTACTGGGGAGGCCATGCTACGCGAAGTTCATGGCCGTCCCCAACTACACCTACCTGAAGCTCAAGATGCCGGGCCCCAACAGGGTCATCACCATCGGCCCCACGTACAAACACGCGTTCGAATGTGACGTGGAGTGCGTGGAGTTCGCCGAGGCCCTCGTCGAGTCCAAGGCCCTCATCGCCGACCTGGAAAGCCTCTCTAAGGAGGTGCCAGACGTGAAGCGTCATGCCAGCAACTTTGAGCCAGCGGAGACGGTTAAGTCCGTTCCCCTCGACCCCGGCGGCGACGCCTCCAAGCAGGTCCGGATCGGCTCCGGGCTCGATCCCAAATAGGAAGCAGTGCTCGTCGACTTTCTCCGCGCGAACGCTGACGTCTTCGCGTGGAGTCCCTCGGACATGCCCGGCATACCGAGGGATGTCGCCGAGCACTCGCTGGACATCCGAGCTGGAGCCCGACCCGTCAAGCAGCCTCTGCGCCGATTCGACGAGGAGAAGCGCAGAGCCATAGGCGAGGAGATCCACAAGCTAATGGCGGCAGGGTTCATCAAGGAGGTATTCCATCCCGAATGGCTTGCCAACCCTGTGCTTGTGAGAAAGAAAGGGGGAAATGGCGGATGTGTGTAGACTACACTGGTCTCAACAAAGCATGTCCGAAGGTTCCCTACCCTCTGCCTCGCATCGACCAAATCGTGGATTCCACTGTTGGGTGCGAAACCCTTTCTTTCCTCGATGCCTACTCGGGGTATCACCAAATCAGGATGAAAGAGTCCGACCAGCTCGCGACTTCTTTCATCACACCCTTCGGCATGTACTGCTATGTCACCATGCCGTTCGGCTTGAGGAATGTGGGCGCGACGTACCAGCGGTGCATGAACCATGTGTTCGGCGAACGCATCGGCCGCACGGTCGAGGCCTACGTCGATGACATCGTAGTCAAGACGAGGAAAGCCTCCGACCTCCTTTCCGACCTTGAGGTAACATTCCGATGTCTCAAGGCGAAGGGCGTCAAGCTCAATCCCAAAAAGTGTGTTTTCGGGGTGCCCCGAGGCATGCTCTTGGGGTTCATCGTCTCCGAGCGGGGCATCAAAGCCAACCCGGAGAAGATCGCAGCCATCACCAGCATGGGACCCATCAAGGACTTGAAAGGCATACAGAGGGTCATGGGATGCCTCGCGGCTCTGAGCCGTTTCATCTCATGCCTCGGCGAAAGAGGTCTACCTCTATACCGCCTCTTAAGGAAGGCCGAGTGCTTCACTTGGACCCCTGAGGCCGAGGAAGCCCTCAGGAACCTGAAGGCGCTCCTCACAAAGGCGCCTATCTTGGTGCCCCCAGCTGCCGGAGAAGCCCTCCTAGTCTACGTCGCCGCGACCACTCAGGTGGTTAGGGCCGCGATTGTGGTCGAGAGGCAAGAAGAGGGGCATGCATTGCCCGTTCAGAGGCCAGTCTACTTCGTCAGCGAGGTACTGTCCGAAACCAAGATCCGCTACGCACAAGTTCAAAAGCTGTTGTACGCGGTGATCCTAACGCGGCGGAAGCTGCGACACTACTTCGAGTCTCATCCGGTAACTGTGGTGTCATCCTTCCCCCTGGGGGAGATCATCCAGTGCCGAGAGGCCTCGGGTAGGATTGCAAAGTGGGCGGTGGAAATCATGGGCGAGACAATCTCGTTCGCTCCTCGGAAGGCCATCAAGTCCCAGGTCTTGGCAGACTTCGTGGCTGAATGGGTCGACACCCAGCTACCGACGGCTCCGATCCAATCGGAGCTCTGGACCATGTTCTTCGACGGGTCGCTGATGAAGACAGGAGCCGGCGCAGGCCTACTCTTCATCTCACCCCTCGGGAAGCACCTACGCTACGTGCTACGCCTCCATTTCCCGGCGTCCAACAATGTGGCCGAGTATGAGGCTCTGGTCAACGAGTTGCGGATCGCCATCAAGCTAGGGGTCCGACGCCTTGACGCTCGCGGTGACTCGCAGCTCGTCATTGACCAAGTCATGAAGAACTCCCACTGCCGTGACCCGAAGATGGAGGCCTACTGCGATGAGGTTCGGCGCCTGGAAGACAAGTTCTACGGGCTCGAGCTCAACCACATCGCTCGGCGCTACAACGAGACTGCGGACGAGCTGGCTAAAATAGCCTCGGGGCGAACGACGGTTCCCCCGGACGTCTTCTCCCGGGATCTGCATCAACCCTCCGTCAAGATCGACGACACGCCCGAGCCCGAGGCACCCTCGGCCCAGCCTGAGGTACCCTCGGATCATTCCAAGGCACCCTCGGCTCGGCCCAAGGTATCCTCGGTTCAACCCGAGGTACCCTCGGCCCCCGAGGGCGAGACGCTGCACGTCGAGGGGGAGCAAAGCGGGGTCACGCCTGATCAAAACTGGCAGACCACGTACCTGCAATATCTCCACCGAGGAGAGCTACCCCGCGACCGAGCCGAGGCTCGGTGGGTGGCGCGGCGCGCCAAGTCGTTCGTCTTGCTGGGTGATGATAAGGAGCTCTACCACCACAGCCCCTCCGACATCCTCCAGCGATGCATCTCCATCGCCGAAGGTCAGGAACTCCTGCGAGAGATACACTCGGGGGCTTGCGACCATCACGCAGCGCCTCGAGCCCTTGTTGGGAATGCTTTCCGCCAAGGCTTCTACTGGCCGACGGCGGTGGCCGACGCCACTAGAATTGTCCGCACCTGCGAAGGGTGTCAGTTCTACGCAAGGTAGACCCACCTGCCCGCTCAAGCTCTGCAGACGATACCCATCACCTGGCCTTTTGCTGTGTGGGGTCTGGATCTTGTCGGCCCCTTGCAGAAGGCACCCGGGGGCTACACGCACCTGCTGGTCGCCATCGACAAATTCTCCAAGTGGATCGAGGTCCGACCCCTGAACAGCATCAGGTCCGAGCAGGCGGTGGCGTTCTTCACCAACATCATCCATCGCTTCGGGGTCCCGAACTCCATCATCACCGACAACGGCACCCAGTTCACCGGCAGAAAGTTCCTGGACTTCTGCGAGGACCACCACATCCGGGTGGACTAGGCCGCCGTGGCTCACCCCATGTCAAATGGGCAAGTAGAGCGTGCCAACGACATGATTCTACAAGGGCTCAAGCCTCGGATCTACAACGACCTCAACAAGTTCGGCAAGCGATGGATGAAGGAACTCCCCTCGGTGGTCTGGAGTCTGAGGACAACGCCGAGCCGAGCCACGGGCTTCACGCCGTTCTTCCTAGTCTACGGGGCCGAGGCCATCTTGCCTACAGACTTAGAATATGGTTCCTCGAGGACGAGGGCCTACACCGACCAAAGCAACCAAGCAAGCCGAAAAGACTCGCTGGACCAGCTGGAGGAGGCTCGGGACAATGCCTTACTACACTCGGCGCGGTACCAGCAGTCCCTGCGACGCTACCACGCCCGAGGGGTCCGGTCCCGAGACCTCCAGGTGGGCGACCTGGTGCTTCGGCTGCGACAAGACGCCCGAGGGTGGCACAAGCTCACGCCCCCCTGGGAGGGGCCGTTCGTCATCGCCAAAGTTCTGAAGCCCGGAACATACAAGCTGGCCAACAGTCAAGGCGAGGTCTACAACAACGCTTGGAACATCCAACAGCTACGTCGCTTCTACCCTTAAGATGTTTTCAAGTTGTTCATATACCTCGCTCCCACACAAAGTTTAGTCATCAAGGAAGGGTCAGCCTTGCCTCGGCAAAGCCCGACCCTCCCTCGAGGGCTAAAAGGGGGGAACCCCCTCTGCGTCGAATTTTTTCCTCAAAAAAAGGTCCTTTCTGCCAGAATGTCTTTCGTGCTTTTTGACTACTTCGAAAGCAGATCCTGAAAACGATAGAGTACACGTAAGCAGCCAAGGCTGACCGAGCCGAGGGACTCCTACGCCTCCGGGATACGGATACCTCACTCATCACCTTCTGCGATAAGTAACTCGCGTTCGGATAGGTGATTCCGTGGACCGAACAAGTCTTCACGTTCGGAAGCTCTTCTGCCGAAGTGATTTCTCGAGCCTTCTCGACTGCGTCGGGAACAGAACCCCATGGACGGGTAATAGTGCGCATAAACGGCAAGGCCGACCGAGCCGAGGGACTCCTACGCCTCCGGGATACGGATACCTCACTCATCACCTTCCGTGAGAAGCAACTCTTGCTCGCACAAAACAATTCTGTTACCGATAGAAAAGTCCAGATACTCGAAACAAGAGGAAAAGAGACGCAACTTTACAACACGGCGAGGGTGTGTTTAGGCCTCGGCGGCCGCAGAAAACACACGCGACAAGATAATCCGATCCCGCAGGCTCGGATCTTGACGGCCGAAGGGAGCAGCAGCACCCTCGGCATCGACGACACCTTCGGCAAGGTCCGACCTAGCCTCGGACGGTGACGCGGTCCGAAGATCTCCACTCTGAAGGACGACGTCATCGCCACGCCCGGGCCATCGCTGCCAGGGTCTTCTCGGGAATCCGGCCCGAGCAGGCGGCTCGGCCGGTCACCCCGGGGCCTCGGCCAGCTGTCCTCCAAGGACGTCGGCCCGACCCGAAGCCTCGACTGGTCAATTCCGGCATCGGTCCCGCTAACGGACGACCCGGCCAGGCTCCGGCCAACCAGGTTTTCTTTTCGAGCCAGCTCTGCCTCTGTTCATGTTGACGCCGCTACCCCTGGCCTCGGCTCATCGGAGAGCGGCCGAGGGGTTCCTTTAACTAAGCTAGAGGAGCCTCGGACAACAAGGCCGACCGAGCCGAGGGACTCCTATGCCTCCGGGATACGGATACCTCACTCGTCACCTTTACACGGGGCGACTCACGCTTGGTGAAGCGGTTCGGACAACCAACAGGCGAGTCTTAGCGCTCGGAAGTGAGGAAAAAACACGGCTCCGTGCCAAAAATAAATACATGTTCAGGCCTCGACAGCCACAATGAACAAAAACACTGGCATTCAAAGTGCCATTACAAACGGAACTCCGGTTCCACCTCCGCAGGTACGAACAACCCCATGCGACTGGGGGGGGGCCTGCGGAGCAACAGAAGACCGACGAACGGCTCGCCGTCGCCCGCCCCAGCAGCGGCGACGATGAAGACTTCTGCTCCGGGGGGCCAAACAGCAGCAGCGATGACCTCAGGGCGGATGCTGCTGCCAGGAGGCCCCCGCCCGTGCCCAAACTCATGAGGCAAGGACGGGCAGAAGGCCGTAGAGTTGGAGGTCGGTCCGCGGGTGGCGCCGGCAGGCTCGTCGGCGGCGGAACCTCTTCCAGCTGCCGTGGTGGAAGGCGGCACCGGGAGCGGCTCCGAAGCCGCTCGGCTCAGAGAGCCAGGCACGCTGCAGCTGCCAGTGCCACGGACGACTCCCACCCTTCCCCCCGATCACTGAGGGAAGGAGCGGGCCACCGCACACGCAGGGGCCGACCCCAACTCGGCACACTCCCCTCGCCAGCCCTGGTGATGAAAATCCTTGAGGCTGAGGGAGGGGCAGAGGCCGCGGCCCGGTTCGCTCTCCCCCGCCATCGAACTAGAGGTCACCATCTTGGGTGATCGCCGGCGGAGGGGTGCAGCCGGGCTGCATGATGAAAATCCTTGAAGCTGA
The DNA here is from genome assembly GCA_029449295.1 of Zea luxurians. Classification (NCBI taxonomy): domain Eukaryota; kingdom Viridiplantae; phylum Streptophyta; class Magnoliopsida; order Poales; family Poaceae; genus Zea; species Zea luxurians. Next base: position 14,245,888 of record JAOPSE010000055.1, on the reverse strand, counting down.
ACGACAGGTGAAAGGTACCAACTCCCACGGAGTTGCGTTCCTCCAACGACGAGGCGGAAAGACGGCGGATATCCCCCATCCGGGGGCTTGGAAGGTGGAAAGACACGATGCATAAGGGAGCGCGAAGACATGGTCGCCTCCCAAGGGGGTCACCCTCCTTTTAAAGGCGGCTCTCCCTACTTGCGTCCCCAGCCATCACGGGCTGAGTCTTATCCAACACACTCCAAGGTCCTCCCCTACGGCGCGGGGGCTGGGTCCCACGCGTCATGCAAACCGGCTCAAAGCAGAAGAAGCCAAACCGCCGTGCACGGTGCGCACAACCGCCCAGCGGTTACAGGCGACCCTCCACTTTTGCCCAGACCAGCGGGCGAAAGGGCGGGCAGCCATGCGGGCGGCATGCAACCGCGCCAAGTGGGCGCATTTCTCCGACTCCCAACACACCCGGCATGGAGGCACAGGCCCACGTGTCATGCAACCGGCGCGCCGAATGCTTCGTGCATGCAACAGCACCGCCACTCGCGCCACCACCGTGCCTCCTCGACTGCGGAGCCAATACCGCGACTCGAGGCGACCCAGCACATGACCCAGCAGCGCCAGCCTGGCGCGGCGGTCAGTGCGGCCAAAAATGGGCCGGCAGTAATGGCGGTGGCAGGCGGGCAGGAGCAGCAGCCACGTCGTCAGCCAAGCTCACGTCCCGTCCGGGGGTAGCAAGAGAACCCTCTCGCACGACGTGAAGACAACGCGCCCGTGATCCGTTCCTCGAACGGCTCGCGCACGCGCAACGACCGCCCCGCCAACCACTCGCCCCATCGCATTAACTCCGCGGCGGGACAGGCGGCGCCTCTGGCAGGAGAAGCGAGCGACGCTTCGCCTTCGCCATAATGACCGCGTCAAAAAAGGTACGCCGCGTCGTTCGATTTCGTATCCTTTTCCTTTTTTCCTCTTTCTCTCTCTTGCAACAGGGACCGGGAAAGGGGAATACCCCGAAAAGGATCCTTCCCCGTGAAGGAACCAGGCTCCGAGCCCCCCTACTGATCAGAGGTTCGAAGGCTGGCCCCCGGAAGGGTTCGACAGCCGCCACAGATCGCGTGGGCCCTACACCCACTACTGGTCAGAGGTTCGAAGGCCGGCCCCTCGGAAGGGTTCCACGGCCGCCTCAGGCTACTCGGGCTCCGCGCCCATTACTGATCAGGGGTTCGAAGGCTGGCCCCCGAAGGGTTCACAGCCGCCTCACACGCCGAGCGAGGGATGACCATGGGTACGTTTGATACATAACCAAGGCTCGGGCTGTGCTCCCGAGGTACCCTAGGACATTTCCGAGACCAGCGGGAACGATCTTGTGACGGAATCCCATTAGAGGGAGGCATCGAGCCCTCGGACCCCGTCGCCAGGGGACCGGGTCCGGCAGATCACCCGCAGGTACTTTTGGGCGTGCCCCTGGGCCCCTAGCCGACCCCCAACGAACAGGGCACGGACGTCCACTCGGATTACCCGCTTGCAGCTCACCGGAGACACCATGTTCGGCGCCCATCGAGGGCAACATGGCGCTTTCCCCCTCCTCCTTGCGGAAAGGCGACGCAGGGGCGTATGTAAAAAAGTCGAGTCTGTCCCTGATCGTCCTCTCGCCCTGTGCAGAGGCTCGGGGGCTGCTCTCGCAAACCCGGCTCCGGCCGAACCGTTGACAGCGTCAACATACCAGCCCGAGAACTTGGGACCCGACCGTACACCCGGGCTACGGCCAGCTCGCATGAGGGACGACCAGACCAGCCGAAGCATTACGCGAGGCATTAAGACCTCGGAGGAGTGAAACCACTCCTCTAAGGCCTCGGGGGCTACACCCGGCGGGTGCGCTCGCGCGCACCCACCGGAACAAAACGCAACCGAGAAAGGCTGGTCCCCTTGCAAAAAAGTGCGACGAAAGCCTCCAAGCGAGTGCTAACACTCCCTTTGAGGCTCGGGGGCTACTGTCGGGGACCATAATTAGGGGTACCCTCAAGGCTCCTAATTCTCAGCTGGTAACCCCCATCAGCATAAAGCTGCAAAGGCCTGATGGGTGCGATTAAGTCAGGGATTGGTCCATACGAGGGACTCGATCACGCCTTGCCCGAGCCTAGCCTCGGACAAGGGCAGCCGACCCCGGAGGATCTCCGTCTCGCCCGAGGCCCCCCTCCAACGGCGAATGTGTTCCCGGCTCGCCCGAGGCCCTATCTTCGCTAAGAAGCAACCCTGACCAAATCGCCGCACCAACCGACCAAGTCGCAGGAGCATTTAATGCAAAGGTGGCCTGACACCTTTATCCTGACGCGCGCCCCCAGCCGGTAGAGCCAAAGTGACCGCCGTCACTTCGCCGCTCCACTGACCGCACTGACAGAAGGACAGCGCCGCCTGCGCCACTCCGATTGCGGTGCCACTTGACAGAGTGAGACTGACAGGCAGTCAGGCCCTGCCGAAGGCACCATAGGAAGCTCCGCTCCGCCCGACCCAGGGCTCGGACTCGAGCTAAGTCTCGGAAGACGGCGAACTCCGCCCGACCCAGGGCTCGGACTCGGGCTAAGTCCCTGAAGACGGCGAACTCCGCCCGACCCAGGGCTCGGACTCGGGCTAAGTCCTGGAAGACGGCGAACTCCGCCCGACCCAGGGCTCGGACTCGGGCTAAGTCCCAGAAGATGACGATCTCCGCCTCGCCCGACCCAGGGCTCGGACTTGGGCTCGGCCCCAGAAGACGACGAACTCTGCTTCGCCCGACCCCAGGGCTCGGACTCCGCCCCGGCATCAGCCGGCGATCTCCGCCTTGCCCGAACCTGGGGCTCGGACCCGATCTCGGCCACGGAAGACAGACTCGACCTCGACTTCGGAGGAGCTTCCACATCGCCCAACCTAGGGCGCAGACCAGCCACGTCAACAGGAGGCGCCATCATCACCCTACCCTGAGCTGACTCGGGCCGCAGGGAACAAGACCGGCGTCCCATCTGGCTCACTCCACCAGATAGGCAATGATGGCGCCCTGCATACTCTGTGACGACGGCGGCTCTCAGCCCCCTTACGGAAGCAAGAAGACGTCAGCAAGGATTCAACCGCTCCGACAGCTGTCCCTCCACCAGGCTCCATCGCTCCTCCGACGGCCACGACATCACACCAGCTGGGTGCCAAAATCTCTCCGGCTGCCACAACGGCATGTACTTAGGGCGCTAGCTCTCCTCCGCTAGACACGTAGCACTCTGCTACACCCCCCATTGTACACTTGGATCCTCTCCTTGCGCCTATAAAAGGAAGGACCAGGGCCCCTCTTAGAGAGGGTTGGCCGCGCGGGGATGAGGACGAGATACGCGCTCGCTTGGAGCCGCTCGTTTCCTCTCCCGCGTGGACGCTTGTAACCCCCTACTGCAAGCGCACCCGACCTGGGCGCGGGACGAACACGAAGGCCGCGGGATTCCCACCTCTCTCGCGCCGGTCTCCGGCCGCCTCGCTCTCCCCCTTCGCGCTCGGCCTCGCGCTCGACCCATCTGGGCTGGGGCACGCGGCGACATTCACTCGTCGGCCTAGGGACCCCCCGGTCTCGAAACGCCGACAGCTATGTACGAGTGCTTTGCCGAGTGCCCGTGGTCCGACACTCGGCAAAGATATTTTTAGAATTTTAAAATACGCTTTGCCGAGTGTCAGATCGGGGGCACTCGGCAAAGTCGTCTTTGCCGAGTGTCCCCTAGGCGACACTCGGCAAAGATTATTTTACAATTCTTTACTGAGTGTCACCCAGGGGACACTTGGCAAAGACGACTTTGCCGGGTGTCATTTCTAGACACTCAGCAAAGTACATTTTTATTTTTTTATTTTCCCAACCAAAATTTTTATGGTTTGTTCCTACACTATATAGACCTACATGTACCATTTTGAGACAATTAGAAAAGTGTTTTCTATAGCTAGTAGATTTAGTTCGTTTATTTGAATTTCTTTGAAAAAATCACATTTGAACTGCAAGTCACTCGAAACTTGGAAAACCGTGCATGCAAAAATAATATCCATGCTAGTTAGCACATGTTACGACCGATTTCAGGAGCGGACCGAAAACTTCGAGCACCATGCTCACTCAACATGGCCGTGAACTTGCCATCCATCCGTTTAAAAATTTTATAAAACATAAACAAACTCAGAAAATCATGAAACTTGTCCACGTGTCATGATATCATATGTAGAGGTTGTGATAAAAAATTTAGAATATTTGGAGAAAGTTGTGAGATACTGTGTAGAAACCTAAAAGAACTACACATGAAATCATAGAGTTTCAATGTGGATCTCTAAGGTTTGTACACATAGTGCGTCACAGATTTCTCGAAATTTTTTCAAATTTTTATCACAGCCTCTACATATGATATCATGACAAGTGGACAGGTTTCATGATTTTCTAACTTTGTTTGTGTTTTATATAATTTTTAAACACGTGGATGGCAAGTTCACGGCCATGTTTAGTGAGCATGTTGCTCGAAGTTTCTGGTCCGCTCCTGAAATCGGTCGTAACTTGTGCTAAGTACCATGGATACCATTTTTGCATGCACGTTTTTCAAGTTTCGAGTGACCTGCAGTTCAAATCTAAATTTTTCGAAGAAATTCAAATAAACGAACTAAATCTACTAACTATTGAAAACACTGTTATAATTGTCCCAAAATGGTACATGTAGGTCTACATAGTGTAGTAACATACCACGAAAAGTTTGGTGGCCAAAATAAAAAAAAATAAAAATATGCTTTACCGAGTGTCCACAGAAGACACTCGGTAAAGACCCTCTTTGCCGAGTGCCAGATATTTGACACTCGGCAAAGAATCTGCTTTGCTGAGTGCCGGCTTTTGGCCCTCGGCAAAGACTGACGACCGTCAGCTGTAGACGGCCACTAACGGCCCTTTGCCGAGAGCCTTCTTTGCCGAGTGTTTGCCGCTCGGCAAAGCAGTATTTGCCGAGTGTTTCTCTATGCCGAGTGTCCTACGCTCGGTAAATAAGCTCTTTACCGAGCGCAGAACTTGGCCGAGTGCCCAATAAAAAGCACTCGGCAAAGCCGCCGGCACTCGGCAAAGGCCCGGATTCCGGTAGTGTATGTACGACAAGCTCCAGCGCAGCCGGCGCTTGGACGCGGTGCAGAGCGGCTGCTTCGCGCTATCCATCGTCAAGCAGGGGGACCTCATGGTCGTCGCCAACGTCGGCAACTCTCGGGTTGTTCTGGACACCGCATTCGACGACGACGCCATCACATCGTCCAGCTCATCGTCCACCTGAAGCCTAACCTGCCACGTAAGTCGCTACTGATCGGCCATGAATTCTTGTGCGCTGGGATGATGGTCGTTGCTGACGTTGTGTGAGTGCCTTCTAACACGATGTATGTAGAGGAGTAGCGCATCCGGTGGTGCAACAGCCAGGGGTACTACCTTGCTGATGAGCCTGGGGTGCATTTCGTTTTACAGCCTAGCCAAGAGTCATCAGTACTCGGTATGTCGCGTGTGTTCGATGACTACTATATCGAGGACTGTGGCATCATCTTGGCGCCAGAGGTGATGCAGAGGATGACCGACAACAATGACAAGTTTGTCATCCTCGCCACCGTTGGGGTAGCTTTTGTGCCGGCTTGCCATTAATTCTCTTCGTAAACACACACTTGCCTTTTTGTTTAAGCAAAAGAGTATGGTGGTACGTGTCTGATGACTAACGATGTACGAGAGAATTTCTTTCGGTATGTGTGGAACGTGCTCTCCAATAATGAGACCATATAAATCATGGCATATATCGAAGTCTGCATGATACTGATGGTTGCAATGTAATGGTGAAACAGATAGATTAAAATAACAAAATTGTCGGGGACCATAATTAGGGGTACCCCAAGACTCCTAATCTCAGCTGGTAACCCCCATCAGCACAAAGCTGCAAAGGCCTGATGGGCGCGATTAAGGTCAAGGCTCAGTCCACTCAAGGGACACGATCTCGCCTCGCCCGAGCCCAGCCTCGGGCAAAGGCAGCCGACCCCGGAGGATTCACGTCTCACCTGAGGGCCCCCTCAAGCAACAGACACACCTTTGGCTCGCCCGAGGCCCAGTCTTCGCAGAGAAGCAACCTTGGCCAGATCGCCACACCAACCGACCGTATCGCAGGAGCATTTAATGCAAGGATCGCCTGACATCTTATCCTGACGCGCTCTTCAGTCGATAGAGCTGAAGTGACCGCAGTCACTTCACCGCTCCACTGACCGACCTGACAGGAATACAGCGCCACCTGCCCTGCTCTGACTGCCGTGCCACTCGCCAGAGTGAGGTCGACAGCGGCTAAGTCCAGCCTCAGGCAACATAGGAAGCTCCGCCTCGCCCGACCCCAGGGCTCGGCCCCAGACTCGGCCTCAGCCCCGGAAGACGACGAACTCCGCCTCGCCTGACCCCAGGGCTCGGACTCGGCCTCGGTCCCGAAAGACGACGAACTCCGCCTCGCCCAACCCCAGGGCTCGGACTCGGCCTCGGCCCCGGAAGACGACGAACTCCGCCTCGCCGGACCGCAGGGCTCGGACTCGGCCTCGGCCCCGGAAGACGACGAACTCCGCCTCGCCCGACCCCAGGGCTCAGACTCGGCCTCGGCTCCGGAAGACGATGGACTCCGCCTCGCCCGACCCCAGGGCTCGGACTCAACCTCGACCTCGGAGGAATCGCCACCTCGCCCCAACTCGGGTTCGGACCAGCCACGTCACCAGGAGGGCCATCATTACCCTGCCCCTAGCTAGCTCAGGCTACGGGGAATAAGACCGGCGTCCCATCTGGCTCGCCCCGGTAAACAAGTAAAGATGACGCCCCGCGTGCTCCATGACGACGGCGGCTCTCAGCCCCTTACGGAAGCAAGGTGACGTCAGCAAGGACCCGACAGCCCCGACAACTGTACTTCCGCAGGGCTCCAGCGCTCCTCCGACGGCCATGACATCACATGAACAGGGTGCCACAACCTCTCCGACCGCCACGACGGCATGTACTTAGGGCTCTAGCTCCTCTCTGCTAGACACGTTAGCATACTGCTACACCCCCCATTGTACACCTGGACCCTCTCCTTACGCCTATAAAAGGAAGGTCCAGGGCTCTCGTACGAAGAGGTTGGCCGCGCGGGAGAACGGGCCGGCGCAATAAGGCTCTCGCTCTCTCTCTCTCTCTCTCTCTCTCTCTCTCTCTCTCTCTCGCTCCCGCGCAAACGCTTGTAATCCCCTACTGCAAGCGCATCCAGCCGCCCTCGGCGCAGGACAACACGAAGGCCGCGGTTTCCCCTCGTTGTTCTCCCCCCTTTGTGTCCCGTCTCGCGCCGACCCATCTGGGCTGGGGCACGCAGCGACAATTTACTCGTCGGTCCAGGGACCCTCCGGGGTTGAAACGCCAACAGTTGGCGCGCCAGGTAGGGGCCTGCTGCGTGTTGACGAACAGCTTCCCGTCAAGCTCCAGATGGGTAGTCCCCAGCAACCTTTCCAACCCGGGACGACGCTCCGTTTTGGGAGTCTCGAGTTCATGTCTTTCGACGGCAGCTACGACATGGTACTCCTTCCGCCGCGCGACGACGACAATGGCGGCCGTCAGCCCGCCCGCCGGTGGCAGAATCGACGACGTCTTCCCACGTAGCGGAAGAGCAACATTCAGTTCTGTCCCGTCGCCTCCCCCGCCGACGGAGGAGGAGGCGGGGCAGGCACGGCCAAGCAGGGGGCGACACCTCGTCGGCTGTCGAGCGAGTCGATGGCGCCGGCGCCCCATCGGGGGACACGCCGGGCGTTGACCTCGCGTCGGAGACGAAGACGAGCGTCGTTTCCCCGCAACACGCCAACACCGAGCTGACGGATGACGCCAGCACGCTCGCGAAGGTCTTGCTGGGCGTCGCCCTCGTACCTGAGACAACGGTGCAGTCCGCCCCTGACGCGACTTCGTCACCACCCGTCGATCAAGAGGTACCGTCTGTTTTCCCATCCCATACCTTTCAGATTCAGCTTCGATCCACCAAGCGACCCCGCTTCGGTGGAGGCTTTCGCGAAGGCATGTCCAAACCCTCTAGGGTTCCATGTGCGGTCGCCTAGGACAGACTGATGACCGCCTCGACCTACGGGCCCTCGGGTTCCAAGGAAGATGACGAGCCCGACTCTGGTTGGGATTTCTCCGGGCTTGGTAACCCCAGTACCATGCGAGAATTCAAGACTGCATGTGACTACTGCCCCTCCGATTGTTCCGATGGTAGCCATAGCCTCAGTGACGAGGACTGTGGCCCAAGTCGCGAATGTTTCCACGTCGATCTAGGGGGTCTCGGCGAAGGTAACCATCTTGGTATGACGGAGAACGACGATCCCCCTAGGCCTGCACCTCGCGTTGACATCCTTCAGGAGCTAGCTGTGGTCCCAGTCCCTGCGGGAGGTCAGGACGCACAGCTCAAGCAAATCCGCGAGATGCAGGCCAGGCTCGACGAGGAGGCAGGAACACTTGCGCAGCCTCGGCTGAACCTCGGACAGGAGTGGGCAGGCCGAGCTCCGGCCGGAGAAGCGCGTCATCTGGCCCAGAACGTCCAGCACCGCATCGCCGACGATACCAGGCCAAGGCTGCCCCCGGTTTCCAGTGGGGTCGGCCAGAACCTGGCTGCAACTGCGATACTACTCCGAGCGATGCCGGAACCCTCCACCACCGAGGGGCGGCATATCCAGGGAGAGCTCAAGAACCTCCTGGAAGATGCCGCGGTCTGACGGGCCGAAAGCTCTGCCTCCCGAAGGCAGGGGTACCCCCGGAGCGTCGCGCCGCGACTTCCGGATTCGTGTGAGAAGCCTCGGTCCACAACGGGCGCACGCGCAACACGGCGCCTACGGCCCCGGGTCGCCTCGGCAACGAGCACCACCACCGCAACCGTCGAGCCCACCTCGACGAAAGGGTGCGCCGAGGTTACCACCCCAGGCGTGGGGGACGCTACGACAGCGGGGAGGATCGGAGCCCCTCGCCCGAACCACCCGGTCCGCAGGCTTTCAGCCGGGCCATACGACGGGCGCCGTTCCTGACCCGGTTCCGAACCCCGACTACCATCACAAAGTACTCAGGGGAGACGAGACCGGAACTGTGGCTCACGGACTACCGACTGGCCTGCCAGCTGGGTGGAACGGACAATGACAACCTCATCATCCGCAACCTCCCCCTGTTTCTCTCCGACACCGCTCGAGCCTGGCTGGAGCATCTGCCTCCGGGGCAGATCTCCAACTAGGACGACCTGGTCCAAGCCTTCGCCGGCAACTTCCAGGGCACGTACGTGCGCCCTGGGAACTCCAGGGATCTCCAAAGTTGCCGCCAGCAGCCGGGAGAGTCTCTCCGGGACTACATCCGGCGATTCTCGAAGCAGCGCACCGAGCTGCCCAACATCACCGACTCCGATGTCATCGGCGCGTTCCTCGCCGGCACCACCTGTCGCGACCTGGTGAGCAAGCTGGGTCGCAAGACCCCCACCAGGGCGAGTGAGCTGATGGACATCGCCACCAAGTTCGCCTCTGGCCAGGAGGCAGTTGAGGCCATCTTCCGGAAGGACAAGCAGCCCCAGGGCTGCCAGCCGGAAGACGTCCCCGAGCCGTCCGCTCGGCGCGACGCCAAGAAGAAGAACAAGAAGAAGTCGCAAGCGAAACGCGACGCCACCGACGCAGACCTTGTTGCCGCCGCTGAGTACAAGAACCCTCGGAAACCTCCTGGAGGTGCCAATCTCTTCGACAAGATGCTCAAGGAGCCGTGCCCCTATCATCAGGGGCCCGTCAAGCACACCCTTGAGGAGTGCGTCATGCTTCGGTGCCACTTTCACAAGGCCGGGCCACCGGTGGAAGGTGGCAGGGCCCACAACGACGACAAGAAGGAGGACCACAAGGCAGAGGAGTTTCCCGAGGTCCACGACTGCTTCATGATCTATAGTGGGCTAGTGGCGAACGCCTCGGTTCAGCACCGCAAGCAAGAGCGTTGGGAGGTCTGCTCGGTAAAGGTGGTGGCGCTAGTCTACCTA